>ML781324.1:249698-379833 GCA_009831015.1 Picea engelmannii | reverse complement strand
CATGGTCATAATAGGTCGGCTCGTGATGAGACCTCCTATCCATCAACTAGTACCTTGAGTGTTTATGTATCTTATGGGTCCCCTTTTCTTACTGAGAAGCTTTTCACTGCTTTCTCGGGGATCCTTGGGCGAAGCATCTCAAACGTTTCAACATTGGCTTTTAACTCTTGCCAGCTACTTTTACCCTCTAGGCCTTTAGCCCCTTCTTCCCACGAGGTAAGGTACAACCCTTCCTAGTGTAGCCAATCCCAATGCCCAAACAAGGGTTGCCAGCTACTTTTACCCTCTAGGCCTTTAGCCCCTTCTTCCCACGAGGTAAGGTACAACCCTTCCTAGTGTAGCCAATCCCAATGCCCAAACAAGGGTAGGGGAGATGAGAGGAATAAAGATGGAAAGTGGTAAGTATGGAGGGAATGGATGATGACTTTTCACAGACCCACCCAGTGGCAACCCATCCTGAAGGGAAATCAACTTACTAGGGCACCCTGTCACCATTCCAAGTATGAACGAGGCAAAGAGCATAATTTCCAAGCAAACATCATGAAATGAAGGAGTATTCAATACAATATGTTCAAGTGCTTCAAAAATCGGAGTGATACATACCATGATACCCAGACTCGTTACCTCATGGAGCAAGACTTACTGCTACTTCAGGACCATGTTGATGGGATGGATACTATTGTTGTTGATAAATGGACTGCACTGAAGAAAAGAAGGGCCATGCTTAAGTCGTCCAGCTCTCGATACTCCATGTCTAGGACCTGTGGGCCTCGAGACGTGATCTCCTTAGTTATCCCTAGGCTAGGGGATAACATCTAGCTCCAACTCGGGGACATGTGCTCACCGTAGAGTGCATGAGAACCTCAGCATCTCTGGTATGCCCTGTGCCTGCTAGAACTCAACAAAAGATATTAGTAATCCCTAGGGTGGTGATATCACCCCTTGTTCATATATGATATTATAAACAAATAAAGAGCATCTCTAATCTAGCATATGATCATGAGCATACATATATACATAATGAAACAAAACAATATGAAAATGCAACTACAACTATGCTATCATGATATGCATATGGTATATGCAACGGATGCAAATGCCTACCTAATCTAACTTACCTGTACTTACCTGTGAAGTCAAATCTCTACCCCGTGCTGGGGTTTGAGGAGGCGTCCACTAACTGGTAATGGACGTTTTCTCCCTTCCAGTGTAGATAAATAGTAGGCATCATTGACTGACTTCATTCTGATTCTAAAAGGTCCAAGCCAAAATTGTGCATTCCCTTTAACATTGTTAGGCTCACCTTTCTTAGTGTCCCACATCCATATCCTGTCTCCCTCTTGATATTCTTTTGCTTCAAACTTTGTTGTTCCCTGTATAACCCTAGTGTATTGTTTTGAGGGAGGAGGGTGGGATTCAGCTATAAGGACTTCTTGTTGACTTGGTTTAATCAATACATCATCATCCCCTTTCTTTAGTAACTTGACAGATCCAACTTCTTTGTCCTTATATTTATCTAAGAGTTGTTGATACTCTTATTTCTTTGGCCATTGTATCTCATCAAAATCTTCCACTGTGGTGAGGCAAATCCTCTGGAGAAAATACAGGAAGGTTTTCCTTAATTGGCTCATGTGTTTCATTGATCTTAGTATCATTGTTAATTTCTTGTACATGGACCTTGGCCATTGGCATATTTGGAAGGCGTGCAATCGTCCCATTTTTCATAGGCACATTGATATAAGTTAAATCCATCTCTAATATACCATCCAACATTGCAACAAACTTCCTGGACAAAAGCATCCCCCATACATCAAGGACATCTACCACCACAATATCCATATGGATCACTCTCTCAGGATATTTAACAAGGTGTACTTCAACGTTCTCAACTACCCCATGAGTGGGTATGGCCCTGGATTCAAAACCGCACACATTCCTATAAGGTCGTGTAGCCTTAAGGCCTAGTTGCTTCGTGACTTTCAAAGACATCATGTTGGCACCTGCTCCTGATTCAAGTATACAGTCATTGAGACATTTGTTATTTACTAGCAATGACATAAAGAAGGGTGGGTGTCCATCATATTGAACCCTAAAATGGTTTTCTTGTAACATAATAGGAGGGTCTATTGGTTCATCCAACACATTGAAAAACTTTTCAAACCTTTCTTTCATGGATGGAACCTTGATAACTTCTTTCAACAGGATGGTTACATGCATTTTGCCTAATGCACCTTCCAAGTCAAATTTAAGTCAATCTTGTCAGTCTTAGAAGAAATTTTAGGAAGGAGTATGTTCATAGGTGGAGGTTTTGGTTGTGAAGTTGTAGGTCCAGTAGAGAGAGGTTGGTTCATTCGTTTTTGCCTAGTATACACTTGGAATTCTTGTTTTTTCAACTTCTCTCTTGGCTCTTGATCGAGGTTATTGATTACCTCCATCCTAGCCCTCCTAAATGCTTCCTTTATGCCTTCTTCATGTTCCTCAAGTGTGATATTAAGGCAATATTGTGGCTCCTCAATGGTATGGTCGATAACATTGACTTGATCATGTTCACCATTATTTAGAGGGCATCCATGCTCCCAATGTGATTCTTTGCATTGGAAACACCATGGGTTCTCCTCAACCATGTTTGTAGTGGCTAAAGTCTTAGGGACCTCTTGATCGTTCTTAGGCTTGAAACCTTGACCACCCCTTTGGAATTGCCCCTTATAAGGAAGTCTAGGAGCTTGTTGTTGAGCTCTTTCCTAGATTGACAATCCTATTCATCATTAACTCTTAGGTTTTTACCATGCCATCTACAATCAATTGTAGCTTTGCCAAGCTAGCGCCAATATCTGAGGCAACCTCAGCATTGTTGACCACTTTGGGTTAACCTTGTTTAATCGCAATTAACCTTGCTTAACCGCAATTTTAATTATCCTTGAGCTTTTCACTCACAATAATTCTCCAAAGTGGTGAAAAGCATTCTAATGATCGAGCCCATGGGGTAACTAAGGTCTAGGAGTGTTGTAAATGACCATGCTAGACATTTCCTAGTCTTGCGGAATTCCGTTAAGTTTTGATAGGATTCTTTAAATAATTAAAATTCCCGCAAAGTGGGGATTTTTAATTATTTTTCATGTAAAATGTAAAAAAGTGGTCCTTGGAGATTTTGTTTAGGGGTATGAGTACTCAAATCAAATGGTACATGAACCCCTACACCCTTGGACCAAGTCTCAGCTCATTTGAACAAGTTTTACTAGGCCATTGTCCATGAGGAGTCCAAGTCGGTCAAAAATCAGCATGTAATTGGCTTAATTAAAATAGCCAAATTTTGAAAAGGTCACTAAAGTCATGAGAGAGAGTGGGAAAAGTATCCCAAATATATTTCCTAAGTTGGGAAAATGATTTTCAACTTAGAAAGACCCCCTTTGCTTAGCCAACAACCCACAATGATCATCTCCCTAGAAGAGGGGCGCCCCCCTTGCTCAATAACTCATGAAAAAATAAAAATACACCATGAGGGCCCTCAATACTTTGGTAGTACCCCCCATTCACCCTAACTTCATTTTTGATTAATGGGAAAGGTGGTTTCCCCCTTCCCCACTCACCCCTCAACCCTCACATCACTCTCTTGACCTAAAAGTGTGCCCCCTTGAAGAGAGCCTCTTCCATTAGATGGATGTCACTTGGAGCTCATCCAAGTGGGGACTCTCCTCACCTTCACCTATAAATTAGACCCTTTCCTCCTCATTTTCTCATCTATTCTCATGGCAACTCTACTATACCAAAATTTCTCCTCTCTTCTCCCTCTCTCTCTCATGTTCTCTCATTGTAAATCTTGCTACAAGTATTTGTAGCAACATTTTGTGGATAATAAAAGAATCTTTGGAGAATCTATGGTGTGCATTGAGAATCTTCTTGGTGCCTTGCATGGTGTTCTTGTGAGGTGATATAACTACATTTCATTTTCTTGCATTTTGCTTTCACTAGTTTCACTTGGAAACTCAAGCAAAGTATTTTGCTTGTGTGCTATTAGTAGTAGTATTGCTATTGATTTTGTGGTAGTTTCCTTTGAAGTTTGGAAAGTATTTTGCAAGCTTTTTGGATGCTCTCACTTCCCTGTTTCCTTGTGTAGCAAAGGAAAGCTTGTTGTAGATCACTAGAGGGTTGAAGGAGTGGTTTTAGAGTGGAAAACTCACTATTTTCAATCATCCAAAGTTTCCAATATTTATCTAACATTCTTTGCCTCATTTCTCTCATTTCTAAGCATTGTTATGATCTAGAATACACACATAAAGTTTCACTTTCATATTCAGAAATTTACATTTAAATTGGTGTTTCATTGGGCTTATATTAAGTTAACAAGTTTCTTGGTTTTGTAGCATTTTCTATAAAATATCCCTTGCTGATTTTTATGCAGATTTTCAACAACAAGAGAAAGTTGCTACTTGTTTTGAGCCCCAAAGGCCCTCAAAAGGCATCCTTAAGTTGGGATATCAAATCCCCCTTCTTCTTCTTCTTCTGAATCATTGTAAACAACCCTTGAGAGTCTCTTGGGTTTGCCTTCTCTCAAGTTAACATAAAAATATTATATTGCAATAAATTAGAAAATATCGCCCACACCTTGCAAAGAGAGTGGCCTAAGCCATCCTTGCAAAATCGTGAAGGCTAGTATTAGATTTGTTTTCTTACATTTCCTTCTACACCCACCTTGGCCAAAACGGCAGGCTAAGTCCTCCGCTTGTGCCATTGTTGAGAGGTTGCTCATTTATTTTCAAGTCTTTTAATTCTTTCGATTATACCCACCTTGGCCAAAACAGTAGGCTAAGTCCTCCACTTGTGCCATTGTTGTGGGGTTGCAATTTAATTTTCTAAGCAAACTACAAAGCATTTCAAATTATTTACTTCTACCCCACCTCACAAAGAGATTGGCATAAGCCATCCTAATAATATAAGGCTTGTATACTTTTAAAATTATTGCAAAAGTAATCATATTTGTGCTCCATCATTGCCCCGTATTCTCTCCCCTTGCCACTTTGTGGATCCTGGGTGACAAGAAAAGGCAAAGGTTGTGAGTTTAGTAATTAGGCATCCAATCGTCATTGTTTTTGCCATCAAAAAGGAGGCTTGTGGAAGATACTTGGGGTGCTAGATCAGGGATGATCTCACGGCACTAGGTGTCCCCCTTGTTGAGTACACAAGTTCTTTGGATATGACCTGCGGAGCTAGGGTAAGGCCTTGTTTGCCTTGCTTATTGAGCACCCAACACTTCCTTTTGGTTAAGAGGATAACGGTTTGGGGTAGTCCAATAGCCTAGGCTTGTATTGTTCACATCTAATCCCCCTAATCAAAGAGAGACCTAAAATTTATTAAAATCAACCTACACACTACATTCACAACATTTGCAATCTCACTTTTAAAGCAATTTGTCTTTCAAGTTTTGCAATCATATTTTAAAAGCAATTTACTTTTCAACTACTTTGACATTTCAAGCAAGTTACTTTCAAGCAAATTTACTTTTCAAGTAACATCTTTCATTGTGGATATCTCATGTTCATTGGTATAGGATCTAACTTCTCCTTTGTATAATTGCAAAATCATCTAAGTGGTTGTTCTTTTTCATTATAAGCTTTATTCATGACATGTTTCAATTATTTCATTTGTAAATTGGTGTAAGTTGAATTCTTCATTATCTAACTATTCTTTAGTTCCTTTTGTATATTTTGTGCAATTATCTAATTTGCCATTTTCCTTGTAAGTTATCTTGCCATATTTCATTTGTATATTTCATTTGTAATTATCTCTAACTTAAAGTAATTTATTTCATTTATTATTGATACCTCATAGCAACATTCATTTTTGTACTTAGATCTTTGTTGTAATCTAATTGACCCCTTTCCCAACCCTTAGGCACTAGTCTTAGTTGACCTTAGTGAAAGGTTTGATTTTTATTAAAAGTGTGCATTGCATTTGCTGCCTCTCGTATAGGCTAGCTCCCCTTTACCTTTAACAAACTAAAATTAACTCCTATAATTCATTTAATAATTCACATAGTAACTAGGGTCTACCCCCCTTGGCTTCCCTAGGAGTAAGCCTAGACAGAAGAAGTTCAAGTCGAGGTGACAGTGGGCTTGGACTTAGACATTGTGCCTCTAAGTACACACCAAGTGGGTTGGAGACTTCTCCACGTTAGTAGGTGTGTATAAGGACAACAACATGCCCAAAGAAGAAGAAAACGGCACTAGTCTCTACGTTTGCAAGTAATGATCAAAACCCTAGCTTAGCTAAAACTCTCTTTCTCTTAAAGCAACTTGATATTTTAGGACTCTAACCTTACTCTCATGCTAATACTAACTCAATGCTTGGTAAACTAACTATATTTATTGTTGTTGTTATAAAAGGTTTGCTACAGCCATTGGGGCTTGACAAATTGCTGATAACTTACTTAATATTGGGGTAAAATTAACTCAGAAATATTGTTTGATGATTGGATGATGATCTACTCATTAAGGGCTTAATTTTAAGACATAACTACTACTTTTTCTGGGCTGATTTCTTCTTGTTGTTGCAAAATACATTTTTCTGATATACACTTGTTCACTGCTGCAATTTTACAACAGCAATCATTTTTACTTTATAGCCAGTGTCTAGAGATGATTGGTAGTTGATTTGACTTGGTAATTGACTATTATATGCATTAGAATACTTCTTGTTTCACGCACGTCAACCAATTACCTTGTATAACTAATCCCAACCTTTCTACTTTCCTAGACCTATCCTATCTCATTGAGAGACCAAGATAAGGGGTTGTAGACTTGCCTCTACCTTGCTATAGGATCCCTTGAGGTCACAAGGGAAGCCTCACTGGTGTTGAATCTTCACCCTGTAGAAAAATCAGACTGCAACCTGGTTTCAAGTCTCAATGACACAACATAGTTTAATGCTTAACCCACATTGCATTTTTCAGGTGCAAATTAGTTAGCAGAAAAATATAGCTCGTAAACTGAAACACAGGAAGTCTGCTATAGCAATTAGATAGAAATAAATGCACACCTAGAAAACTTGACATAGAGATTTTTGGTCAAAATTAGACCCTGGAAAAACCTAGAAGGGGAAAACCATTGAGAGAGGGGAGGCTTTTTATTATTCAAAGCTCTGAGAAAGAATTTCTTACAGCAGTCATCTTCAGCAAATAAATACACAGACTTATCTCGTTTTCTATGCCCTACCCACACAGCCTAGGAAACTGTGCCAACCAGCTCCTCAATTTTTGTGCCCAGAAATCCATAACAGTACGACTGTCACAGCATTAAATGGTGTGCAGTCTGCCTCGAAATTCGTGCTTATCTGTTGAGAGTAATTTCCAAAAATGTGTGGTGTTGTCTTCCTCGATTTTTGTGCCCAAACCACTCAAATATTCGTGCAGCCATGTTCCTCGATTTATGTGCCACTTTACTGTTGTACATCCTGCTTATAATCCATACGGTACAGCCCAATACTTGTACCTTCCTCGATTTCTGTGCAGCAATCTTGTCTTGGAATTCGTGCCTCTTCCAGGAAACTTGCCTCTCTTCTCAAGCTCGACTTCTCTCTCTCTCTCATGTGCTCTCCAAATCTCATGAAGAATGCCAAACTGAGGGGCTCCTCTTTCCCTAATTCAACTCAAGGAGGGAATGTGAAGAGTCTCATGATCCAAGGACAGAGATTTGATCTTGAGCCTCTTAGATCAATGGTGGTGATTTAATGACTTTCAAGTCACCCACTTCACAAACACTACAAAATTCACTTTTAATTTTATCTCTCATAAAATTAATGCACTAGGGACCACATTGGACACTTTCTCACCCCTAGGCGCCTAAGTGATGAGAAACACTTGTTCTTGATACCTTTTAATTAATTTAACTCTCTCACTTATTGAGGAAAGTGTTCCTCACCACTCCCAGCTTATCTATGAAAGGTACAAACTTGCCTCTCCCTAAAGTCTTAGTGAGGATGTCCACTGCCTGCTCATCAATGGATATAAACTGTAGCTCAACTTACTCTTTTTAAACATGATCCCGAATGAAGTGATATCTTATCTCGATGTGTAAAAACTGGATTCTCAGAGAGTTTTATGCAACTCTGATTGTCACAGTGAATCACTGTGGGCCTCATCTGCACACGAAATAACCCAACCAACGACTTGCGAAGCCATATGGCCTCACAACTTGCCTGACTGGCTACCATATACTTAGCCTTTACAGAACTCAAAGCCACTGACTTTTACTTCCGATTGAACCAGTACACAACTGTTGAGCCCAATCCAAAGCAACAACCTAATGTACTCTTCATGTCAACGACGCATCCTGCCCAATCTGAGTCAGTGTAGCCAATCAATCTAACTTCATCCCCTCTCTCGTAGTCCAGGCCATAATCCATTGTATCCTTAAGGTACCTGAGCACATGTTTTGATGCCACCCAATGCACTCTCCGAGGCTCCACCATAAACTGACTAAGAGTGTTGACAGCAAAATAAAGATTTGGTCTGGTGTTGACCAAATACATCTACGAACCAATCAATTGACGATACAATGTAGAATCAACCAACTCTGACTCTGAAGAACGAAACTTCTTCTAGTTAGTTATCATGGGTGTGGACATGGGCCTACAATCCTCCATCTAGAATCTCCTCAGAATGTCAATAGCATATCTGCCCTGTCCCAGAAAGATGTGTCTTGGCTCCTGCCAAACCTCCAATCCCAAGAAGTAGTGCATCAGTCCAATGTCTTTCATCTCGAACTCTGAAGCAAGGCTCTCCTTGCAACCAACTATGAGTCTCTTTGCCCCTGTAATGAAGAGATCATCCTCATATAGCACAAGAATGAGAGGATCCTCGCCAACCACAATGAAATAAAGGTTGGGATCTGCCTTACTCTTCTTGAAACCCATCTGCTGCAAGTATGCATCAATCCTCGAATATCAAGCTCTAGGAGCTTGCTTCAGTCTATACAATGCTTTCTTCAGTCTGCACACATGAGAATCTCTCCCATGCACCTCAAAGCCCTGTGGCAATTCAATGTACACCTCCTCCTCTATGAGACCATTCAGAAATGCGGTCTTCACGTCCATCTGATGGATCTTCCAACCCATCTCTGTTGCAATGGAGATCACTGCCCTCATCGAGTTATATCTAACAACCGAAGCGAAGGTCTCATCATAATCTACTACCTCTACCTGTGAGAACCCTCGAGCTACAAACCGAGCTTTGGACTTCAAAATGTTGCCATCAACAGCATACTTGATTTTGTAGAGCCACTAGGAAGTCACCATTGACTTCCCCTCAAGTCTCGGAACCACCTCCCAAGCATCATTCTTCATGATGGAATTGTAGTCTTCCACCATGGCATCCTTCTAGACCTGTTGCCTCCTCAAAGGTGGAAGGCTCAGACTCAATGACGCTACTCACCATCGCAAGATAGCTGCAAAACCTCTTTAGAGGTTTACTCTCCCTCACAGCCTGCCTAGGATTCCCCACAGATCCCTAAGCTTCCTTCAAAGTGTCTTGAAGCCACTTGGGCCTGCTCTTCTCTGAAGTAGCACCTCGTGGAGGGGACTCCTCCTCAACACCACCACCTAAAGATTGTGTACCTAAAGAAGATGATCCTGAGGTCGTCTGAGAACCAGGAGACTGAGAAACAGTACCCTGTGAACCGATAACCTAAGGACCAATGATCTATGACCCTGTCACCTGTGGACCTGTAGTCCTTGAAGCAAGTAGTCCTAAACTCTGTGTCAACATACACTGTGTCAGCGTACTCTGTGAAGGACTCACCTGAATCTGAGGAGCCTGCTACTCCCCCTGCTCAACATCCAACGACCTCCTAAAGGCTCTATCCTCCTCAAATCTCACATCTCGTCGCACAATTGTCTTCCTCAAATAGGGGATGTATATGTGGTAAGCCTTTAAAGTCTTACTATACCCAACAAAGACGCCCTTCTCTGTCATGGGTTCTAGCTCTGTCCTCTTCTCAGAAGGGACATGTGAATATGTAAGGAACCCAAAAATCCTGAAGTGCCCAACATCATATTTCTTTGCAGAGAAAGCCTCCTCGGGAGTCTTATCCCCCAAGAATCTATGTGGACTCCTGTTCTGCAGATAAACTGCAGTGTTGCAAGCCTCAGCCCAAAGAAAGAGTGGTAGCCCTTGATCATGTAACATGGCTCTGAAAGCCCCAACAATGGCCATGTTCTTCCTCTCAGCAACCTCATTCTGTTGCGGGTTGTAAGGAACAGTCAATTCTCTCTTAATGCCTTCTCTAGCACAGAAGTCATTGAACTCATTGGAGGTATACTCACCCCCATTGTCTAATCTCGGCACTTTGATTTTCTTCCCTATTTGGTTCTCCACAAGAGTTTTGAAGTCTTTGAACCACTTGAAGACATGTCCTTTGGTCTTCATGAAGAAAATCCAAGACTTCCTGGAGAAGTCATCAATAAAAATGACATAATACTCAAAACCACTCAAAGATGCAGAGGACATAGGACCACATACATCGAAATAAATCAAATCAAGAATACCTGCTACTCTGTTGTCACTGCTTGGAAAAGTAGTCTTGGTGTACTTCCCAAGAGCACACCCCTTGCACACCACCTGGTGCTTTGTAGTGAACTCTGGAACTCCAATCACAATCTCTCTCAATATCCTCAGAGCCCCATGGTGCAAATGGACCATCCTCCTATGCCATAACTAACAAAGGTCATTGTTGTTGGTACTATGCATCAATGGTCTGGCAGGTTGAAACATGATCTTGTACAGCTTCTCATGCTGGATCCCAACCACTTTGGACGAAGTGACACTAGATCCCTTAGGATACAAGAACACATGCCCATCACAGAACAATACCTCATATCCCCTATCCTCAATAGTGGAAACTGACACCAAGTTCTTCTTCAAGCTCAGAACATATAGGACATCTCTCAACAACATGGGAGGTAGAGACTCCCACTAAAATGATATTGTCCACTACCAACTGCCTTGACCATTGAGTCATCTCCAAGCACCACCTCAAGATCCCCAATCTCTGTAAGATCAGTGAAGTACTCACGAACACATGTCATATGGCAGGAGGCACCACTATCAATGTACCAAATATTGATAGATGATGCTATAGAGGAAAGACACACCAACAATGAATACTCCTTCTTGAACTTGTGGGTAAACTCCTCCACATCTGCTGAAGCTGCAACTTGCTTCTTCTTATTATTAGTACATTGTCCAGCATAGTGTCCAAACTTGTGACATGCAAAGCACTTCACTTTGTTCATGTCCTTCCCTTCACCTTTCTTATTGTTCCCTCCCTTGGAACCCTTCTTGGACTCGTTCTTGCCATTAGCTGCAAGTGCCACATTCTCTTCTTCATTACTTGTGGATGAAATCCCATGCACATATCCTCTTCGAGTTTCCTCCTGAATGAAGTCATCCCAAAGACAATCCCACTTGAGAAGATTTTACCTTGCCACAATGCCCTCAACAAAGACAGGCCATTGTTTGGTCACCCCATTCAAAGTAGTCTTAATTCCTAACAAGTTCACTATCAGCAACAACCTCCCCAACAACACCAAGTTCATCCCTCATCTGAGTTAGTTTGGTAAGACAAGTGGCAACACTTTCAGTCTTGGTCATTTTAATGCTCTTCAGTTTCTCCCTCAATACCATTTTCCGATTTTCATTGGAACTCTGGTAAAGTTTGGTTAAGGAGTCCCACCTCTCATAAGCATTGGATTTCCCGGTCACATGCGGAATCACATGGTCCTTAATGGCATCAAGGACAATTCTTTTAGCCTTAACGTTCTTTTTGGTGTAGGCGGCCAAAAGAGTAGCATTCGTAGGCACCGTCACAGGATTCGTTTGTGAGTTCTCCACAATATCCCACAACTCACACTCCTGTAGATGCAACACAATCCTCTCCTTCCATAAGCTAAAATTAGTAACTCCATCCAATTTGTCCTCAACCCTCAAACCAGTGGCCATTAACGCTCACAACTGAAACTCAAGCCCAAAATTTTCTGCCTAGTGAAGTACCTCTCTCTTCTCAAAAAAATCCCTGTCCTCTGTGGCTAATATATTTCTGCTCTTTCCCACTTTCCAACTCTAATACGATGTAGAAAAATCAGACCCCAACCCGAATTCAAGTCTCAATGAGACAACATAGTTTAATGCCCAACCCACATTGCATTTTTCAGCTACAAATTAGTTAGCAAAAAAATATAGCTCATAAACTGAAACACATGAAGTCTGCTACAACAATTAGACAAAAATAAATGCACACCCAGAAAACTTGACATAGAGATTTTTGGTCAAAATTAGACATGGAAAACCCAGAAGGGGAAAACCAGTGAGAGAGGGGAGGCTTTTTATTATTCAGAGCTCTGAGAAAGAATTTCTTACAGCAGTCATCTTCAGCAAATAAATACACAGACTTATCTCGTTTTTTGTGCCCATACATAGCCTAGGAAGCCATGCCAACCAGCTCCTTGATTTATGTGCCCAAAAATACGTACACAGTACGATTGTCTCAACATTAAATGTTGTACAGTTTGCCTCGAAATTCATGCCTATCTGTTGAGAGTAATTTCCAAAAAAAGTGTGGTTGTCTTCCTCAATTTTTGTGCCCAAACCACTCAAAATTTGTGCAACCCTATTCGTCGATTTATGTGCCACTTTACTATTGTACAGCCTACTCAAAATTCGTACAGTACAACCCAATACTTGTTGTACCTTCCTCCTTGATTTTTGTGCAACAAACTTGTCTTGGAATTTGTGCCTCTTCCAGGAAATTTGCCTCTCTTCTCAAGCTCGACTTCTCTCTCTCTCTCATGCACTCTCCAAATCTCATGAAGAATGCCAAAGTGAGGGGTGCCTCTTTCCCTAATTCGACTCAAGGAGGGAATGTGAAGAGTCTCATGATCCAAGGGCTGAGATTTGATCTTGAGCCTCTTAGATCAATGGTGGTGATTTAATGACTTCTAAGTCACCCATTTCACAAATATTACAAAAGTCACTTTTAATTTTATCTCTCATAAAATTAATGCACTAGGGACCACATTGGACATTTTCTCACCCCTAGGCACCTAAGTGATGAGAAACACTTGTCCTTGGTACATTTTGATTAATTTAACACACCCAACACTAAAACAAGGGAAGTGTTTGTCTAGGTGACAGTGACAATTACTTCCAATTGTTACGCAAGATTGGCATCTTGTGAAGGGCTTTGCACAAGTACAAATCCTGTGATAACAAGTCCATTTTGCAAACCTTTTTGAGAATGCAGAAACTTGAGGAAAGGTTTGCACCTTGGAGGATTTGATCCCTCTAGAAGCTTGATAGATCTAAGATTAAGATGGATCTAGATGTATATAATAATGAAAATGAAGGCTTGGAGTCCATTTTGCTTTATGAAGGTCCCATTGCTCTCTGTGCTTTTTAATGATGATTGGTTTTAATATGGCTCAGTGAGCCTAGGTCATTTCCTTTCTTGGCGTGTTTGTAATAATTCCTAACTAACAAAATTACCATTTTCAAAAAGAAAATGAAAGGGCCAAATTGACCTCACATGAGACACCAGAATCAATGTTAAGCATGGTCCCAAACTGTATGCATTCAAGTCATCAAACAATGGAGAATCAACGCTGCTAGAAGTATATTACAAACGAATTCCACGGCTTTGTAGGCAAATTAAATGTTATTCCACTAGTTTCCCAAGCAAACAAGGGCAACTTGATCGTGTCCCCGGGATTTTTATCGAAGAGATGAACCTCCAAAACAAACTTATGACAAGCACACTCAAAACCCAATAGAATAGTTGAAAACCAATTCAATCATGAACACAAAACTTGTGATCATAGCTGAAAAAATCATCCAATTATCCGAGTACTCCCGAATCAAACTCTGCCCAGTCAGACTCCAAGTACTCCTGGGTCCAGACCTTGACACTAGTAACTCGTGGGTTATTCACTGCCCCACGAGTCCAATTCATGGGCGAATGGTAAAACTCGCCTGACTTCAAATATAAATGCCAAAGAGAAAAAGATAAACCCTCATTTTGAACGATTTATGTTGTCAGGCTTTTATCTAGCTTATGCCAAGAGTTTCTGCCAAGTCCAAGTCAAACTCTTACACTCCAACCTCGTTGAGTTGTTCACGAAGCTGAGTTTTTCAACATTGCCAGAAATGATGGATTCAAAATGCTCAAACATCCAAACAAAACGGTTCCACATGTCAGTTTTATCGTTAAATGCTTCTACTCACAACTTCTTTGTCTATCTTAAACAATGCAATCGTTGTCCCTTGAATAGGGGGTTTTGCTCTACTATTTATACTAATCATGAAAAAACAATAACTAACATAAAAACCCAAAATAATGTTCCACACATAAAAGGAAAATTACAGGGCATGCTACTGACAACCAAACGAGCAGAATCATGCAAGGCTTTTTAGTGATAATAGAGGATCACTGAGATGAAAATTAAGGGTAATTGTGAGCATTCAAATGATATCTTGTAATAATAGTATATACTAAAATAACATAAAATAACCCATTTCCATGCTACCCTGGGAACAAAACACGGCTTTTAAGTGATAATAGAGGATCACTGAGATGAAAATTAAGGGTAATTGTGAGCATTCAAATGATATCTTGTAATAATAGTATATACTAAAATAACATAAAATAACCCATTTCTATGCTACCCTGAGAACAAAACACAGTCCTCTTATAAACTTACAGAAAAAATTCCCAAGAACAAAATCATGCAATGCTTTCAAGTGATAATGGAGGGTCAGATGAATGGAATTTAAAGGTAATTGGTGACAGCGTTTTAAGGAATGAAGATAATAAATAATACCTTGGCCTCGTAGACGAGGGGGCAGTGGTAGGCAAGAACCTTTTCACCTTCTTTGAAATGTGAACTCCGTTGCTTTATGGCTTCCTCCTCGTCCATGTTATCTTTAACTTTAGTATTGTTGTTGTGGTCGTCTACTACAAGTGCTTTGGAAGGTTGCAGGTCCTCTTTGGCACCGGTGGTTGAGATTGGTACATGGCATAACTAACCATTCACTATTTTATTATTGTTTGACTTGTACCACTCACTTTTTATTATTGTTTGAGTTGATTATGTGAGAGAGCATTATTCTATTGTTTTCCTTGGAAATAAGGATGTATCTAGATAACTCCAAGCCTATTTTATGATTTATCATTTGTTCTTCAAGAAAATAGTGGATCTAGGAAAATAATTAATATTTTATTGTAAAAGGAGATGGAGCTCATTCTATTTAAATAGTAGCTCTCTCCACTTGTGAGTGATGGTTGGATTTGTGAGGAGTCTCTCCTCTTGGAGTTTTGTTGAATATCTTCTTGAAGGTTTAATAGAAAGTGTAAGGGTTTAATCTTATCATATGTGAAGCTTGTTTTTATTTCTAAATGTTGTCTGTGAATGTTAGAGATTCCTTGCAAAGAACTATTATAAGAGGCCATAAGGAAGGGTATATTTACCACGTTGGAAGGGTTTAATGTGATAGTTCTCCTCCTCTTCAACTCCTTTTATGTCTTATTTGTGAATATATTATCTTTCATCTATCATCTTGTTAAGAGTTGTTGTGAGATAATACTTCATTGTAGGACACACCCTTCATTGTAGGACACACCCTTGTAGCATTGTTTGAGAGTGGCACCTTTAGGGCCTTCCAAGTACGTTTCTTCATCATTTAACTTCAATTTAATGTTGATTGTGGCATATTTACTAGCTCTATTTGTCTTAACCATTTATAAAATTGCTCTTTGAGTTAGACCTCTTGACTCCATTAGCCCAATAATGGATAGGCACTAGTCCCAATCCTCCATCACCCTATTTTTATGCTACAATTGTTTGTTTTGCTATTTGCTTTATGCTAGTTCCCTTGGGATGCATAGTGTGTTTTAGGACTTTACCACTTTGAGTGTAGGTTCTGGAGGTAACATTGAGTAATAGAAAGATATGTGATTGTTGATGCAAATGAGTATGCATTTAATGTTGGGCTGGTGCCGAGCTGATTTAATTTCTTCATTTGATTTTCAGACCTCGATTTATTAGATTAGTATCTGGTTGTTGCTGGAATCAATTAATCTTTTGATATGCATTGTGTAAACTCTTGAATATTCCCTATGGTGTTTTGTTGTTTGTTGATTTGAAGTTTTGATTGGTGGTTCAAAAGGTTTCAGATTCAGCTCTTGGGCTAAAGTTCTATGAGTGCAGATCTGATGTCTTGAGGTGAAAATTTTAACAGTTTATAGACCACCTAAACCAACTCATAAACCACTGGGATTCAACATTATTTCATAGAATCTCCCTCTAAATGCTACTCCAAATCTAGAAATGGTGAAGCGAGTAGAGAAAACGGTTGGTGGGCATAACAACAATCCATTTTCTAATCCTGTGTCAAAAATGATAAGCACTAGGCAAAAACTTAAAAGAGTTGATAGTAATGACTTTGGTTGGGATACAAGTAGTGAATTTGTTTCTAGCTGAAGACACAAACCCAAATTTCATTACAAAAGTAGAGGTGAATAACACAATATTGATGATCATTATGTTGGTTCTTATGTTTGGTTCTTTGGAGGGGATTGGATCCTTGACATTATGTTTTTTCCTATAGATGGATCAAATATAATTGCACCGAGAGGTGCTTCCTATAAACCCAGGAAGATGTGTCACATTTATAGATGTTAGCTAAAAAAATTAAAATAAAACATTGTAACCAACCTAGATCAAGTCTCTAAGTTCCAACCTTTTTTAAATGAGGAAAGGTTTGCACCTTGAAGGATTTGATCCCTTTCAAAGCTTGATACATCTGTGGCTAAGATTAATCTAGGTGTATATAATAATGAAAATGATGGTTTGGAGTCCACTTTGCAAACCTTTTTTAGAATGCAAAAACTTGAGGAAAGGTTTGCAGCTTGGAAGATTTGATCCCTCTGGAAGCTTGATAGATTCGAGGTTAAGATGGATCTAGATGTATATAATAATGAAAATGAGGGCTTGGAGTCCATTTTGCTTTATGAAGGTCCCATTGCTCTCTGTGCTTTTTAATGATGATTGGTGCTAATATGACTCAGTGAGCCTAGGTAATACATTTCCTTTCTTGGCATGTTCGTAATAATTCCTAACTAACAAAATTACCATTTTCAAAAAGAAAAAGAAAGAGAGAAGGCCAAACTGACCTCACATGAGACACCAGAATCCATGTTAAGCATGGTCCCAAATTGCATACACTCAAGTCATCAAACAATGGAGAATCAAAGCTGCTAGAAGCACATTACAAATGAATTTCACGGCTTTGTAGGCAAATTCAAAGCTATTGCTCCAGTTCCCCAAACAAACAAAGGCAACATGATCGTGTCCCCGAATTTTTTATCGAAGAGATGAACCTCCTGTTGTCGCCTTTATACACACCTAGGTGATGTGGAAGAAATCTTCAATCCACTTGGTGTGTCCTTGAGGGCAAGTCTCGAGTCAAGGTGATGTCACCTAATCCTAGACTCCTTCCTCTAGGCCAACTCCTAGCGAAGCCGAGGGGGGTAGTCCCTAAGAAAATATACTAAGGCCTGAACTAATCTAAGTACAAGAAATAAAGTCTAGGAGTTTATTGCAACAAAGAAAAATATAACGAGAAGTAAATCTACACTAGCAGCATATATCATTCATTCATTCACTAAAAAGCATATGGAAAAAATATTCAATTAAGAAAATACTTGCATAAAATATAATCAAAGGATACAAGTACTTGCAAGTAAATAACCATAAGCAAATTAGAAACTTCAAGATAAAATGGAAAAGCTTTGAAGCAAATATAAGTACTTGAACCAAATGGCTTTAAGATAGATAATGAGACCAGTGCCAAATATGTGTAATGTGTAATGCTGCTGAAAAAGTAGATTTTCCTTGTGAAAATGTCCTTGAAAATTTTAGAGTTAATTAATGAGATTAAATTATTGCTTGTGAGAATCTTAACAAAACTAAACTAAAATGTGGCCTCTAGAGAGACTATCACTTTAGAGTGGAAATTTGCGGAGAGTTTGCCAAAACCCAAATGGTTTCACCAACAAACTCAATAAAGGTGTCGGAGGTCCAACACGGAGGGGAACAAGCCCGAGGTATTCCGTCTAACTTCGCACACTCCCTTTATGCAGCTTTCCACACCAAACAATAGGTTCTTTTGAGATTGTCCTAATTAAAGCTACTCCACACTGACCAGCCCCGGTTCTGATGATTTCCCCAGATTGAGCTAGGCTCGCAAGGGCTCAGACTATACACCGAGGAGCTGAGGGGAAAGGTTTATTTCTTGCAGTAAAATAAAGACTTGAAATTAAAATGGAGAAAATAAATGTTTTCTGATTAAACTAAGTCCACACTGACCAGCCTCTTTTCAGAGGAGCTGAGGGGACGGGTTTATTTGCAAATAAAAGAAATTGCAGTAAAAGTAAATGTGTGACTAATTACTAAGTCCACACTGTCCAGCCTCTTTTCAGAGGAGCTGAGGGGACTGGTTTATTTGCCCAAAAAAAGATAAAATTTGCAAAAAGGGAAATCTAATCTAGCAATTAAAATTTACTTTGCAAAATTGAAAACTAAGCTAAATGTGATTATTGTTGTTTGTGTTTATTTATTTTGGCTTTAGATAAAGATTATTAACTAAAATGAAAGAAAATGAGCCAAAGAAGCAACCACACCACAAGACACCACCCCACCTAGGGAGAAACGAAAATGGGACGTTGTGTAGCCCTCTCTTTTATTGCTTTGATTACAATGGTCTCTCTTTGAGAGACTTTGGATCCTTATAGAAGTGAATCAAGAAAATTTACAAGCTTTTACAATGGTTTTAAAAGGTACAAGGTACTTTTGGGGTCCCGGAAGCGCTCCTAATCCGCCAAAATTTCGTAAAGTTTCCCCTTGTTTATTCGCAAACCTGCACTAAACAGCAAGCAAACCAAAACAAAAGATGCCCAAAAACACTTTAAAAGTGTTTTGGGATGTTAGTATGAAAACCCAAAAAACAATTCTAAGTAAAACCTACAAAAAATTGCAAAAAAGGAACTAAGGAAATCAAGCTAGAAAGCTTGCTTCCTTAGGATCTTTTGCTGCTGTTTTTTGGCAGCAAATTAGTAGCACTTAAATGCCAAATTTGTACAATGAAAGCACTTAGAAAAAGATTAGTTTTTATCCCTAAAAAAATTTGGAGAAAAAATTGATACAAGAAACTATTTTCCTATACTAGATCTAGATTCTTAGATAGAAACTTTGAGTAAAAATCAGATCTAAATTATCCTATGCATGCATAATAGAAACTAAAAATTTAGAATTAGAAATCAGATCTAAATGCTTGCATATAGATATCAAGTAACCAAGAAATTATAAATTTTATTGAAGGAGAAAGAGAGCAAGTTTGTGCTTGGAATATCTTTGGGAAATGGATTCCTTCTTTGGTAGAATGAGGAGGGATCTTCTTCAAATTTCTTGGAGGAATGGAAGAGTCAATCTAGATCATCCAAATCTCCAAGTGAGGCATCAATTGTTTCAAACACTTGCAACTAAAGTGGGTTAGGAAATGGTACCACCTACAAAAGAGACTTCAACACACAATTGGTTAAACCAAACAAATAATGCATTTAAAATCTCTCCAATAGATAGATAGTAAGATTACTAATCAAGCTAGCTTAGCAATCCTTCCCTAGTGAGTAATAGTACTCCTATAAGGCCAAATTAAACCACAATATAACAACAAATGAAATAGAACAATATCACCTCATGAGCAGATGCATCCACACACTATCCAAGCCACCAATTTGACCTGCAAAGTCTTCTTTATTCCAATATAAAAGAGTATTACAGTATTACAAGTTACAACAACAAGCATCGAATCCCAAGCTCCAACTAGTCCAATGAGGAGGGGTCAAGCTTTCTTTATAGTTGTTTGGGTGACAAATCCCAAGCTAGGGCGCATATCCAAGTGGAAGAGGGCACATAGTTAAGTGAGGACAATTGGCAAGTGAGGAAGAGTTTGCTTGGACTCATCTCCTTGTGGAGTATGAGTTCACTCCACTCCAAAAGAGCACATGTGAGATAGGAACTCGCCAAATGTAAAGGGTAGGTGGAGAGGGCGAGTCATCCCTCTTGGGATTGACGCCCCTCCTCCTAAATGCACAACATGTGAAGGGAGAGGGTGAGTCCCAATTTTGGGATCTCCACCCTTGTCCAACTCATCACCTAAGTCGCCTTTCACTCAAGAGAGATACTCACCACTTCACTTCACTCAAGACACAAGGAAAACATGTTTGAGACATGTTTCAAAAATGACCGGCTGAACTTCTGAACTCTGAATTTGAACATGTGAATGTTCAATCTGTTCAATCTTTGGCGGCTCAACTGCAAATCCATCCTAGTGCAACTTGGTGGATAACACCTCCATAACAAAGTTATGACGACAAGAACACTCAAAACCCAATAGAATAGTTGAAAACCAATTCAATCATGAACACAAAGCCAGTGATCATAACTGAAAAAATCATCCAATTATCCGAGTACTCCCGAGTCAAACTCTGCCCAGTCAGACTCCAAGTACTCCTGGGTCAGACCTTGACACTAATAACTCGTGGGTTATTCGCTGCCCCACGACTCCAATTCGTGGGCGGATGGTAAAACTAGCCTGACTTCAAATATAAATGCCAAAGAGAAAAAGATAAACCCTCACTTTGAACGATTTATGCTGTCAGGCTTTTATCTAGTTTAGGCCAAGAGTTTCTGCCACGTCCAAGTCGAACTCTTACACTCCAACCTCGTTGAGTTGTTAACGAAGCCGAGTTTTTCAACATTGCCAGAAATGATTGATTCAAAATGCTCAAACATCCAAACAAAACGGTTCCACACGTCAGTTTTATCGTTAAATGCTTCCACTCACAGCTTCTCTGTCTGTCTCAAACAATGTAATCGTTGTCCCTTGAACAGGGGGATTTGCTCTGCTATTCATACTAATCGTTAAAAAGCAATAACTAACATAAAAGCCCAGAACAATGTTCCACACATAAAAGGGCAAATTACAGGGCATGCTACAGACAACCAGACGAGCAAAATGATGCAAGGCTTTTAAGTGATAATAGAGGACCATTGGGATGAAAATTAAGGGTAATTGTGAGCATTAAAATGATATCTCGTAATAATAAAATAACATAAAATAACCCATTTTCATGCTACCCTGAGAACAACACACAGTTCTCTTATAAACTTACAGAAAAACTTCCCAATAGCAAAATCATCCAATGCTTTCAAGTGATAATGGAAGGGTCGGTAATAATGGAAGGGTCGGAGGAATGGAATTTAAAGGCAATTGGTGACAGCATTTCAAAGAATGAAGATATAAATAATACCTTGGCCTCGTAGATGAGGGGGCCGTGGTAGGCAAGAACCTTTTCACCTTCTTTGAAATGTGAACTCTGCTGCTTTATGGCCTCATCCTCGTCCATGTTATCTTTAACTTTAGTATCGTTGTTGTGGTCGTCTGCTGCAGGTGCTTCAGGAGGTTGCAGGTCCTCTTTGGCGCCGGTGGTTGAGCTTCCCATCTCGAAGGAAGTAAGGAGGGAAATGGGCCAAGTTTGAGACTCGGACTGCCAACTATTCCTCTACTATAGAGTTTTATAGCTACAATGCGCTCGGATCTTAGAGGCCCCAGATTTTAAGTTATTAAATTTTATACAAAGTTTTATATTTAATGTTATGGATTTTTTTCTTAACTATAACGGTGATATTAAAATTTGAACATTTTGTTACTTGTTATTCTTATTTCATTATTATTTCATCCTTTTGTTACTTGTTATTATCATTTCAATATCAATATTATAATCTTAAGATTCGATACTCAATATTAACATTATAATTTTAATATTATTATTATTAATATAATTTGATTATTATTATTAATATTATAATTTGAGGGATCTTGCACTCTAATGATATTTTTGCCTATGGTTTCTAGAGACTTCTACTTTGAACTCTTTAAACTTGTGTAATATTAATATCATGGTTTCTAGAGACTTCTACTTTGAACTCTTTAAACTTGTATAGGACTTTATACTTTGAATTTTTTAAATTGTATTTTCTACTTTTTAAAGTGTATGAAATTTGTTATTTTTAGGGTTGAAAATTTTGTGGAATTTGTTATTTATAATGTTAATGTTGTAAAGTGTAAAGTTTGTTAGGTTTAATGTTACATTTTATGGTAAATTTGCATATTTTTATTTATTTTAAATATTTTGGAAAAAAAATCAACAATTTAAATATAAAATTAAAAATTAAACATAAAATATGGAAAATTTAAATTATTTGAACTTTAGTTTTTTATAATATTGAAAATCTAAAAAATTAAAAAATTAAAATATAAAATATGGAAAATTTAGATTATTTGAATTTTAGTTTTTTTTAATATTAAATAACTAGAAAAAAAAAATACAAAATATGGAAAATTTAGATTATTTAACTTTCGTTTTTTTAATATTGAAAATCGAAATAAGATAAAATATTTACCAACTATAATGTTAACATTATAATTTTAAAAACATCTTGAAATCTTTTACTTGAATACTAACATCATAATTTAATTTCAACATTATAATTTTTTCAAAAATATCTTGAACTTCTTACTTTAATATTAACATTATACTTTAAATTCTTGAAATTTGTGAAAGCTTCTTACTTTAACACTAATATCATAATTTCTAGGGTTTTGTAATTTAATAATAACATTATGATTTTGGGTACTTCAATATTAACATCATCATTCTCATAAACCTTGTACTTTGAATTCTTGAAATGTGTGAAGGTTACCTTGTACTTTGAATTCTTGAAATGTGTGAAACTTACATTGTACTTTGAATTTTTGAAATTATATTCTGAATTCTTGATATTTATAGAAATTTGATATTATCACCATTGTAATTAAAATATTGAAAATTAAAATTACTTAAACTTTTATTTTTCTTAATATTAAAAATCTACATAATATGTAGAAATTTTTACTAACTATAATATTAAAAACATCTTGAAATTTGTTACTTCAATACTAACATTGTAATTTCAAGAACATCTTGAAATTTGTTACTTCAATACTAACATACATTGTAATTTCAAGAACATCTTGAAACTTGTTACTTCAATACTAACATTGAGAGACCTTGTTACTTTGAAAACTTTAAACTTGTGGAAACTTGTTACTTTAATACTAATATCATAACTTTGAAGGGTTTTGTACTTCAATACTAACACCATGATTCCCATAAACCCCATACTTCAATACTAACATCATGGTTCTTATAAACCTCGTATTTTTAATTCTTGAAATGTGTGGAAGCTTATATTTCGATAGTAACATCATAATTTGGAGGGACCTTGTACTTTGAATCCTTGAAACTAGGATTTTGAATTCATGTAATGTATCAAAGTTTGTTATTATCATCGTTGTACTTTTACAATTTATATGTTTTTGTTTATTTAGGATAATGTGTGTGTTGAGATACATAAAAACGAGGGATACATAATAAATAAATAAATAAACTAATTTTAAGGTCACAACCAAGCTAGACATCAAATTAGTGTATGAGACTCCCTTGTCGAGTGAAGGTCTTGGCTAATGGCATGCGATTTGACATGTTTGTTTTTTAGGACATATACCAAAATTTCACATCGAGTGAAGGTCTTGGCTAATGGCATATGATTTGACCTGATTGGAGCACTGAAAACAGAGCGAATAGGCATTGTAGAAAATGTACTATAAAGAACCTCTACATTTACATGCATTGCGGAATTTGCAGTTGTTGGAGCTTCTAAATTTCCTTGCTTAGGGCTCATATTTTCATCCTCCCAATATTCTAGCCCAACCACCTCCATAAACCAAGTGTAATCATCTGGATTAACAACCATACTTAACAATTATTTCCAAAACAAGATGAATGAAAATGGTTGACTTTTTTCGATGATTATATAGAACTTTTTCAATCAAGGTTCAATTATGATCAAATCTAGTTTCAAGATCTCATAATTTATTAAACCATGATTGGAATTATGATAAATCTTTCAAATCATGATTATCCATTAATTAACTGATTATTTTGAAGTCTTTTCAAGTGATTAACTAGAATTTTTAAATGACCGGTGGAGGTTTCACACAAGGTAAGATCTTTCAACACATGCCCAAAATGACGATCATTTGACTCTTTTTCCCAATGGATAAGGCATCAATCTACAATTGTTAACGCCATGTAGGGTAGCATCATTCCCAGTAAGAGCCAAATGTTGCAACTCAAACAATTTTAATACTCTTGACGTGGAAAATTTCATTAAATTTTTCAAAAAAATGAGTTAAAATATGTAAAGGACGATGAATTATCAAAAATATTCGCTTATAGACAAATTAAAAGCTACCAGTTGTCTACATTAGAGAGATAAAACAATGTGTGGGTTAATAACACGTTTTAAATATGGGGAAAGTAAAGTGATCGGGCACTAAATATAACAGTGGTAGATCAGGCTTGATCAATGACTAAGGTTCATTACAAGGGTTCAAGATCGAGGTACATTAACCCAATCTCAAAGTCCCGTAATCGTTAACCACCCACCATCCATGTGTTAGCTCATGATATGTTACAAGACTTTGAGATCGGGCTCCAAAACCACAATGTCAAACACCTGTAAACCACTTATGGTTTTCCACATTAATACTTGCCACCTTTCCATGTTTCGGGTGTTTGGAGCTATTAATTACACTAACGCATAAAACAAATAATGAGTTAGAAGGTGATAGGTGGATCTTTAACTCTTAAAAACAAGCAGACAAGGGAAACTAAAAACTATCAACTTTAATTTTATTTCATGTACTGCATGCGAAAAAAATATAGTCAAGCCAAGATCGGGGTTTAAGCGGGATTATCGGAGAAAAACAATTCCTATCATCAAAACATTGTGGACATTTCACGAAACCTCATTGTTCAAAGACATTGTGTCATAAAACATTAGGAAAAACATTCTGTAATTAAAATTTGAAAAATATTTTCAAACAAAGTTCTCATATTCTGAAGGAATGGATCATAGGAAGAAATTTTCAGTGTCCCAACAGCTTGAATCAATGAACATGTTATCGCACAATTTGTACTTGTCCAAATCCCAAGACAAGTAGGGGAAATTGGCATAACTACACAATAACCTATCATTGTCACCTTAATAGGAAATCCCCATGTTTTAGGGATAGGCAAAGTTTATCCCAAGACATGCATCCCCGGTAACCTAAAGGGTTGGAAAGCTAAGGCTATGGTCAAGTTTATCCCCCTCTCACTGGTTACCAAAATCACAGGATCTACATCTAACAAATTGAGCCAAATGAAGAGCAATTTGTGCACCGTTCTGGAACAAGAACAACAGAGCATATATATGGCAATTCCAAGTACCAAAATAATAGTAAATCCTCAAAAGATGATAGAAAAATGTAAATATGAGCTAGTTGATATAAAATTGCAACAATGTAAAAGTTTACAACAACAAATAGTATTGTGTAACAATTGCAAGAAATATACTTTAGAAATGCTTGAAAACACAATGAAAACTTAGCAATTACTAGATAGATTGATTAGCAATGGTTACAAGCAAATTCTAGTAAGCTTAGCTAGCAGTTAGAGTTAGTTATGTAGAAAATTAGTAGCAGTTAAGGCGGTTGTAGCAGTGTTTTGCAACATTAGCCATAAAATTAGTAGTTCAAGCTAAACTAGGGTTAGAATTAGTTAGTAAAAGCTTCAAAGAAGAGAGTGTAAAAGTTGTTTGATCAATCCCTAAACAAGAGCAATGTAGAAACTAATGCCTTTAAGGCTTATGGAGTCAAATATAACAACACAATAACTCGGAGAAATCAAATGATAATACTTGTCAAGGGACAAAAGAAATGAATGCTAAAGGTGTTGGCACTTCAAGGCCTCATGCATTCAAGTTTTGAAGACAAATTCAACTAGAGCATAAGCACTTTTAGGCCCTAGTGAATCTCTCTTTCTCTAGACTATTGAAATATATTATTGCAGCAAGCAACTAGAATGAGGCTACTAAAGTGATAACACCTTTGGGGCTTTAGAAGCCTATTCTAGGCAAGATATCTTTGACAATTCAACAAGTAGAAAGGATAGAGAGAGAAAGAAGCACTTTATGTTTCTCTCCTCGGGTTTAAGCAAGTAATTTCATAATATTCAATATGAAACAAGTAAAATCACCACAAGCATTTATTACATGAACAAAATTGCAGGAAATTTACTTACTTCACCAAGAATAACCAAGCAAAACCCTAGTCGAAGACTTTCCACCACAAAACTTGCCAAAAGACATCACCAAAAAGCTTCTCCAAGAGGTGCACACTAGTAATTTCAGTCGATGTTGCCACTAGGGCAAAAATTTCAAACCAAAAGTCCTGTTGTGAGGAAGTGTTATGATGAAAAATTATTTAGGCTAGCCATGTTTATATGGGAAATCCTTGCCTTATTATCCAAAAGTTGCGTCTTTTCAAAAATATGAGCCTACTTCTTAATTTGCTCATTAAAATTAAAATAAATTCATTTTTTTACAAAATGGCCTTCAAAGGGTGACGCTATGCCCTTCTAGGGTGACGTTGGGCATCCAATGTGGAACATTGAGGTTGCTTACTAGAACGTTGGGCCTCCAAAGGCCTGTAACCATGCCACATGTGCCAAAACATTGTGCCATAACCTCCTTCCATATGATCAAACCCTAGCCTTCTTCATGGTGATGTCATAGGCTAGGTAAGTGACATCCAAGCCTCCAAAGGCTAGCATCCAGGCAGGAGAAGGTGGGAGACCTCCGTCTAGGCCTACGAGAGTGCCTCCAAAGGAAACAACCTCCTATGCAATAATGATCACCAGCTTTCCCCAAATGTGGGGTCTTTGCATCCATCCTTGGGCTCCAAAGCCCTCATGAAGGTCTGAATGAAGTCATCTCCTCACGAATACCTGTCCATCAGGCAAGGTCCTACAAAGACAATTAAGTATGGCCTCCAAGGGTCAATAAGTCACATGAATCATGCTAAGTAAGCCACATCTAATAATCAAACCACATGAACATGTTCATCAAACCCCCCTTTTCAAACTAAACAAATGCTCAAGGACGTTATACAATTTGTCAAATTCAGGTGTGGGAGGGGTGTCAAGGCATCCTATTGGGCCAATCGGTCCTTAAGTCAAAGGTATTTTCCAAGAAAAAGCCATCCAAGTCATGTATGAGTGTGAGGTGGAGTGGGTAAAACCTTCGGGCATGGGGTTCATGACATACAAGGGTTCATATTGTTTCATTTATGGATGGCTTTGTGGAGGGTGTGTTGCACCTTCGTTTTCTATGCATCCTTTTTCCAAACCCATTTATTTCCATTAATTGTTTAAAGTCCAACACAGTCGGGTAATTCAATTGGGTAACATAAGACTTGAAGAAGTACCACAACATCACTTGAAGGTAGCAGTACAGAGAGTGTCGTGTGGGTAAAGAAAAGGGTTTACTGCACTCATGTAGATCCCTCAACAAGTGGGGCATCTATATATGTGAGTTTTTCTTTTGCAGGTATTCAATTATTTTAGGAGAAACGTTTCATTGTTCTCAACACCTATTTGGGCGAGCATCTAGAAGGTTATAATTTTGGCTTTTATATTTTGCCAGCTACATTCCCTTTGAGCCTTCAGCCCCTTCTACCCATGAAATGAGGTACAATCCCTTCTTGGGTCAGTGCACCCAAACATCCCAAAAGATGAGGAAACATAATAGAAAGAGCATGGAAGTTGATAAGTATGATCAGGAATGGACGATGACTCTTCAAGGAACCCTCAGTAGCACCCCATCCCCAAGGGTGACCAACTTACTAAGACGAAATGACACCCACCAAGGTTAAATAAGGAAAAGAGTATAATTTCCAAGTAAACTTTTTGTAATCAAGAAAGAATTCTTTGCAACATGTTCAAATGCTTCAATTATTAGGGTGACACTTACCACGATACCATACTTATTACCTCATGAAGCAAGACATGATGTCCTTTGGGGCGAGGTTGGTGTAATGAATGTTGCTTTGTTGTTGGTGATGCATGATGGTGCATCAATGAATAGGAGGGACCTTGTGGGGCTATGCTAGCCAATCTGGCTTTCGACACTCCATGTCTGCTACATGTGGGCATCGAGACATGATCTCCATATTTACCCAGTATATGGGGGTAACATAACCCATATTTCAGAAACCTCATTCATAAAGACCAAGATATCTTCAAAACTCAATTGTCTGGAAAAATTGTCAAAGTAATATGGAACCTAGCTTTTTCAAGGTTTTCTGACAATTCAGAAGATATTTCTGCTTGGGAATATGGATTGGCACAAAGTATAGTCCCAAACACATTCTATTTCTATGAATTCATTCATATGTGTGCCCAATATTATGACCCAATTTAGAGGGTTGTGAAATCAAAAAATAACCAGTCTCTCCTTTTCCCTATTTCATAATTTTCCATATATGAAATACTACTTCTACCTGATAATAAAGAGAAATTAGAAGAAAATGAATTCGAAACTTATTTCAACTCAGTACCATTAGAACAGAGACATAGTTTATTATTGAAATTGTTACCAGCAAATGCTTATTTGCCAAACTTAAAGTTTCCATCAAGTTCTTATTTATTCAAGGAGACAGAGTAAGGGAAATTGTAGCAATGATTTGTTTGGGGTATGAAAGTGACATTTCAGTAGATGAAAGTATTTTAAGGTTCATCCTTAAGATTACTCAACTTGCTAAGTTTGACTATGCTAAGTTTTGTATAATAACATTCATGAACAATTGGTTCATTTTCAATGATATAGATGTTTTAGATACCATTCATACTTAGTGTATCTTATGTTATATCATCAGTCTACCCACTTTCAACATTTAACACAAAGGACAATGGATTCTCATAAAAAGTTACAGTTGGTGTTTGATTGGACTTAGATAGTAAGAGATTGTGGTCAAAGAGATGGTTTTAAAACATTTGTAAATAAATTCATGGCCATAGTGTATGTTCTGATTCATAATGAATTTCCTCCAATTGTGTTTCTTGAATGCAAAAGTTTTCTTTAGTTAAGCGCACAACTAACATATGGAGATTGGTATATGTTTGAAAATTATGCAGTCTTGAGAATTTATGTCTCAAAACTAAAACCTTACAAACATTAAGTTTTCCTCACTACAAGGATTTTTACCTTAGAGTGTATAAAAAAAGGGCTAAATTCATATCATATTCACTTTAGTTCAAACAATAAAAAGCCTTTTTTGCATTGCCCATTGAATTTGTCTCCTTTATAGTGAAAAATAGAGCAGTATTTAACATTGTTCAATATATGTTGAAGGCTTTCCATTTTGAAGAAGATAAGTTCAGACAATATGATCCATGTCATTTGATTTATAACATGAGAAATGTAGTTGGTTATGCACCATATATTTATCATGAAGAAATGGAAACATAAATATTAGCAAACAAATAATCATGGGCACAAGTTCAACAAATATTGCAGGGACAATGTCTAATATCAACACACTGAGAAAATGTAAAAAAAGAAGAGATTGGAACAAGTTTTGCATATACTTCAGTTATTACAATTGAAGATGACCAGTCAAATAATGGAATGGAGTTTGTAATGGAGACTCCAAAGAAACAAGATTTCCAAAGAAAAATGTTAGAGAGAGATGATCCAATGGAGGAAGACATAGTAGAACCCTTGACAAAAAAGATGAGAATAGATTCAAATTTTGAATATCAAGAAGAATTAAGTAAGAGATAGCATTTGGTTAAATCCTTGCTTGAAAGATCAGTAGTTTCAATAACACAAATCGCATCATCCATTGATCCAACACACAAAGTAGAAAGCAAAGTGATTTTAGGAGGAGAAGTTTTAAAAGAAGTTTTAGTAGCAGAGGAAAAGATTGATATTTTTACAGAGATGACTTTAAAGAAGAGGATGGCCAAGAAAACCGAAGAAAACTTATTTTCTCAAGTTAGTCATGAAGGACTTGCTCCACCAAGCTTACTTTCATCAATTGATTATGAAAAGGGAACTCTAGATATGGCAAGTCTACAACATGAAGTTGATAAGCTTGAAAAGGATATCAAATCCCATGAGTATGAAACTACTAAAGTGACTTCTGATCTAAATCATATGCCACCAAAAGACAAAGTAGAATGGTATAAACAGACAATTAACATGGTATCCATCGATATGATGCAAACAACAGTCAATTTAAAAAGGACGAGAATGTAGAATAGTAGGGCGGAAAATAAATTAAAGATTGAGAAAATCACTAACAAAGCTCACCAAATTTCAATCAATGATACAGAGAAAAAGCTAGTTGCTTTTCGACATGCTCCATGAGATAAATCTAGGATTTCATCTCTAATTGAAGAAAATGATAAGGAGATTCAACTTCTCAGAGGAAAGTTGAAATTACCAATGTCAAAGCATGTTCAAACAAAGGAAATAGTTGAATTGAAAAAAGAGAAGGACCAATTGAGAAATCAAGTGAAGATACTACCAAACCAAAACATCAAATTAGGATAAATTATTGATAGATTCAGTAAAGAAAACAATACATAAAGAGCTTAAAGTTGATAAAAGGAGAGCAAGTTGAGAAGCTCAAGATGCAATTGAAAACAATACATAAAGAGCTTAAAGTTGATAAAACAAGTGTGCAATGGAAAGCCTAAGAAATGACAGAGATTCAAGCATAGATTGACAAACATAATGCACTTCTAGATATAGTTCATTCTAGTACGGATAAGAAAGATAAAATCATAGAGGAGGCAAACCAGAGGATTTTGAACCAAAGAATAATTTGCAAATGAATTAAAATTTGATATTAGACATTTAAAAATGGCATATATGAATATAATATTAGATAATAATTACATTATGATGAGAAGCCATGATAAAATACATGCTTATAAAGAAGAAACACACACACATGAGACCCACATATATTTTCTTTGCAAAACCAATCCCAAAGAACATTCAAAATAGACAAAAACATTCAAACTTAACTTAAAAATTCAACATTGAAACTAACATCATAATTTTGAGGGACCTTGTACTTCAATATTAACACCATAATTTCAAGGGACCTCGTACTTTGGACTCTTGAAACTTATGGAAGCTTATTACTTCAATAGAAACATCACAATTTTCAGGGACCTTCTACTTATGGAAGCTCAAAATGTTGGAAAAATAATTTTGATCAACCAAACCACGATTCGTAAAATCTTTGAAGTATTTCAATTTACCCTTATTAATGATTTATTTATCATTCTATGTCTTATCTTTAACCTCCATAAGGATGTAAGATTTAGTATTGTCCATACTATTATTTCGATTGTCTACTATTGTGTTCCAATGGTTGAGTCAAACCTCAAAATATCTATCCCAACCTCTTTTAAGCATGTGGTCCATATTGCTCATATTAGAAGAAATACAAAGTCGCCTATCTTTTCCCAACTTGAGCAAGTTGTGCAAATTGTGCTTATGATCGCAATGATTGCTTACAACAAGGTCGACGACTACTCCACGAACTTGGTCCTGGCTCCTCTTCACCAAGTTCCAAGTGCACCTCCACGTATCTTTCTCCTCTCAACCTTCTTCTTGGGAAATGGAATGGGCTTATGATGGAGAAAAAAGGGCAAAATTGGGAATTCTGATGCAATTCTCACAACAAGGCTGCAAATGCTTGGGGCAAGGAGTGGAAGTGAAACGGGTAGAGTTTCACTATTCTTATGCTTAGATTAGGAATGAGACCCCAGCACCTCCTTTTATATGACAAAATGATAGTTATTCGGTTGGGTGGTGGGCTATAAGCGATGGATTAGTTGGGAAACTACCCAATAGGCTGTAATATCAATGAATTCCTTGCAAATTTTTAATTTTTGCAACTTTTGCAAGCATACGCGGGCTGTAATGGTGCAGCTAGTGTACGTACGTGGGTTGTAATGGTGCAGAAGGCATGTGTACGTGGGCAGTAATGGTGCAGGGCGCGTACATCTTCAAAAAATGAGTTTTGAAGAAGAGCAACTCAGTGATGGCTTGGCAAAAATAGCAAGTAAGAGGGCCAAGTGTTAGGTATGCATGTCTCGAGCAATTTAGGGTTATAACAGATACTCTCTAATGTGTGAGGTCAGAAGATCATTTGATGGCCGAAATACATTACAAAATCTTCACCAATGTACAAAGTGAGTGAGTCCGGGACCAGAGTTTGGGAGGTGCCATCTGCAAAAAATAACAATTGTCTCTCTGAGGCGGGCATACCCATGCTCAAGATGAAATAAATCATGGTTTCCAATCAAATACACTGCAGATCCATGTCATATAACTATATAAAGTCTAGTCGTGAGCAATACACAACGGATCTACATCTCAAAATCAAAGATATACATGTATAGTATCCATCTTTAAGAAGCAAATGACGCCTGATGGCTAGATATGAGGCCTTCAGAGCTCGAGCAACAACTTCAAGATCTTCAAAACTTAGGTAGGAGTGTAATGTGAGTGTATGGATTCACTACCCATAGGTCTTCGACGGCTCGTCGGGAAAATACAAGAGGATCTCGGTGATCAGGCAAAGAAACTTCATTGATTTCGAACAAGGACTTGATTGGACTTTCGGGATGGTCGGACATGAGGTCAAGAGACAAAATGCAGAAAGGTCGACTTAGGCTGGGTAAAAATTCCCTTGGGCAATAGCACGAAAGATGATCAGACTCAGGCAACATGACATTGACATAAGTTCACGATGCAAGAGGCAACACAAACTCTCCATGTGTTTGGAAGAATAACCAAATGAAGGAGGACACAACTCTATGTAGCGAGAACAACTTCCTAAGGTCATACTAGATCCCAAAGCTTGACGAACAAATGGAAGGATGTGCTTTGTCCAAGGGCGACTCATTGTGCTACCAAAAAAGAATATATATTTCCCATCCTCTTTTTGGGGTATTTTTTATTTTTTTTTGTCTTTTTCAATATTTTTAAAGATATTTGAAAAAGAATAAAAGAATGCTACGTTACAAAGGAGGAACGAGTGTCGCAAGCATACTAGTTCCAAGCATAAGGAACATACTAATTCTCAGAGCAAGGAGACATGTGTAGGAAAAGGACACTCGGGGAAAATTCCTCCATGGGTCAAGGTGTCAAGTCATAAAGGCAAAGTGCTACAAGGCTTGTGTATAAGGCATACCTCAAAGGTTTAGTTGAGAGCAAAATGGAGTCAACATTAGGCCAAAGACGCAGAGATGCAAATGCAATTAGCAGGACACGATGAAACCCCCTTCAATGTAATTTTCACGAGCCAAGAGAAGGTAAGCTCGGTAGTTTTTTCATGTTTTAGAGAGTCTGAAAAAATGTAAAAGAAGACTTCATTGGGGTACCGTTTTCGAAAATAGTCTAGTCGGTTCGAAAAAGGGGTAAAATAGCACCGAAAAGATGTCTATTCAAAACCATTTTAACGAGTGTGACACAGACAAGATCACTCAACAATCTTTTCAATTTTAAGGAGTTTGAAAAGAGCTTAACTATGGACTCACAACCTAGATTTAGTCTCCTTAGCCTGAAAAAGTATAAAATTTACTGAGGAGAACTCTCCCCGCGAGACGAATCTCCCAAGGTGTACATTTTTTCCTTCTTAATATAGAGGTCAGAAAAAGGGGTAAACTCATGCCAGTAGATGTTCTTTTGTACCAATTTAACGAGGGTGAAGGAACAAGATCACTCAATGATCTTTTCAATTTTAAGGAGTTTGAAAAGAGCTTAACTGTGGATTTCGTAGGAGATGTTCTTCTGGACCAATTTAACGAGTGTGAAGGAACAAGGTCACTCGACAATCTTTTCAATTTTAGGGAGTGTGAAAAGAGCTTAACTATGGACTCCGTGGAGGTTCCTTTTTTGTAAATTTAGTTCCCCAGGCCCGAAAAAGGGTAAAACTTAAACTTGAGAATACTCTTCTAGTGAACCGAAGTTCCTAGATTATACCTTTGTTCGTAAAAAGAGGTAAACTACCGCCAGACAGACCACGTTGGTAGTCTCGACACTCAACCACTGGCTGAAAAGGCTGTGAGGAAACCTCAGAAGACTCAGAATCAAAAGTGATTGCAAACTGGGACCACAATATTCGTACCTCTGGAAGGCCAGGGCACAAATGAGTAAGGTGATATCCCTTGCAAAGCTTACAAGGGAACTTAGTCTTACATCCTATCCGTCTAGGTTTCTCAACATAATCAATGCCCCCAACATGACTAGCAGTGGCTGGTTTCTTGTCCCAACATGACTTGCAGAGGTTATTGACATATCACTAACATGACTTGCAGAGGTTGGTGATTGGTCGATAACATGACTCGCAGAGGCTACAAACCTATTGTCGGTATGACTAGCAGTGACTGGACTTCTTCCCCCAACATGACTTGCAGAGGCTAGGTTCTAGTCTTCAACATGACTTGCAGAGGTTGTCGACCTATCTCCAACGTGACTCGCAGAGGTTGGTGATTTCTTCTTCCTCTTCTTCCTCTTTCTATTTCGTTTAGACTTTCGGTTACTAGTAACTATACCTTCACCAGAGGCGGTAGAAGGAGGAGGAGAAGACTTTGTTGACGAAGGAGCATCAACAAGATGCCCATGACATAAAGTTCTTAACTAAGAAGCGTCAAGAGCATTCGGGACATTTGGAATGGTACCCAACCAAAAGGGTAGTCCGACATTCAACCTAGGAATGTACAAAGTGGTCGTTAAAGGGACACCAACGTTTTCGAAGAAAGGAAAAGCACAAGAATCCCCTTGCGAAGGGGTTCCTTGGTTTGTATCGTTAGGAAATTTAGCCATGAAGACCTTATGCTCAAGTTCTCCCCTTGCGAAGGGGTTCCTTGGTTGGTATCGTTAGGAAATTTAGCCATGAAGACCTTATGCTCAAGTTCTCCCCTTGCGGGATCATTCAAGCCCATAAACATCTCACACACTGACTCCAACGAACCAATGTTATAAAAGCAATGCCTATAGAGAGGCGGCTCCATGTTTCTAAGTGGAAGACCAAAAGGTCCTCACGACCGACAGAGTGGGAGGTCTACCACCTTAGGTCAGAGATCCAAAGCAATGACTAAATAAATCACTATGGAAAACTAGGGAGCACATAGCACACACTAGAAAAATTCCTTTAAGATAAATCAAGCAAACCACTATCTAGTAGGAAGAACAATTACGCCAGCCAACACTAGAAAAACTTACCGCTGCAAGTGCAACTCGAACACGGAAGTACCCTCTGGGTATACACTGCAAAGTGTGACCTGATGTCTGCCCTAGGTACCACGGTATACCCCCGCAGTCACCCGTGTAAGTCCCTAAAAAATAGGCAACTAAGTTGCCAGCTCAAAATTAATCACCAGGAGGGTACAGTTGACAGTCGGGTGGACCGCAATGAGCAGGATAACAAGTCCAAAACCTATTGAGGGTATCGAATCTAGTGGTCCGAAAGACAACAGAGGATCTTGAACGGATTCGAGGTCCACGAAGCTCCGTAGGCAAAAGCAACTGGTAATATTCCCATGACAGATCCTCAATATGTGTTCCCCACTACGTTTGGTCCGGCTTTGGAGGGGTTATCTCCACTACCTTTCCCCACGCGACCTCATGTTTAGCCCCTGTGTTAGAGGGGGGTCCCGGATAATTTTCATGTTTACTGGACTTTTACACTCCCTAACTCAGATTCCAATGTTTGATTTAACAGCCTTGAAGAGTTTCCTCTCCAACCTAATTCAAGGCCCTAACCCTAAACTAGTTGGTTGACCCTACAAACATAAAAAGTCTAGTTAATTTTAGATTTAGTGTTCTTTTTACTGGCTTGATTTACTCAAAAAGGGTGTGGTTGTGCAACTGATGTTGTTAAGACTCTTGCGAAAAAAGAAACGTATAAGAACACTAGCAAAGAAAGATTATCTTTCTTATTTTTCTTTTGAAATGCTTTTAAGATGAGAAGTAAACACAACACTAGGCTAATTTCTTTTTGTTTTTCAAATAACAATGAAAAGAAAGAAAGAGACCTAACAAACTAAGTTTTGTTTTTATATTTTCTTCCAATCAAAGCAGAAGTAACAAAAGATGCTAAAAGAAACTGATGAATACACGAAGCTTGGCCCCTGGCCATGAGAGGGATTTTGTTTTTCAAAATGCAACTCATTTTTCTTAAAATTTCAAGCTAAAAATAAGGGGAAAAAGCTAGGAAACACAAGAGGATCAAGAAAACATGGAAATTGACATCTAACCCAAGCTATGACTGTAAAAATAGAGACAATGAACTCTGTGAAGAGACCTTGAGAAGTAAAAACCTCAATCTGGGAAGAGGTTGACTGTCTCTTCTTAAATATAGTTTCTTGACGTAGGTACGCTAATGGTGCTTAAGTAGCCTTCACATGTACGCAAGTTGTCTATAAAGAAGGGCGCGCATGTACACGTGTTGACCCACAATAGGCTGCGTACACCTCTGTACTTCTTGAAAAAAAAAGTAAAACAGACAGATTGACAGGGCATGGAGAACTGGTATGGCACCAACAGGTGACCAGAATCCCTTAAAGACTCAACAGACTAAAAAAAAAACTCTAAAGGTATAAAACCAATCAAACACCCGAAAAATCCCCTAAAAACCTAGAGGCTTCCCCAGTATGGTCACCAGTTTTTCTAGCGAGAAAAACCCCCCTATGGCTACACTAGGGTTTATAATGTAGGCAGATCACAACAGTCTAAAAGTCTCCTACTTTTCTAACTACCCCAAACATATCCCAGACTCATACATGAAAGACAAAGTGAGAAGGATCAAGTAATTGTACCTTTTACTCCACTCCCAGTGTCGATCCTCTCACGCTTGATATCTCCACTGACTACAAACCTCCTCCCAAGGCTGGCCTGCATTCACAAATAGATAAACAGGAAACTACAAACATGCATTTCATATATAAATCATGGGTTAGATGTTAGAATAAAACATAAATCAAATGCAAACATTTGACACATCATATTTCGGGAAAGGAAAAGTATTTCTTTTATTGATATCACAGTGATTACTTACAACAAGGTCGACAACTGCTCCATGAACATGGTCCAGGCTCCTCTTCACCAAGCTCCAAGTGCACCTCCACGTATCTTTCTCCTCTCAACCTTCTTCTTGGGAAATGGAATGGGCTTATGATGGAGGAAAAAGGGAAAAATGGGGAATTTTGATGCAATTCTCACAACAAGGCTGCAAATGCTTGGGGCAAGGAGGGGATGTGAAATGGGCAGAGTTTCACTGTTCTTATGCTTAGCTTATGAATGAGACCCCAACACCTCCTTTTATATGACAAAAGGATGGTTATTCGGCTTGGTGACGGGCTATAGGCGGTGGATTAGTTGGGAAACTACCCAATAGCTCGTAATCTCAACAAATTCCTTGCAACTTTTGCAAGTATATGCGGGTTGTAATGGTGCAACTAGCGTACATATGCGAGTTGTAGTGGTGCAACAGGCATGTGTACGTGGGCAGTAATGGTGCAGGGTGCGTACATCTTCAAAAAATGATTTTTTAAGAAGAGAAGCTGAGTGATGGCTTGGCAAAAATAACAAGAGGGCCAAGTGCCAGGTATGCATGTCTGGAGCAATTTAGGGTTATAACAATAATCCAAATGCTTAAGATATCACAGAACAAAAGTACACACCATGTATAGAATGTGAGCGTGGAGAACAACTCCAAGATCCATAAGTTACACAATAACTCCTTAAAGAATAGGAGAACCTCCTCCACATAACCAAATACATCCATGCATCATCATTCCCTCCTTAATATTGAATGGATGTTCTCTATATATACCTATTCACACTTGCACATGAGGCCCCTTTACTATTAGTTTTACCTTATACATATATATTTACACATTACATTTACATTTCGGCCCATATATGCCGCCCATTGGGGTCATATCATATACATTTAGCCCTCTATATGCTCCCCTTGGGTCATAACAATCCTGGCTAATGGAATGTGATTTGACCTATTTGTTGTTCAACACATATATCAAAATTTTACAATTAGCTACATGATAATTCAAAGTGGTGGGTGGCTTAATGCCCTAAATTTTTCCCTAGGCATGCTTTTAACCATATTCATAAACATGCTTTTCACCAAACTCTTAAGGGATTGTTACACATGCTTGACCCCTTTTATAATGAAAAATTCCTTGGTTGAGTCTGCTTACCACATTAGATAACTCATCCACCTTCCTATTCAATGCCCTAAGCACATAGAAGAACTATACCCTTTCATACCATTATAGTTCTTTATTTATCCTATAAAGGATTTGCGATGACACACTTTGACCATGCCATGTGCCTTTATGCAAATATTTGATAATTAATTTTGAATATCCGATAATAATTATGCTTCTATGTTGGATTTTGCTAGAGATCCTTAGACCCTGGAACAAGGCAAGTGCCTCAACTTGACTATTAGAAGCCTTCCCCAAACCCCAAGCAAAAACATTTTCCTCTTTTCCTTCGAGATCTAAAATGATCCCTCCCACTCCTGCTATCCCAACAATTGTATATTTTATTATTCTTGATTGCCACATAAAAAAATATAGGGAACAAAGTGTGTATAAAATGCAGGGGGAAGCCTGGGCAAAGATCAATTCATAATTAATAAGTTCAATTTTATTTAAACGAAACCTTTTTGAAATGACAAACTTTCACTTTCTCAAAAAGAATTGAAAAATTACGTGTACCTAATTTTTTTTACAATATTTCAAATTATCATAAAATGTTGAGATGTATTTCTTTAGGGTAAACCTTATTGGGGACATTATTCTTTGAGCATAGTTAATCTTCTTTTGCAACCGGCTAATCATTTCAACCAGACTCTTAATAGAGTTACTGATTCCCCCACATCGTGTTCAAAATTTCAACATTGAACTTTGGTATAAAAAAGGAAAGACAATTAGTTTAACTTAAAATGGGAAATGCAAACATGTCCATCGGGGCTATGGACACTCACTAGTAATGGACCAATGTTTGTGGTATCGAGATGACTCCATTGAGGCTATGAATGCTCACGAGTAGTGGAGTGACATCAAAAAGCAGATTACTTGTTCAAAAGTATTAAATTTTTATAACCTCAAAAAATTATAAATTATCATGAAGAAACATATTTTAACCCTTAGGTTATGAAATAATACCAAATAAGGACATGATGGTTTCTCCTCTTCTTTAGATTAAGTGCATTCTTTTATTTCAAGTGTTATGTTTAAACAAAAGTGAAATGAAACTTCTACCTGAGTAAGTAATGAATATTGTATTTGAGAAAATGTTAAATTCCTAAGAGACTTAAATCCTCACAATTTGGAAAAGCAAAGTATTTTACCTTAACAATTTCATAGGCACTTTGAATAATTTGTTTTGTAAGCATCTATGTTTTTGTTTTGTAAACATCATTTCCCAAAAGAACAAAAATAGAATAATAGATTATTACACAGAAAATGGAAAATTTGAAAGAGAAATAATATTTGTACAAACAAGAACTTTATTTCAGCAAAAAGATGGTAATACATAGTATATCGATGTCATATCAAAATTTCAAAACAAAGTCCCTCTCGGTCTTCACTAATCGGAATTGCATTGTCAAGAGAAGAACTAGATGAAGTCGGGGGACTAGAAAGATCAACATAACTATTTAGTTTAGCTTGACAGACAAGGCATCTCATTACATGGATATCTTGCTTGATTTCAGTTATATCTTGCATAATTACATCAAGTTTTATTTCAATCATAGTCTGAAAATCTGATTTTGGCCATGACATAGAACATTCATTCTCAAGAATTGCATCATTGTCTACTACCATATTCCTCTAACAATCATAGTTTATTTTCTCTTTTTGATTTTTAATTTGTTTTTTCCCTCTTACTTCGAGAGAACGGAAAATAGAGTGAGTAGGCATTGTAGGAAATGTATTCCAAGGAACCTCTACATTTACATGTATTGCATAATTTGCAGTTGTTGGATCTTCTAAATTTCCTTGCTTAGGGCTCATCTTTTCATCTTCCCAATATTCTGACCCAACCACCTCCATAAACCAAGTGTAATCATCTGGATTAACAACCATACTTAACAATTATTTCTGAAACAAGATGAATGAAAATGGTTGAGCTATTTTGATGATTATATAGAAGTTTTTCAATCAAGTTTCAATTATGATCAAATCCAATTTCAAGATATCATAGTTTGTTAAATCATGATTGAAATTATGATGAATCTTTCGAATCATGACTATTAATTAATTAACTCATTATTTTGAAGTTTTTTCAAGTGATTTGATTAATTGAAATTTTGAAATGACTGATGGAGGTTTCACACGAGGTAAGATCTTTTAACACATATCCAAAATGACAATCATTTGACTCCTTTGCCCAATGGATAAGGCATCGATCTACAGTTCTTAATGCAATGTAGGGTAGCATCACTCCAAGTAAGAGCCGAATGTTGTATCTCAAGCAATTTTAATACTCTTGACGTTGAAAATTTCATTAAATTTTTCAAAAAAATGAGTTAAAATATGTGAAGGGAGATGAATTATAAAAAATATTAGCTTTGAGACAAATCAAAAGCTACCAATTGTCTATATTATAGAGATAAAACAATGTGTGGGTTAATAACATGTTATAAATATGAAGAAAGTAAAGTGATCAGGCACTAAATCTAACGGTGGTAGATGGGCGTTGATCAATGGTTGAGGTTCATTACGGTCGTTTAAGATTGAGGTACATTAACCAAATCTCAAAGTCCCATAACTATCTACCACCCACCATCCATGTGTTAGCTCATGATAGGTTACAAGACTTTGAGAATGGGCTCCAAAACCATATCTCAAACACCTGTAAACCACTTATGGTTTTCCACATTAATACTTGCCACCTTTCCACGTTTCGAGTTGTTGGAGCTATTAACTATCTTGAAGCGTAAGACAAACAATGAGTTAGAAGGTGATGGGTGGATCTTTAACTCATAAAAACAAGGAGACAAGGGAATCTAAAAACTGTTCACTTTATTTTTATTTCATGTAGTGCATGCGAAAAACTCCATTCAAACCAAGATCGAGGTTTAAGCGGGATTCTCGAAGAAAAATAGTTCCTATCATCAAAACATAGTGGGTATTTCACGAAACCTCATTGTTCAAAGAAATCATGTCATAAAACGCTAGGAACAACATTCTTCGATTAAAATTTGGAAAATATTTTCAGACAAGGTTCTCATATTTTGAAGGAATGGATCATAGGAAGAAAGTTCTAGTGTCCCAACAGCCTGAATATGTGAACCCATAGTTTAGAAACCTCATTGATGAAGACCAAGATATCTTTGAAACTCATTTGTTCAGAAAAACCACTGAAGTAATATAGAACCTAGCTTTTTCAAGGTTTTCTGACAATTAAGAAGATACTCCCGCCTGGGAAGTGGATTGGCACAAAGTATAGTCTAAAAAACATTCCATTTCCATGAATTCATTCATATGTGTGCCCAATATTATGACCCAATTCAAAGGGTTGTGAAATCTAAAAACAATAAGTATATCCTTTTCCGTCTTTCAAAATTTTACATATATGAAATACTGCTTCTACTTGATAATAAAGACAAATTAGAATAAAATTAATTGGAAACTTATTTAAACTTAGTACCATTGGAACAAAGACATAGTTTCTTATTGAAATTGTTACCAGCAAGTGCTAATTTTCCAGACTTAAAGTTTCCATCAAGTTTTTCTTTATTCAAGGAGACAAAGTAAGAGAAATCGTAGCAATGATTTGTTTGATTTTTGGGTATGACAGTGACATTTTAGTAGATGAAAGTATTTTAAGGTTCATCCTTAAGATTACTCAACCTGCTATGTTTGACTATGCCAAGTTTTTATATGATAACATTCATGAGCAATTGGTTCATTTTCAATGATGGAGATGTTTTAGATACCAATCTTACTTAGTATATCTTATGTTATATCATCAGTCTACCCACTTTCAACATTTAACATAAAGGACAGTGGATTCTCATAAAAAGTTACAATTGGTGTTTGATTGGACTCAGATAGTAAGAGATTGTGGTCAAAGAGATGGTTTTAAAACATTTGTAGATAAATTCATGGCCACAACCTATGTTCAGATTCACAATGAATTTCCTCCAATGTTGTTTCTTGAATGCAACAATTTTCTTTAGTTAAGCACACAGCTGAAATATGGAGATTGGTATATTTTTGAAAATTATGTAGTCTTGAGAATTTATGTCTCAAAACTAAAAACTTACAAACTTTTAATTTTCCTCACTCAAAGGATTTTTGCATTAGAGTATATTAGAAAAAGGCTAAATTCAAATCATATTCACTCTATTTCAAACAATTAAAAGCCTCTTTTACATTGCCAATTGAAGTTTTCTCTCTTATAGTGAAAAATATTAACTTTGTTGAAAATATGTTGAAGGCTTTTCATTTTGAGAAGATAAGATTAAACAATATGATCCATGTCATTTAATTTCTAATATGATAAATGTAGCTAGTTATGCACCATATATTCATCATGAAGATATAAATATTAACAAACAAACAATCATGGGCAAAAGTTCAACAAATATTGTCAGGAAAAGGTCTAATATCAACACACAAAGAAAATGTAAAAAAACAAGCAATTGGAACAAGTTTTGCATCTACTTCAGTTATCAAAATTGAATATGATCAATTAAATAATGGAATGGAGTTGGTAATGGAGACTCCAGAGAAATAAGATTTCCAAAGAAAAATGCTAGAGAGAGATGATCCCAAGGGAGGAAGACATAGTAGAATCCTTGACAAAAAAGATGAGAATAGATTCAAAATTTCTAATATGAAGAAGAATCCACTGTCCTTTCAACATTTAACATAAAGGACAATGGATTCTCATAAAAAGTTAGAGTTGGTGTTTGATTGGACTCGGATAGTAAGAGATTGTGGTCAAAGAGATGGTTTTAAAACATTTGAAGATAAATTCATGGCCACAACCTATGTTCCGATTCACAATGAATTTCCTCCAATGTTGTTTCTTGAATGCAACAATTTTCTTTAGATAAGCGCGCAGTTGAAATATGGAGATTGGTATATTTTTGAAAATTATGTAGTCTTGAGAATTTATGTCTCAAAACTAAAACCTTACAAACTTTTAGTTTTCCTCACTCAAAGGATTTTTGCCTTAGAGTATATTAGAAAAAGGCTAAATTCAAATCATATTCACTCCATTTCAAACAATAAAAAGCCTCTTTTACATTGCCAATTGAAGTTTTCTCTCTTATAGTGAAAAATATTAACATTGTTGAAAATATGTTGAAGGCTTTTCATTTTGAGAAGATAAGATCAGACAATATGATCCATGTCATTTAATTTCTAATATGATAAATGTAGCTAGTTATGCACCGTATATTCAGCATGAAGATGTGGGAATAGAAATATTAACAAATAAACAATCATGGGCAAAAGTTCAGCAAATACTGTCAGGAAAAGGTCTAATATCAACACACAAAGAAAATGTAAAAAAAACAAGCAATTGGAACAAGTTTTGCATCTACCTCAATTATCAAAATTGAGTATGATCAATTAAATAATGGAATGGAGTTGGTAATGGAGACTCCAAAGAAATAAGATTTCCAAAGAAAAATGCTAGAGAGAGATGATCCAAGGGAGGAAGACATAGTAGAATCCTTGACAAAAAAGATGAGAATAGATTCAAAATTTCTAATATGAGAAAGAATTAAGTAAGAGGTAGCATTTGGTTAAATACTTGCTTGAAATATCAATAGTTTCAATAAATAAAAATTCATCATCCAGTGATCCAACACAAAAAGTAGCAAGCAAAGTGACTTTAGGAGGAGAAGTTTTAGTAGCAGAGGAAAATATTGATATTTTTATAGAGATGACTTTAAAGAAGAGGATGGCCAAGCAGACCAAAGAAAACTTATTTTCTCAAGTTAGTCATGAAGGGCCTGCTCCACCAAGGTTAATTGCATCAATTGATTGTGAAAATGGGACTCTACATATGGCAACTCTACAACCTAAAGTTGATAAGCTTGAAAATGATATCAAATCCCATGAGTATGAAACTACTAAAGTGACTTCTGATCTAAATCATATGCCACCATAAAACAAAGTAGAATGGCATAAACATATAGGTAACATGGTATCCATGAATATGATTCAAGCAACAACCAATTTAAAAAGGACAAGAATGTAAAATAGTAGGTTGGAAAATCAATTAAAGATTGAGAAAATCACTAACAAAGCTCACCAAATTTCAATCAGTGATATGGAGAAAAAGAGAGTTGCTTTTGGACATGTTCCAGAAGATAAATATGGGATTTCATCTCTAATTGAAGAAAATGATAAAGAGATTCAACTTCTCATAGGAAAGTTGAAATTACCACTATCAGAGCATGTTCAAACAAATGAAATAGTTGAATTGGAAAAAGAGGACCAGCTGAGAAATCAAGTGAAGATACTATAAAACCAAAACATCAAATTAGGACAAATTATTGATAGAATCAGTAAAGAAAAATAAGATTCTTTGTCAGGGAGTTTAGTTCTCAAAGCTATAATTTGAAATGTTGAGACACTCAAAGAAGGTTTAGAAGGAGAGCAAGTTGGGAAGCTCAAGACACAATTGCAACCGTACAAAAAGAGCTTAAAGTTGCTAAAATAAGTATGCAATGGAAAGCCTCAGAAATGACAGAGATTCAAGCATAGATCGACAAACGTAATTCACTTCTATATATATCTCATTCTAGTATGGATAAGAAAGATAAAATCATAGAGGAGGCAACCCAGAGGATTGCAGAGTTTGAAAGGATACATAAATATTTTGATAAAATAATTTTTGCAAGGAAATATTTGATTAGAGCAAAACATTATATTTTGGATCAGATCAAAACAATCATCCAAAAATTTAGAACCCATTTTAATATGGTTTAATAATCATAGGAGCTTGAAAGAGCAGTGAGACTCGAGATTTCAAAAGCACGAGAACGTCTGGGCGATAAAGTTCAGATAGCCGATGAAGTTATAAATTTCTTGAAAAACAAAATTCAAAGTGACTTGGAGGTTTTGGGAATCAAAGACTCAACTGCTTTCATTACAAAGACAAGTATAGTTCACACTAAACATAAATTGATAATGGCAGCTCAGAATAAATGCAATGTTGTGCTTCAATTTGTCCAAGAATTTAGAAACAAATTTGTAGAAGCATTGGAACTTGGACTTCCACCCCCATGGACCCAAGATAGATGTTTTTATAGTGTTCAATTATATGAAGTTTATGTTGATGATCAAAGGAGAAATCATGAACAATTTAATGATGTTAGTGGTCCAATCAAAGGTATTATCATTTATGAAATATTGTTCAAAGACTTCATGTTACTGTCCACCATTACTCATCTACAAAAAAATCTACCTTTGTCATCATATAACCTTTATATAGAGTTGGATATTGCAGCCAAAAGGATGTTTGAGTTCAAAATACCAAAAGGGAATGAATGTTAGCAAATCGCTAAATTAAGAAATAAAGTTCCATTATTAGCTTCCACATCGTCGATACATCAACACCTTTATTCTACATCAACAACAACACCTCAACAAGAGAAAAAGAAGAACACTTAGTGGTGGCCTACATATCCTAACATCCTAATTGCTTTAAGCATACAAACATGAGAAATAACGATTTTTTTCCAAAACATTTGGGTTTCCATCTTCCCCACTCTCGTCTAAATTTGGAAACCATTACAAAACAATTAGAAGAAAGGAGATAAAGGAAAAAAAAGTGAGATTGAAGTTGGTATCATTTGGAGACTAAAAAAGAACTCACTTCCATTAGTTGACCCGATCATTGAAGCTTGAAATCGCTCTAAGTCATGCACATATTTTCATTGTATTCAGAGGGTTCATCCCCTTCTTGATCAACATGAGTATTTCTTTTCTTTTTTCTTCATAGAAAAATTCAAGCTTTGAAGTGAGAACAACTTTTCAAGATTTGATTTATCTTTGTAAAATTTTAAAGATTTTTAATACGACAGAAGAACTTGTAAATTGTTCACTTGTTGGCTTTGAAATTTTCATTTGTTGGTATCTTTATACTTTATATTATAGTTCCTTAACTCAATTTCATTAATTTCAGTATTTATTATCGGATCATGTTGAGTTATAATCAATTATGATAATAGTGTAGAAGTTTTGTTGAAAATTTATTTGCTCTTATTTTGAAGAATCAGTTCCACTTTTTTAATCTGTATATCACACTTTGTATAAAAAGTATTTTGCCTTGAGTGAATATTTTTTTAGGAAAATGGTGTTCTTAGTTAAATTTTTATTTTAGTTTTACTATCATCTTTGAAACCGATTTAGAAGGAATATCGTGCCCTTTGTGGATATGAATGGATGTGTGAATTAATTATTTTTCAAGCACACTTCTTTTATATTTTCATAAATTGATTATTTCAAGTCTTGCATTTGCATTCACTCGACTCTCTTCATTTTACTTGAAGAAAAACTCAAAAACTCAAAATCATCACTTAGAGGGATACACCCTTTGGGTTTTGGAATCTTTCAAGGAGCCTAAAGTAGGGATGACATTTTCCTCCATAGGGTGCCTTGGCCCTGTCCATTTCTCAAGAACAACGCAAGGAACAACGTCCAATTTGGCGTCATTGTCAGGGAACGAAAATTCAATTTCTATTCCTTGGGAAATGAAAATTGAAAAGTTTTATTTCTTGATGGTGAACAAGAATAAAACAACAAGCTTCATGGTTTGAAAAGTCATAATTACTACAACTAAGTTAATATTATATAAGAAAAGAAGTTCATAAAATATTAAATGGAATTATTTTTCCTTCTATTGGATCCTTGCACAAGTTAATATTTGCCTAAGCTTTCCACCTGCAAATTATACCCACTTTTCTCCTTGTATTTTTTGCATGTGGAAATATGGGTAATATGATACAACCTTGAAGTTCAAGCAATCCCTAGGTTTCCAATAGTTTATGTTTTAACTTATCATTTTTTTTAACCAAAGAATATTTTGCAAATGAATTAAAATTTGATATTAGACATTTTAAAATGGTACATATGAATATAATATTAGATAATAATTAAATTATGATGAGAAGTCATGATAAAAGAGATGCTTATAAGGAATAAATGCACACACATGGGGTGCCCCTATAAGGAGAAAATGGTGGGTAATTTGTTGTTTATCTTGTCAACTTCATTGGTGATTGATTTTATTGCACATATATTTTCTCTGCAAAACCACTCACAAAAAACATTCAAAAAAGACAAAAACATTCAAACTTAACTTAAAAATTCAACATTGAAACTAACATCATAATTTTGAGGGATCTTGTACTTCAATATTAACATCATAATTTCAAGGGACCTCGTACTTTGGACTCTTGAAACTTATGGAAGCTTATTACTTCAATAACAACATCATAATTTTTAGGGACCTTTTACTATGAACTCTTGAAACTTGATACTTTGATATTACTATGATGATGATGATGATGTTACTATCTCGTAAGGCCACTAAGGTCTATCCAACAAATAAAGAGAGTCAAGCTAAATATTGTGGTTTTTGTAAGTGAGGAGGTCTTGAAGAGTAGCTTAGTCATGAAATTGGGTAAAATTATGTATTATGTTATTAAGGGTAGGACAAGTTAAAAGGAAACGATGCTCCTCCTAAACCTCCTTTAAATCACAATTTTTACAAATTCATTATTCCCAAGGTGTTTTGGGGTTAGTCCAATAACTCGTTTCACTATGGAGGTCATGAGTATGAGTCCTAATTTTGACAATATTTATTTTATTCTTCAAGCTCAAAATGTTGGAAAAATAATTTTGATCAACCAAACTAAGATTCATAAAATATTTGTAGTATTGCAATTTCCTCTTAATAATGATTTCTTTGTCATTCCAAGTCTTATCTTTAACCTTCACAAGGATGTAAGATTTAGTATTGTCTATACTATTATTTTGATTGTCTACTTATTTGTTCCAATAGTTGAGTCAAGCCTCAAAATCTCTAGTCCAACCTCTTTTAAGCATGTGGTCCATATTGCTCATATTAGAAGAAATACAAAGGAGCCTATCTTTGCTAAACTTGAGAAATTTGTGCTTATGATCTAAATATCGAATCATGGCTTTAGGCTCCATGGAAGTGCATCGAGCTTCAACCAAGAGGAAGGGGCAAGGCGTGTGGCATTTAATTTTGAAATTATATGTTATGAAACACTTTTGGATTTATTCAATTTTATTCCAAGTCTCAAGAGAGATGCCTATTACCACACAATCTAACACCTTAGTGCAAATCCCTCACAAGGCACAAGACTAGTGGAACATTGGAAGATGTCATCAATGTGACCCAGGCAAAAACTTCACTCTTTTTAGTGAAGGAGTAAATCCAACACAAGGGAGGCTTCCCTAGCAGCCTCCAAGAATCCCTAGGCAATACACTATCAACTCTAGGGCCTCCTGGCTACTTGATCTACCACCAATAAAATAATATAGATGAGGTAAGGAATAGGTGGTGAGTACAGGAAATTTCTAGATTTGAAGAGGTGAGGATCTATGTCAATCTAGGAGGTTTTGTCAAATTAAGGCTCAAGAGGATCCCCAAACACTACAGAAGAAGAAAAAGCTAAAAGCAGTTGTAAAACTTGAAAAAAAGATATTAAATTACATCACCAACAACAATTAAATCATCTCTTTAACAAGTAATAAACCAATCAAACAAGAGGGCTAACCATGAATTAAATTAGGGATTTATTCATCAATAAAATCCTCAATTTAAGAGGCATATAATAGTCCTAAAACCATAGACATCTAGCCCCAGAAGGTTGTAATACTAAATCAACAATATATTTTAGGGTTTTAAAATGTTTATTAGGTCTACAACATGCATAAAAAGTCAAAATGTCTAAGTTCTTTATTGCTGAAAATGAATATTTGCTATTACAAAACCATAATCTAACCCCAAAACAATAAAATGAGAGTAAAATACAAAAAGTAATGATTGACTATAGGGATAGTGACTAGTGCCTACTATATTTCTGGGCATATGGGGTCAATTAAGGACTCCTTTGGAGAGAAGTGAGTGGATCTAAGGTGATATCTAGAGGTTGTTCACTGCTAACCCTATAAGATCCTCTTGGTATATAACTAGATCTTCAAAGACAATTCAAGAGAAGGTTCTTCACTAGTAACCTTCGAAGAGCTTTAATAAGAAGGGCTTGTTCAATAAAAATCCAAGAGAATGCTCAACCATCAATCAAAACCTTAGCAATGAATATACATGAAGTAGAAAAGCATCGACTCCAAAAGGTCACTCTCATTATACATCCATGACATTTTGCATGAGAGAAAAAGAATTAGTGGACAAATAGTGATGTATCCCCCCAAATAACAATGATTTACAAATGAGAAGTGCTTCTCTATTTATATGAGAGACATAACACCCTTCTCATTACAATAATAATATTCTCCTAGTTTTTAGCCTAAAAGAATAGAACATACCATTATCTCTTTACAAATCCGAGAGATATGGTCAAAAATACATAAAATATGGGATGGTTATGCCACCTATAAAACAATATCCATGATACATGAGTGAATGAGTTAAAAGACCCCAAAGATTCTCCCCAACTCATGTAAACTCTCCTCAAGTGCCAAGTAATCATCCTCAACATGTGGAACAACCTCCTAAAGGGTGGAATGACCTCCTAAATGGTGGAAGGCCCTCCTTAAAAGCCTCAACGACCTCCTCCAAAAGTGTACCACAAGTGGTAAAAAATCCATGATAATCTTCTTGCAATAGATTTTAAAAACACCATAAATGTGTCAAATTTTTCCCAAACTTCCATTATGACAACGTTTCATAAATTTCATGGCCATTTTGCATCCAATGGTGTGTATCTAGCGTGATTCTAGGTATTTTGTCAAAATATAATTGCTCCTGAAGTTGGATACCCTCAAAATAGGTGCTAACATCTCCTCAAGGTGTGCAACAACCTCTTAAATAAGTGGGACAACCTCCATCAACAATACAAGTAGCCCCTCAATGTCCTCCAAAAGACCAGGGCATCAATCAAGTAGGTATCCATGTCAGATCCATCATTTGAGGGGGGGCTCATGTAGTCCAATGCACCATGAAGACCAGAGGCAAGGTACACAATTCAAACACAAAATATAAAGTAAGTCATGTCAATGCAAAAGTTGTTATATAGATATCATTAAGTATCATATTCAAACTTCACACTATCTTACAAAGTTATATGATTTCCCAAGTTTAGGTATGGGAGGGTCATTATTACCCCCTATTAGGTGTGCCATCACCTAGAACAAGAAGCATGTCCCAAGGAACCCATCTAGGAGTATGTGCAATGGTATGTGGTATGGTTTGGGGTTTACTTCATGGGTGGATGTCACTGACATGCAAAACCATATATGTTAGTCATCCACATGAGCGCCTTTGTAGAGGGAGTGCTTAGGCAACGGGGTACAATTTCCTTGACACCGTGTCTTTCCAAACCCTTGTTTTCATTTTTATTTTTATTTTACTTTCATTTTCTAAGTCCTTTTTTTAGGTATGCATTCATTGCATAGGACTTAGGGTGATGGCCTCGTAGCGAGGGGGTAGAGTTCATGCTTCACTTTCTTTCTTAGTTCCTAGACTTTGTTTTTATTGTTTTTTTCTTTGCCTTGTATTTTGAATTAGGGATTTTTCTCTTTTTATATAATTTTTTTTATAAAGATGCATCAACCTCAAGCATTAAAGTCCCTTATTCTCATGGGATTATGAAGCATGGACCTTTTTGGAATACATGTAACAACCAACCCAATGGAAAGGACAATAGAGAAAGGACATATGGAATATACTATGTATGGTAAGGGATATGGACACATTACCCCTATTAAGGCCCCCGAGTAGTACAACTTTACCAAAGAGTGAAAACACTTGACTACGAGATGGCGATGACCACCAAGGTGAAAAAATACAAAAAGTATAAATTCAAAGCATCATATTTCATTAGCCAATTTAACCCATGATCACCATTTTCGTGCCCAAAACATTGACATTATCACTCGATGTGTGTAACACACCATGTCATCTTATGTGAGTGAGCTAAGCATATAAGGGAAGGAATCAATGGACAACTATTTGTGGAGAGTTTGGATTGTCACCATCGAAACTGTTGTTTATAATGTGGACCATGGAGAAAAATTCTCCTTTGGTTACCCCTAGAAGTGAGGGGTTAACACCTATCTCCAACAAGAGGACATGTGCCCATTGTAGAGTGCATTAGAACCTCAACAACCTCTGGAGCTCCAAGACCTACACTCCATATCAAACCTAAAAAATCCCGCTACATTATAACATAAGACCACTATTAAAGATGAGCAAGAGGATACAATCCCCTTGGTAGATAAAAGGTAAAACATAGGCAATAAAATCATAAAATCTATTTCTTTTCCTTCTCTACACACACACACACACACACACACACACACACACACACACACACACACACACATTCATATTATAGATGAGATCAAATCAAAATTGAAACTAGTTATGTATGCATATAATTAAATAATGAATGAAAGAAAGTAAATGATAAAATACAATCAAGAATGCATGAAAGGGAACACACAACATCACCTACAACTACCCTAAACCAAGGCTAACGAAATCAAGTCTTGGGTATAATCATACAACCAATGAAGCCACCCTATCATCTTATCAAGGCCACAAGTTCTACCCTTGTGCTTAGTTATGAACCAAAACAAGGATATATAAAATACACAGTTATCATGAGATGGGACAATCATTACATATTGACCAAACATAGAATTCAACTCACAAGGGTGGGCAAGAGCAACAAATTCATGCTAAGATTGGCATGTGCATCCACGATCCTGCTCTATCCATATTTGGATGGTGTTGTAATATATCAATGTTGGCTCATCCTTACTCTAAGCAAGGCCTTCATGATGTAGCCCTTGAATCTTGTAAGGTTGATCCACATACTTCAATAAATGGCCATGTTGAATTCCCTCTATAATGTCACTCCCTAAGGCCTTGGGTGGAATTAAAAGAGATCTGAAAAATACCTCATGGTTTCCCAACATGGATATGGATGAAATATGGCGTATAAATTCAAGACTTGAAAAAAAAATCTCCCAAAATGAGGGCTTGTTACACTTCGATATATGACTAGAAATTCTTGCAACAAGCCACCAATTGAAAAAACTTTTGTTCCATAGATATTTCAACACCCAAAAGATACTTCCCAACCTGATTTTCAATGACATATTGAGAAATGATAATGAAAAGGGTGGCTGGAAATTTGTGCTATGAAATACTTTCTACCTTGGGTGAATCAAAACCCCATAAGAGTGCTCTAACATTGACTTGGCACATGAATGTTCACCAAAATATTAGCATAGGGGTGGCTGGAAATTTTCTTCACTCTTACCTTCATAAAATGACTCCAATTGCTCAAACGAATATGTATAATACCACATAGAATATGGCTAGAAATTGCGATGAGAAGACTGAAATAAATCAGCCCTAGGTAGATGGAACAAATTTGTGAACATGTCCTGTTCATTCTACCAAAAATCTGAATGATTATTGTACATATATGGCTATTCCAAAGGCAACGATTTTGCACTCCTAACTCCAGATTCATCATAAATGGGATCCCCATCAAAATAGAAACAACTTATATCCCATTTGTTCCATCAAATATGAAGAAAGTCATCAATATTTTCATTCGTATGATCATCACGTTCAACACAAACCCAAAATTGTTAAATCCAAGGGTTTCTCTGAAAACTATTCACTTTCGGAATCATGAAAGGATTCATCACATAAGTCAAAGACTTGGAAAGGACTACAACTTACCATACCCTTGTCTTTACGTGAAGGAGAGACTAGAGCTTGGATAACTTCATCTTCATTAAATGGAGGAGCAAATACCAATTTCTCATTATCACTAGGAGGAGTGTTTTCTCCAATAAGGTGTTCTTCGTAGACTTTCTCTTCAACATGATGTGATTCATTTAAGTCTTCATCTTCAATGGATTCATGAGGTGGCTCTTGCTCTTCTTCAAAATTTTGATAACTTCCTTCATGAATCTCTTCTTTATGTCCTTGTTTTTCAATGAAGTCTAGAGGTGCTTGATATTCAAAGTTTTTGTCAAAATCTTCATGTATACAATGAGGAAGGTCTTCACCAACATGTTCTTCATGTGCTTGATGAGTTACCTCATCAATTTCTTCTCCATGCTCTTGTTCTTCTACATCTCCCCACTGCTCCTCTGCCATGTCAATTTCCAACAGTTCCTTGGATAAAATAATGGCCTGATCATTGATCAATTGTTCCTGATGAGGGTTCATCTGCACTTTCTTATGGTCATGCTTCTTTTCTACAACAACACATAGTGAATTTACTGCCTCGTACTTTTCAATGAGCTCTTGGGCAAGAAAATCCATGGGGTTGCTTTGATAGGCTTGCAAAACGACATCAAATATTTTATTCTTTCAACACAAAGATTGAGCAATAAATCCCTATCATAGAAGTCTTTGATTAGATGCTCACAAGACCCACTATCTTCTTCAAAAATAACTTCTTCTTGTAAGGCTATCAACAGATCTTGAAAAGTGTTTTCATACTTCTAAAATCTGGGGGCCCATTGCTTGAAAAATTCTTCAAAGAAATTGTTAAGTTTTAATGTTGTTATTATGTTATATCCAAAGTACATGAGAATTTAATACATCAACAACATATAAGGATCATTGCAAGAAACACAATCACAAGGTACACAAAATTTAATCCTGGGAAACCCTCATGGGGAAGAAAACCCAACAAAAACTTCCTCAATATAGATAGACCAAAGACCGAACAAAAGATTCTCATCTACTCCTTTATTAGGAAGAGTAGCGCACCACTTAACCATGAAATACCAAGAGATAAACCAAAACCCTCCTTGATGTCACCCCCAGTTACAGTAGGTTCTCCTCCAAGACTTGCGTACTGCAGAGCTAGGTGTTGTGTGTGTGTCCAAATGAGGTGTTGGCCTCTCTTTTAAATAATGGTCTAGCCAACCTATAATTAGGTCTGGGCTGACCTGTTAATTTAACCTATTAATTTACATTTAATTGTCAAGGCACAAAAGGGCCGACTTTTACAAAGGCACAATAGGGCCTAATTAATAAACATAATATAACAATATTATTCAACATTCCCTCTTAGGTAGAATATTCTTTGAAGTTACAATATTTCAACACTCCCCCTTAACAAGAAGGGTATTCTACTGACAACATAAATAAAAACTGGTTGGACTCAATACATCATCAAGAGGAGGATACATCGTCATTAACATTGGGAACACTGTCTGTCATATGTATAGGTCATCGAAACTTTTTCTCATCATCAACATCAGTAGAAACTGAACATCATCATCTTCTGCACCGCGGAGTTGGAGTAACATCATCATCATCAACAACATGAATTTGGAACATCAACATCATCAACAACATGAAGCTGGAACATCAACATCAACATCATCAACAACATGGAGTTGGAACATCAACATCAACAAATCGAAGCTGGAACAACAATATAAAAAACAACATGAAGTTGGAACATCAACATCAACAACATGAAGCTGGAACAACAACATCAATGGCAATAGAATGAGACAGGAGCATCAACAACAACAACAATAAAAACAATAACAGTGGGTACTCTGACAGACCATCCATCTGAACCTTACAGGATCTATCCAGGGATAATCCCCTAGGATATAAATCCTAACGAGCTACCACACTACTGACCACAACAAGTATATGCATACATAGAGACTTCGATAGATTGTCCATTCGGACCTTACAGGATCTGTCCAGCGATGATCAATCCGCTAGGATATAAATCCCAACGATCTACCCTACTGGTGGTCAGAATACCATAGTATCATCAACATCACTCCCCCTTTCGAGGGAAGTCCTTTCGGACTACACCAATCTTGTCTTGGAAGTACTCAAACTTCACACAAGACAAAGGCTTAGTCAACACATCTTCTACCTTCTCATCTGTGCCAACATACTGGAGCTTCACAACTCCCTTATGAACCAAGTCACGAATGTAGTGGTATTGGATCTCAATGTGCTTTGTCTTATCATGGAACACTGGGTTCTCTGACATATTTATGCAACTGTGGTTATCACAAAAGATCATTGTAGCATCCATCTCTAGGTCAAATAGACATGTAAACAACTTTCTAAGCTATATGGATTCACAACTAGTGGAGCATCCTGCAATGTACTCCACTTCTATCGTACTGAGAGAAATATTGGATTGCTTCCTGCTTTGCCACGAAGTCATGGTTGACCCAAAACTGAAACAACATCCTAATGTGATTTTTCTTTCTTAAGCACTTCCAGCCCAATCTTAATCAATATAGCCATACAATATAAAGTCACAATCTCCAGTAAAACAAAGGCCATAGTCCAATGTACCCTTAAGGTATCTCATCACATGCTTTGCAGCTACAAGGTGAACATGTTTGGGCTCCACCAGATACCGACTCAAGGTGTTCACAACAAAGCATATATCTGGTCTGGTATTCGTTAGATACATCAATGAACCAATCATTTTATCAACAATAATCACGAGATTTTATTGAGTTTTTATCATAGGAACATTGTTGATCCTATCGCGATCAACAATAATCATGAATTGTTTCATACTGTTCTCTTCTGCTAACTGATATACTGTGCAATGTGCTCTTCCTTTTGAGCTTTGATCTTCATTTGCTTATGTACTACGTTTTCCCTTCTGAGCTTTGATCTTCATATTGTTCGCTTCTTCTGCTAACTGATATGCTACTAACATCAATGACAATCTCATCTATAAATGATAATTCATCGTAACAAAAAATCATCACATCGATTGTTGACATCAATGACAATATGTCCAACAATTCCCCCCTTTGTCATTGAAGGCGACCCACTAACTTCATATACAAAACTCCCCCTGTGATGATGCTTTCTTCGTATTAAGTTTTCTCTCCCCCTTTGACATCAATGGCAAAGGGTTTTTCCTCCTATGGTAAAGTTCTGTATGTTACTGACCATAATCTGAACTTGGGTAACTCTTCCTACAATCATGTTTCACCTTCCATAACTGAATGACTCCCCCTGTTAAGTACTGCATTGATCGTGTTGACCGTGTTAAGTACTGCATTGACCGTGTTGACTGTGTTAAGTACTGCGTTTGGATTGTAATCTTGGATAGATTCTTTGAGGTAGTTAAGTCCTAGGGCTTGCTTACTACTGAATTCCAAACTTTAGATCCTCTTGACTTCAAATAATGTTTCATATTTTCTCTCCATGAGGAATAATATGTTCCATCAAATAAGGGAGCTTCAATTGTGGAGAGAGCCATCTGTCCACCCATTTCTTCGGGATCTACCTTCCAGTGGTTAAACTGTGCTGAAGGAACCCGCTCTGATACCAATTGATGAAAATGGGTACTTGACACTGAGAAGGGGGGGTGAATCAGTGTCACAAAACTTTGGACATTTTTCCTTTTCTTTATCTTCTTCATTATCTTCATAAGAACTCTCTTCTTCTGAGTTTTGTTCTTTATTATGATAAGAATCATCTTCATTATAGTCTTGTTCTTCGCTTTGATTGGATTTCTCTTCTTCTTGTGTTTCATTCTAATAACTATTTTCTATTTGAAGCCATAATTCTTTGGCAGATTTGTAGTGCTTCACCTTTTCTTTGACTTGGTCTGACAATCCATCCTGAATTTCTTTTAAGGCTACTAAATTATTTGCTGACGTGGTTTGCTGACATGGTCTGCTAACGTGGTCTGCCTGGTCTAACGGTCATCACATTCTCTCCAAATTCGATGGTCCTTATTCATTTCAAATTTCGGGCTTCGGGTAATTCAACTCTCAAACTAAAAAATCTAAAGTGAGATATTTCCAGAACTTAACCTCCTCGCATCTTTATACCCGAACTAAGTGTTGTTTTTTGATCATGATCCTAGATCGATGGCTTGATTTTTTTGCGATGCAACTCTTCTAGCTTATCCTGTCCTTCCACTTAGAGTGATCCAACGACTGGTGAAAATTTGCATAATCGAATTCTCATCGCTTTTACCTCACTTAACCTATCCTTCCACTTTAAAATGATCCGATGGCTGACGAGAATTCAGGTTTGATTCGACGGTTGATGGGTATTCAGATATTAAAATTCTCAACCCTTCCATCTTATCCTGTCCTTCCACTAAAATGTGATCCAACGGTCGTGAAGACACTCGAAGCAAATCCACGATCAAGGATGATTGTGGAACCAAAACTTGTGAGTGGTTTAACTCATCACCAAAACTCCGCAATTTGAAGTTGTGCGCTGTTATGGGTCAACCACAATCGTCGATCTTTGAAGCTATAAGATTTGACAGTCCTGACTAATTGCAGGATTGGAACTAGAGTGATATTTAATTCTCCTTTCGATCTCTGCAATCTATCCCTATCGTTGATCTGGCGATTGCGCATCCGACGATCATGACTTAATCTGTCTTAAACTGGTCATTTTTTGGGTCAGCCACAGTCATTGATATTTGGGTTTATGAGATCTGATGGTCTACACTGATTGCAGGATTGGAACTAGCGAGTCATTTAATTCTCCTTCTGATCTCCACAATCTATCCCTGTCGTTGATCTGGCTTGCAGATCCGACTTTCACGATGCTCCAATGGTCCTCAATCCCACGATCACTCATATGACCAACGTCCATAATATGAGATGGTCAACACAGTCAATTTCTTGATTGGACGACTGCTGAGGCTTCTCACTTTGATCAGACGACTGCTGAGGCTTCTCACTCTGATCTTACGCTTTTGATTCCAAGCTTTGACCTCTGCATATTGTTCGCTCCTCCTCCCGAGCTTACGCTTTTGATCTTTTGTATATTGTTTGCTCCTCCTCCTGATCTTTTATCATAGGAACATTGTTGATCTTATCATGATCAATAACAATCACGAATTTCTTCATACTGTTCGCTTCTTCTGCTAATTGATATATTGTGTAATGCACTCTTCCTTCTGAGCTTTGGTCTTCATTTGCTTTTGTATTGCGTTTTCTCTTCTGAGCTTTGATCTTCATACTATTCGCTTCTTCTGCTAACTGATATATTGTTAACATCAATGACAATCTCATCTATAAATGATAATTCATCGTAACAACAAATCATCACATCGACTGTTGACATCAATGACAATATGTCCAACAATCTCCCCCTTTGTCATTGAGGGAAACCCACTAACTTGATATACAAAACTCCCCCTGTGATGATGCTTTCTTTGTATGAAGTTTTCTCTCCCCCTTTGACATCAATGGCAAAGGGTTTTTCCTCTTGTGGTAAATCTCTATATGCTATTGACCAAAATTTGAACTTGGGTAACTCTTCCTACAATCATGTTCTGCCTGCCATAACTGAATGACTCCCCTTGTCAATATGCTCTCTCTCTGCTTCTGACTACTCTCCCCCTTTGTTTCTGAAAAGGTAGATCTTCCTGACAAGGTTTCTTCCCCTATTAATTTACTAACTTCTTATCTCAGTTGATTGGGATTTTTGTGTTTCAAATGAGTAGTCTTCTTGATACCATTTTTTTGTAGTGATCAAGTCTTTTCAAAACTTAATCTAATTACTTTATTATTTACTAACCAAAATACTTCCCCTGATTTTTTACTGACTGTTCTCCCCCTTTGTTTCTAAAAGGGTATCTTTTTTCTGACAAGGTCTCTCCTCTTGTTATCTCTACAGGATGTCATGTACATCGTTTTGTACATCAAAATGTTGTTTTTGTGGATGGCGTTGTCCTACTAGAACACTACGCAATTGTATCTCACATTATTGAAACAACTCTTAGATTTTCCCATTGATTCTCATCGATCTCTAACCAGATGTATCCATCTTTGTCCAAGATGCTTCTTTACTATACATTTCTCTAAGTTGTTTGAGAAAAAATATACTATGCTTGTCACATGACTACAATTATTTTTGCAATAAGTAACTTCACTCCTGTTCACTTGTTCAGTCTTTGCTATCCACATCTGTGAGTGTCTTGGTTTCTTGAACTTTGTTCTATGATCTTCTATTACTGCAACTTTGTTTTTCTTCCATGTTCCATTTATTCCTTTTGTCATACTGTATGAATCATTTCTCATTGACTGTTTTCTTGAGTTCCAACAGTTATAGGCTTTGTGGCCTTATCCACCACAACTATAGCATCTCATAGTGTAATAATGTGCAACAATATGTCCAACATGATTGCAGTTCCAACATCTTATATTGTTGTTGAACCTACCAACTTGTTTTCTTCCATGACACCTACAATTCAAAGTTTTATGACCATATTCATTATAAGAAAAACAATAACCGTTAAAAACACTCTCACACCTTCTTTGATTCATCCATGAAGGTGTCTCTCTTCTAAACTTTCTTTGAGGTGTATGAGTAGTTTCTGGATGTCTTCCTTGATCCGATCTTCTAAATTTTGTAGTGTTTCTTTCATTTCTTGAACATGAAGAACCTGAGTCATACCTGCTTTCACTTTTTACAAATGAAGGAGTTGTGTCAGACCTATCTTCATCCTTTACAAATGAAGGACTTGTGTCAGACCTGTTTTCACCTTTTACAAATGAAGGACCTGAATCAGGTTTCTTAGGAGTACTGATTTCTTCCTTGTTGTATCCAAGACTGGATTTATCATTTGGTGATCTCTGACTATCCAAGATCTCATCCAGGGTCATGGAGTTGTTCATGAACTTGATTTGGGTGTTTGACTTCTCAACCTTCTTTCTAAGATTCACAACTTATGCTTCCAATTTATGACATGATTTTCCCTTTTTGTTTAGCTGGTTCCTCACTACCTCCTCTCTTCTTTTGGCTTCCTCAAGTTGGATTTTAAGATTGACATTGCTTTCCCTTAGTTCTTTTAGATCTGCAAGGTTTTTGCTTAGTTCATCATCTTCCTTCTTTTCTTCTTTTACTTGACTGATTTCATTTTTCAGTCTCTCGATCTCCTCTTCCATTTCTTTTGTTATACCAGTAACTTCTGTTTTCAATCTTTTGATCTCTTCTTCTTTGTTTTCAAACTAAATCTTTTGCTCATATATGATTTCTTCACTGTCTTTGATCTTTTCTGTTAATTCCAAGATATGCCTTTGATTGCTAAGCTCATCATCTTCCTTCTTCTTTTCTTTTGCTTGACTGATTTCATTTTCTAGTGTCTTGATCTCCTCTTCCTTTTCTTTTGTTAGAATATTTTGCTCGGATATGATTTCTTCATTATCTTTGAGGATTTCCTTTATTTCCAAGATATGCTTTTGACTCTTTTCAATAAATTCTTTAGTGTAGTCATGAAGATAGCTATAGTCTGAATCATTATGGTCATAGCAGTATTCACATAGACTCCAACCAACCTTTTGTTTGGCCTTTGATAGTTCTTCTTCTACTTCTTCCTTTAGATAAATGGTAACAAAACATTTTTTTATTGTATCTAAGTCTTCTTCTTTACTTGTAGGGGAGGATTCAATATCAACATTATTGCAATCAAAATATTGTGGAGAGTATTTACCTTTATTGATGGTTGAGTCTTCCTTTTCATCCTTGATAGGAATGTCTTCCGTGTCTTGTCTTTTGATTTGATACATCTCTTCTAACTTTAGCCATAAGTCCTTGGTGGATGTGCATAGTCCTATGCTTGCCTTGACAGTATCTGATAATCCATTGAGAAGAATCTTCAATGCCATTTCATTGTTCTTCCTTACTCTTCTTTTGACTGTAATATTGGATAGATTCTTTGAGGTCGTTAAGTCCCAGGGATTGCTTACTACTGAATTCCAAACTTCAGATCCTCTTCACTTCAAATACTATTTCATATTTTCTCTTCATGAGGAATAATATGTTCCATCAAATAAGGGAGCTTCAATTGCGGAGAGAGCCATCTGTCCATCCATTTCTTCAGGATCTACCTTCCAGTGGTTAAACTGTGCTGAAGGAACCCGCTCTGATACCAATTGATGAAAATTGGTACTTGACACTGAGAGGGGGGGGGGGGGTGAATCAATGTCACAAAACTTTGGACATTTTTCCACTTTTCACAAATTAACTGAACACCAAATATTTATTTCATTTTCTCAATCAATATATATATATATATATATATATATATAAGAATAAATATTTTATTTATTAAATAACTTGAATGAATACATAAGATCGATCTTTGAATATCATCTTCATACAATTATGAGAGACCCAACTCTCTGGTACAAGACCTAGCTTGTAGTTCTCAGATCCAACTGAGAAATGAGGAATCCAATCCTCATAACAAGTCCCATCTTGTTGATCTCAGATCCAACTGAGATGTGAGGAATCCAATCCTCATACAAGACCCAACTTGTAAACAGGCACCAACCTGATAGAATGAACTTTTCATTCAATTCATTAAATATAAATATATATACTTCAACGTTAAACCTGGCATCCCCTTTTACTTTCATAAATCGATCACATGCATAGATCGATTTCCTTCATCTCTGTGATAACAGAAATCGGTGCTTCCTTCAAACCATGTTCATATGATCATAGGCGTAGAACCACAGGTTTATCAATTTAAGCGACGCATTCCATTCTGCCTTTTAAATCTCTTTACCATATGACTAATGGCATTAATCAGACATTAGGCGAGATGAGCGCTTGAGCGCTTATCAATTCAACGGTCACGATTCAATCTTCGATGAGATGGACGATTGTCGGGACTTCGAGACTTCGCCCTCCGGGTCTTCGAGACTTCGCAACCTTTCAAATCTCCCGAAGCAGATTTTGTTGAATAGATCGGACGTTTCACATTTACTTTGCAGAACCATATCAATGGTCATATTTGATCCTTACATCTATCCTTCATTGCTTAATCCAACAGCCAAGACTTAATCAAGCAATGCGATGGATGGACACCTTTTACTCTGAGACTTAGTCTATTATGCTTACGCTATCCTTCCATTGTATTTTGATCAATGGTTGAGAGTACACCCGACATCGAATCAATGTTCGAGATCTCCTTTGGGTCTCCGGACTTCGGAGATTTAAAATCTCAACCTTTTCTTTCCTCCATACGTCAATATTCCGAAGCTATCAATCCACTGACGTGTGTCCCTTTCGGATCAATGGTTGAGATCTCCTTTGGGTCTCCAAACTTCAAAGATTTCAAATCTCAACCCCTTCTTTCCTCCAGAGTGATCACTTGCTGAGTAAGTCATAAGTGGTGGAGACCACTTGCTGTCGGTTAATACTTCCACTTACACTATCCTTCCATTGTAGCTGATCGACGGTCGAGAATGCTCCCGAAGTTATCTTCAGATCAGACGTCTCGTGTCCACTTCGGGACTTTGGGATTTTGGGAAAGTGCAGGTGGTAAAACTTCTGAAGCAAAACTCCTATAGTGACGTAACTTGCTTAGGTCACTTGATGACATGTCACGAGATGAGTAGCTGCCACATGTCACTTTGATTCATGATTTGCATGTACCTGAAATGCCGATTCATCTTGACACTTGTCATTCTCTGATTGTGCCATGTGTCCTTGTTGACGTAGTCTTTCTAGCGTGGATCTCCTTTATCTAACGGTCAAAATAGTATTTGAAGGGTATCTCAGATCGACGACTGAGAGTGACTTTGAAACTTTATCCTTCGAGACTTCAGGACTTTTGAAATTTCTTGGTGGTGAAACTCCCGAAGTAATTCTTCTAGAGTGACGTAACTATTGATGTTACGTGTTGACATTGGCATGAGCCAATTTCCTCTTGACACATGTCATCATCTGATTATGCCATGTGTACTTGCTGACACAGTCTTCTGATGTGGTCTGCCACATGTCCTAGTAGAAGTGGTCTGCCACATGTCCATGCTGACCTGGTCTGTTGACGTGGACTACCACATGTCCTTGTAGACGTGGTCTGCCACATGTCCATGTCCACGTGGTTTGCCTGATCTAACTATCATCACATTCTCTCCAAATCCGATGGTCCTTATTCATTTCACATTTTGGGCTTCGGGTAATTCAACTCTCAAACTGAAAAATCTTAAGTGAGATATTTTCGGAGCTTAACCTCCTCGCATATTTATACCTGAACTAAGTGTTGTTCGTCGATCATGATCCTAGATCGATGGCTCGATCTGTTTGCGATGCAGCTCTTCTATCTTATCCTGTCCTTCCACTTAGAGTGATCCAATGACTGACAAAAATTCCCATAATCGAATTCTCAGCCCTTTTACCTCACTTAACCTATCCTTCCACTTTAAAATGATCCGACGGCTGACGGGTATTTGGATATTCAAATTCTCAACCCTTTCAGCTTATCCTGTCCTTCCACTAAAATGTGATCTAATGGTCGTGAAGACACTCGAAGTAGATCCATGATCAAGGATGATTGCGGAACCACAACTTGTGAGTGGTTTAACTCGTCACCAAAACTCCGCAATTTGAAGTTGTCCAATATTGGTGAGTCAACCACAATTGTCGATCTTCGAAGCTATAAGATCTAACGGTCCTGACTAATTACGGGATTGGAACTAGCGTGATATTTAATTCTCCTTTCGATCTCCACAATCTATCCCTTCCATTGATCTGGGGATTGCGCATCCAATGGTCATGACTTAATCTGGCTTAAACTGATCATTTGTTGGGTCAGCCACAGTCGTCGATATTTGGGTTTATGAGATCTAATGGTGTAGACCCACCGTGGGATTGGAACTAGCAAGTCGTTTAATTCTCCTTCTGATCTTCGCAATCTATCCCCACTGTTGATTTGGCTTGCAGATCCGACAATCGCGATCCTCCAATGGTTCTCAACGCCACAGTCACTCATATGATTGACGTCTGTAATATGAGATGATCAACATGGTCAATTTCTTGATCGTATGGCTGCTGAGGCTTCTCACTTTGATCGGACGGTTGCTGAGGCTTCTCACTCTGATCTTACGCTTTTGATTCCGAGTTTTGACCTCTGCATACTGTTCGGTCCTCCTCCTGAGCTTACGCTTTCGATCTTCTATATATTGTTCAGTCCTCCTCCTGAGATTTTTTCATAGGAACATTGCTAATCCTATCGTGATCAACAATAATCATGAGTTGCTTCATACTGTTCGCTTCTTCTGCTAACTGATATACTATGAAATGCGCTCTTCCTTTTGAGCTTTGATATTCATTTTCTTCTGTACTGTGTTTTCCCTTATGATATTTGATATTCATACTATTCGCTTCTTCTGCTAACTGATATACTGTGCAATGCGCTCTTCCTTCTGAGCTTTGATCTTCATTTTCTTATGTACTGTGTTTTCCCTTATGAGATTTGATATTCATACTATTCGCTTCTTCTGCTAACTGATATACTATTGACAACAATGACAATCTCATCTATAAATGATAATTCATCGTAACAACAAATCATCACATCGACTGTTGACATCAATGACAATATGTCCAACATAAAAATATACATTTCTAATTCATGGATCAAAACTAGGGTGTTACAAAATCATATCCTAATGAACCTTAATGAGCTTCAATATGCAAGATAGAAGAAGATATCCTAAGGATATATGAGAAGGGGCATGCATTGGAATTTGTAGGAAGGGGTACAATTTTTTCGATGATTATGGGATGGGTGCACTCGAGAATTTTCCTGACTAACATAAACTTTTGAAAGGCGTATTGACACTAATAAGAATACTTTTTTGTATATATTTGATTAAAAATGGGGGGTTTATATCAAAGAGAAATTAGTTAAGAGAGAAATTACACTGCTAGCCAAAATAAGAAGAATCTGTATTAGTTAAATTTTGGATTCCCATTTTTTTCTTCTTAGAATTGTATAGTCATCTTCCTTTCAAATTTAATCATGATTCTTATTTGAATTTTACACTTGTCTTCATTTTCTATTTTTTTTTTTCCAAATTTAGGGTACTTGCAAAAGGAATTCCTAAGTCCGTTGAATTGTACCAAATAAGTAGACTAGAAGACATTGGTTTTTTTTGGGGGAAATCCATTTGCAAACAACTAAAAAATGATTAGAAAGAATGAGATCAAAGGATATCATAATTTAATGCACCTGGGGAGGATAATGTAGGGTACCTAGGGAGGTATCCAAATGGATAATGAATGTAATGTGTTCATAATAATGGAATAGGCCCGCTTGGTAGTTGAAGGGTAATAAATAGGCCTACTATGTAGTTAAGAGGAAATGATATAATAATAAGGGGTGGTTGGCATAGACCACTAGGAATACTCAATACTCATTATAAAGTATAAATACACATATCATTGTATTGAATATATGTTGGATGTATTGTATTGTAGGAAGCATGGTTTGTGGAGTGCTTCCTTCCATAAGGAGTATTTAGTGGTGTTACCCTACCTCAAGGGTTCTTCTCTAAATTCTTATATTGTTTAGGGTGTGAATGTTTTAGTATATTTGAATTTCACAGGTTTATTTATGAAGTTAAGGGCTATATTCTCTCTTATATCTATCAAGGTTTACTCCAAGTGGTATCAAAGCTCTTTCTTGGGCATGAAGTGGAATATGTTTTTCTTCTTTTTGTAGGTTTTTCAAGGGAAAAATAGGACAACAACATTTAGACAAATTTATGAAACTTTCTGTACAGAATTTGAAGAAACCAATTGTAGATTTGAGTTCCTCTAAAAACATGCCCAAGTTAACAAAAATTATCCAAATTGGAGTCTAAGAAGTGGAGCAATTGCTAATTTAAAATTATTTGTTTTAGGGTTTTTCGATGATGACAATGGAATTTGCAAATCATATATCTTTTGATAGAGTGCCCAGATTTTAGTCAAACCACTACCAATAGATGCAGAGTGGCCATGGCATTTCATAACCGTGGTCATAATATCCAATCAAAGAAGTGTCACTGGATCATTTTACATTAACCACCTCAAATCCTAACTGCATAATGGAAATCCATTGAAAAGTAAGTTATTTCTTCAAAACCCTAGTTGTATTTTTGGATTTTCACAAGGAAGATGTATTTACACGGTAATATGTTGGTCGTAGTACTAAAGAATACATAAAAGAGATGAATTCGTCTACAATGTTTTGGAAAATTTGGCTCCCTGCTAATTTAACAGGTGATGCAACCATATGGTGGAATTTACTTAACCATGAAAAGATGAAGGTAATTTCATATAAAGAATATGAAAAAGTGATTTTAGACAGGTGGTCTCATGTTGGGAAGAAGGATAAAGAGTGCACCAAGGTTTTTTTCAAGCACAAACTTCCTATTACAGATTAATGGATGTATTCAACAAGAAAAAAAATATTATTTCTATAAACCCTAGTAGCAAGCATAATTTCATCAATGTTAGCTTAGCTAAAAGATTGAAAGTTCTCACAAAATATATTTAAAACACACATGTTGAAGGTGAGAATGTTTAATTTTTTTACATATTTTCATGCTATAGATAGGGATGATGTGAATATTTTTTTGGAATATACTTTGATGGACTTGGTTTGTATAGTTAATATTAATAGAAAAAAGGGTTTTTGAAGCTTTGGTACAAGAAAAAGAAAATTACATTGCAGGATATTCCTTTCACTGGTGAAGAAGGGCCCAAGGGTGCACTTGAATAAGTCCTTGCACATAAACTAATTGTAGTACATGCCGACACATTAGACGAAGAGTCTGAGGTTGAATCAAAATAAGAGACTACATAGGAACATGAAGAAAATCCCTAGGAAGGGAATACAAAGGAAGAAGACACTAAGGGACCACATGTTGAAGAGTGAAATAAAGAATAATTGATAGCCAAGGTTGAATCAAAAGAAGAGCCTATAGAAGCACACAAAAAAAATCTCTAGGAAGGGCATAAAAATAAAGAATAAGCTAAGGGGATAGATGACTCAAAAGAAACACATGTTGAAGAGTTAAAGACAGAAGAACCAATAGATAAGGTTGTTGTATATCAACACCCACACCACTTGGAGAAACAATGGTCATCAAGGCAAGGGCATGAGTGTTAGTGAACTTACTATGGATCAACATAGAATTAGAAAGGCAACCAATATGGAGGCACATAGAGGACTAAACATAATGCACGGAGATATCTAAGTAACATAATGACAATATGGAACCCAAGGAGCACCTAGAATCAAGATCGAAGAGGGAAGGCCACATTTACACCCCATGTCTACATTTCACTAGGATGTATGGATGCTCGTGGATGGTGCTAGTTAGCTACATTGCTTAGCAAGTCATATTATATGGATTCTTCCCATGTTTCAGGGATGAAACATGTGAAGGGGGATTGAATGTAATGTACCTCGGGAGGTACCCAAAGGGATAATGCATGAAATGTTTCCATAATCATGGAATAGGCTCACTTAGTAGTTGATGCGTAATAAGTAGGTCCACTATGTAGTTAAGAGGAAATAATATAAAAACAAGGGGTAGTTGGTATGGTCCCCTGGGAATATTCATGATAAAATATAAACACACATATCATTGTATTGAAGATATGTTGGATGTATTGTTTCGTAGCAAGCATGGATTATGGAGTGATTGCATCCATAAGAAATATTTGATGGTGTTACCTTACTTTAAGTGTTCTTCTCTAAATTATTGTATTGTTCACGGTGTGAATATTTTGGCATCTCTAAAGTTTAAGAGTTTATTTTTGAAGTGAAGGGATATATTCTCTCTTATATATATCAATCTTTACTACAAATAAGGGCTTGAGATAATCAAAATACCACAAAAAAGGCTACAATGGTAAGAAATACTATAAAAGTTGAACTATTATTTCAAAAACCTTCTTGATATATTTTATATTAATTATAGTATTTTTTTAATATCATTATGTTTCTTTCGTACTTATGTACCTAACCTTTAAAATAACATAATAAACTAGAGTACACACAATGTACATAAGTTATGAAGGTGGAGCACAATTCCCAAAGAGATAATAGAGGCACGTTACACAATAATTCGTTATATAATAGAACCCTCTCCAAATAACTCCAATACATTCATATATCCAAATCATAGTCCTCATGATAGTTATTTTAATCACCATATTAATTGTACCAACATGGTTAAATTAATTGATCATTTAAATATCAAGATGAGGATCATAAGACTTTCAATTCAATGTAAACTATATGCACAGGCTTCGGGTCTCTTTCCTTATGTAAACATGCTTGCATAAATTAAATAACACTTGTAGAAATGAAATAACAATTAGAAATTACTTTTCATCAAATTATCTAAGCTATAATAGAATCATGATTAGCATAATCTAGTGTGATATAAGAACTATAAAATATTGCTTAAATGATAGAATTAAACACACAACAAGAAATGATAACTCTAACAACATGAATAACATCACGATGAAACAACAATGCGGTTCTACTAAGTGGGACTTGCCTCTTCAAAATAGAGTACTGGATTAAGCTAGAACTATGCTAAACGGAACCAACAACTCACTCTACTCACAAGTCACAAATAGATCAAACTAAAGCTTGAGATATTAAAATATATCTTCGATAGTATAGAGATATGTTCTGTGAGAAGTTTGCTATCGATTATTCTCGCAGATTCACCAACCCCCCTTTTATACAAAGAACCGTCTTTCTTATTTTAGCAAAGGAGTAACAGTCATAAGAAAAAGTATAAATACTAACCTACTTGAGAATCAAATACTCCCAAGAAGGAAGTGAGACGAGATTTGTATAAGTCTTTTAGAATCTTTCATGGCATCTTCCAAAGGCACCTGTTTCCTAGATCCGTGGCATTATGTCCTTAATTATGTTACCTCCTTTATCTAGGGTCCCGCTTCTTGTGCTTGTGATAATATGTGAGATTTGTAGTATCCCAAACTAGTTATGTAGTAGGAAGATCTATAACATCCTTTCCAACCAATCATTAATCACAAATAAAATAAAAAATACACTACCATCTCCTTAATATCTAGCATAAATCAAGTGAAAACTATGAAATGAAATGAGAATTGCCTCTAGGCCCATATCCTGTCTTTAGGCATCAAAATGGTAAATAAAAATGTTTAGGGATAGCAACAAGGGTGAGATATGCAAGAAAAATATTTCCAAAAAGTGACCAAATCAAGGACTTGTCATCTACCCCTAATTAAACTTGTCGCACGTCCCCATGCAACCTTGGAATCTCCTATCTAATCATTAGAATAAAAAAAAATTGATTGGAATACGTATGAGTGGAATTACTTATAATGAATATTTATCCAACTAAGAAGGGGTTGGCCATACCCACACATCACATAGTAACCAAATTTGAGGTCAACGTATTTCCAAACGGATGCTTCTTGTCTTCGATCACCAGAAAAAAAAGAGAGAGTGGGAAATGGAACTTTATCCCCAACCATTGCACTCCATGCTTCATTAGAGACTTCATGTACATTCAATATCTATTTAGATCTATGCTGAAGATAGGATAAGACAATGGATCTCTTTTTCTAGGTTCATGGGATTAAACTTCCCATTTATTTTAACAACCAAGCATACCCTCCAATATTGTCTGTATTGTTCACCTCTTACAATTATAAAGAGAAAACCTATGTGTTTGTCATAGGTAAGGAACAATGCGGGGTAGCCTGAGTAAATTTTTATGGTTCATGATTACCACAAGAGGGATATGCTATTCCCCTCTTACACACACGTTGACATTTTCTTCCACATTCTTGAAATAAGACCAATCTTTACTCCACTGAATTTGGTGGACAAAGAATGATAACCCTTAATTATATATCTCCTACAGTTATATTAGGGGTCTAGTTGTTCAAATTTCCTAGCATAAATTCATGCCGATATATCTCTAATAATGAATTTTTATCTTCCTGATAGAAATAAAATAAATACGACATAATTCTTCACTAGTGAAAATATTACAAGATTTACCTTCAATTAGTTGGCACAATTAAAACAAAATCCACCTTTCCTTCAAGAAAATTCCATGCACTAGGGAAGAGGCCTTGCATTGTAGTACTTCATAAGCTAAATGACACGTCTTCCCTTTGTCTAATTTGGACCAATGGCCCACTTATGCTCGTTGTTGTTGTTTTGGTTGTAAGGTTGCCTAAGATGCTTCTAGGGTCAACTATATAATTTGGCATTCTTTCCAAAGGTGTTCCCATTGTTCCCTGTTTTTCTCATAGAACTCAACCGAATATTCTTCGAGAATGAGAATAATTTGATAATGAGTTTGCATGGAAATAATTCCTTCACCAAAATATTCAACACCACTTCTCCATTTAGATACTTTGTCCCTAAGTCTAGGAATCTCAAAGGATTTTGGTTGTGTTTCTTCTTTTTGGGCCTCCAAGGGACCTTTCATAGCATGAGTAAAAGTCTTTTTAGTCTCCTTTTGTGTTTCTTTGGAATATTTTGTAGCGATATCAGAGATGGTTTTCTTCAAAACTTTCCCTTAAAGATGTGTAGTAGGGGGGATAACAATTATGCTTCCTTTGGTTCCATAACAATAGCATCCCAATAGTTTTTGTAGCAATATTACCAACAACAGGATTCATAGTAACTTGAATATAATTAGGTTCTAAATAAAAGGTCTCAAAACCCATATTTACATTAGAAACACCACCTTCATGCCAAGCTGAAGTTGGGAATTCGACTACCATAATTCCACATATTTTTCGTTCTACTTCTATTTGTCCATTAATAGCCTGAATCAAAGGATTTATGTTCGGTTTTTCCATGATATGTTCTCTTTATTTTTGGGAAACAACCAATTTTTAATGCAACCTCTTGTTCATCTATCTCAAAGTATTATTAATTCTCAATAACTTAGAATAAGATGGCTTAATTTTCCTTAAAGATTGTAGATGTAGATCCTTACCAAATAACTAGTTGACTCTGCTTTTCCTCCTACCAAGTTGAGCTCTCATAGCAGTTACTTCCATCATAATAAATTTCCCTAGTTCTTTAGTAGATTATGTGGTAACTCATTCCTTGTCCTGTTACGAGGAAAATCACTCTATGACATGGGGTAAACCATAACAGACGGAAATGACTGCATAAATCAACTCTAATCTCAAGTATGCTATATAAACTGTTCGACAACACATGTATTCCAACAAAGGACGAACACCTTCAGTAACCACTCACATAACCAGATGAAAGATCAACACATCGATGTTTTCACGTGGTAAAACCCCTACGGGGAAACATCCACGGCCCTAGCCAATGTGGCCACTTGGAGCAGTTTATTAATGCAAAGAAAAAGATTACAGAGAGATTTTACAAGAGAGTTTCTCACAGTCGATCATCGACAAATGACCCTCCATGCTCTTTAAATAGAGATCATGGACCAATCAGGTGTTAAGCCATAGATCAATGGTCGTTAAGATCGAGGAGAGTATGAACCATCAGATCACTCTATGTCGGGAACATATCGTGACCGTAAGATTTCCTAACTACAAATGCATACTAATGCATACTAAAGAAACACACTAGAAAACACACTTTTACATAATGACACAATAGACCAAGTAGATCTTAACTAACTCCTAAGTGTCTAAATATCTTAACATAAACAAATATGCTAACAATACAAGATAAAGAGCCTACCTCGTCCATACGTTTGATGAAGTCCACCATTGAGCACTTGACTCAAAGCAATATACCTGCAACTTGTCTTCAACAACCAAGATACGCAGGCATATGGTGATAATATATAAAGATAACACATTCGATAGCATAATCCATCAATATTCATAAAAAATATGCCCATGGAATAACAATTCAAATATTTACAAGACATTAATTGGATGAGAAAATATTTTTTCTATTAAAATGTAATAAACATAAGTGTATGAATGACAAACTTCCATGTCGACATGTTCATAACCGAGAAACTAAGTCCCTTCCAGCTGGGCCTCCACCACTTCAATCCTCCACCAAAGACAAGCTCATATAAGAGAGATAATGAGGTTCTCCATCAAATAGGGAAGAGCTTGGGGGCTGAACAATGTGTTCAGACTTAAAAGGACAAAGGGATGCAGACTCAATACAAAGTGAATAATTTCTCCATAGTAACTGTTGATACTGAGAGGGGGGTGAATCAATATCAAGTACAATTTAAAACCTTTTCAACTTATACTTAAACCATTCAAATATATACAATGAGCAATGAACAATAGTATAAGAGTTACACCAATACACCACAATACACCATGCACGATATATGAGAAATAATTAATAGTTATTGTTCAAGGGAAGTAATGACTTCCAAAGGTAGCTATAGGTTCCAAATGTAAAGGGAGGGATAAACCTCCTAGAGGAAGATACAATCCTCCAATATCAAGAGAGAGTTTAACTCTCCATCCTTGCCCCTTCCTTCCACCCAATAATATATGAGAGATAATAAAACTTTACATTAAATCATCACCATCAACCAATCATCACATATAACCTGACAATGCTTTCTGAGACTTCTTCAATTTCTGCAATTCTTCAATTCTTGGAGTACTTTGATCCTGTAGATAGTATTACTCAATGTATTCTCTAAAACTCCTCCAATTTTCACTCCTTGAATCCTCCCCAAAAAGAGGTTATAGAAAGAATGGTAGACTTTATTCAATTTTGGTCTATTCATAAGACCCAACTTGTATAGCATGCCCTGCGCTCAATATTTAACATCCGATTCTGAAACTCGCACACAAGAAACTAAAGTCCATAATATTTCCAATGGAAGTGGTTTCACTTCATTTCGATTCTATATGAAGAAGTTATGACTGTTTTACTCAGAACACCTGTTTATTGACTAGCTTCAGGATTGGTCACAAACCCTATCTTCCACAGAGTGTATCTCCATAATTATAGTGAATCAAGAGCTGAAATTTTTACCAGAGGTACCTTGATATGTCTTCTCAATACCATAGCAATTTCATCATCTGAATCGTTCTATAAAAATAGTTATAGCAAAAATGGTAAGATGATATGAAAATAACATACCTTAGAACACATCACCAAAAGACTTCATCCTCCCTTGAAATCCGGCCTTGTTTTCTTCTTATTACCTCTGAAATTAGACTTGTATCAAATGAATGTATAATGATGTTTATTTATACCATTTATGTCACTTCCTTTTAACATTAGGGCCGACCTGACACTTTCTTATTTTGTAATTCTTTTCTTTAATTATTTTCAGGGCCTACATGTACTTCCTTCTTCAATTCACTTTCTCATCTTCAAAAATTCATTTCTCCTCAACCATGAGGATCCATGTGACCTACCACATACCACCAGAAACAACATGATGTATACTATCCATTCATGGGTGTTGTATATGCATGTGCATTTTCCTTCATGTCCAAATACCTTTATCAATCTTGTGGTCCAAAACCCATGACTAGGGTTGACATCAATGACAACAACCAATCTTCCAACAATAACTTTTTTCTCAAATTTGAATTCGTCTCCCCTTTTCCACACCTTGGATATGGCCCATTTATAACCTTCAAATGGAACTGAAGGGTCGAGTCAAAATGTTTCCAGTATATGGAAGGTCAAGGATCATGGATCCCATGATGTGACATGGAAACATGACACCATTTTTTAATTTTGAGCACAAAACCTGATGTACGTGGGTTGTAATGGTGAAACCTGCCTATACACATGTTGTATAGCTGTTAGGGTGCATATATGTGGATAAATACACTTTTTAGCTCTGGGAACTGCAAAAAGGGACTTCAAGTCTTCATAGGTAAATGGAAAAAGACCCTCTGTGCAAGTTTGCATAGGGTGAGGCAAATATTTCTATAATAGATGCCCCCTAATGTGTGAGGTCAGAGGAGTATCTCCGATGTCTAAAATACATTATAATACCCATAAGTGGAGTAATGGAGACCCAACTTGACGAACTAGTTGCTCATAAGAATATAACAATCCATAATGACTTTGCGCACATGGTTGGCAATTTGAATTACACTGCAGATCCATATGGAAATATACCAAACAATTGTTCATGGCCATGAATAGGAATTACAAGAGTAGATACATGCCATAGGCTGTCATAGTCACGAACAAGGCCTAATGAAAAACAATGTCAAAATCAATCTGAAGATGTCTGTATACAATGGAGCACAATCTGATCTACCATGATCACTGGAGTCATATAGGTACTGGTCCAATGAAAGATAACAAAAACTCAGGAAAGTTGTGACTATGAATTGATGTCTTCAAGTCATCTACACGATCCGCCAAAGATGCAAGTATACATTATGTGAATAAAGGAGTTGAGGTTGAACATAATGAGATTTCGTTTGATTATCCGTCATTAAGGTATACCGTTAACAAATGCGAGACAACCTATCGATAATGAAAGTAGGTATCAAGGCACTGAGTACATTCTTACAAGTGCAAATAAAGGTGTTGAGGTCGAACACTTGAAGAATCCATCGATCAGGAGACATTGATGTATTCCCAACTGTCGATAGCGAGAGACCCTGCCACTGATGACTGCAAGCCTCTAGGTACTCATAGGACTCTAGGTCTCGTTTCCAGAATAAATGGGCTGACGTCGATGGAAGGATACCCGTTGAATGGAGAGAATTAGGGCATCTCTCATCATTCATCACGAGGTACAAAGCAGGAAATTGATGATTTGGAGGAACTCAGATGAAGAACATGTTCATGAACCATCGACCTTGTGCATCTTTTGCATCCACCAGATGCAAGCGGTGCACGAAAAAGACCCTTTGAATAACAACCAATAAGGAAAATTGCCGACAAAGGTGAGGAAACCACCAATAAGGCTAATGGCATCCAAGAAACTACACGAATCCCAATGTGTGAATAGATTTCTTGTTGTCGAACACAAGGGAAACCTCCCAGTCATTGACTAATGAGGAAATGTCAACTGATGGGTTCAAGGTGACCTACCCATACTAAAAGCAGGACTAGGGTGCACGATAGGACTACAATTTCATGTAACTCTGAGACACATTGAGGGTATGGTCGACATGAAAAGTCAAGAGTTATGAGAAATGGCCGACACAGGCTGATAGACATCCTTTGAACAAGAGCATGAGACATATGGATGACTCTGGGAGCATATACTCAATGATGAAACTTTGTGATGCAGGAGGCACCAATCAAACTCTCCATAGGGATTAGAAGAGTAACCATTTGGGGGATTAAACTCTTAATAATGATCTCATCTTCCTAAGGTCATGATAAACCCAAAATTTTGATGACAAGTGGACTCAAAAGTATGTGCTCTGTTCAAAGGCAACACGACTATTGCCAACATAAGATAATATTCTCTTCCCGCCCATCTTTTTTCGTTTTTTCATAGTCAAATGAATGCTATGATACAAAGGAGGAAACAAGTGTCGCTAGTAAGCAACTAGTTCCAACAACGGAACATACCTATGCTCAATGCAAGGAGATTCATGCAGGATATGGACACTCGGGGGAATGTTTCGTCTTGGGGTTTAGGGTGTCAAGCTGCAAAGGATATAAGCAAGGCTCTGCTTGGATGATGGCATAAACTGCTGAGGTGATAGGCTTATAATGTGAAAGGAGAACCAACAATAGGCTCAATACTACAAGCAAGAGAATGAGATGCACTTGCAACTTAACACCAAAGAATGGCCTTTTTCATTAATTTAGTCTACTTGGTTTTGAAAAAGGGATAAACTTGCACCAAATAGACGTCTTTTCAAATCCAATTTACGAGTGTGAAAGAGACAAGTTCACTCGACAATCTTTTCTCTTTTTGAGAGACTCAAAAAAGAGATTAAATCAGACTTGGTGGGAGTCCCGCTAGGTATAGGTCAACATGATTATGAGTAATAAATGAGGTTCGAACGCAAAGTGATATATTAGCTATAAGGGACTCTCGGTCCTATGGAAAAAATCTCTGCAGGGGAAACGAATGGCACAAAGGTTCTAACTAAGGCACACATGTTTGGTAAGTTTCTAGCATTCAATAACAACACTTCTAGTTGTAGAAAGAAGGTTCTGTGTCGCTACTAAATGGGTTCATACCTAAGGCATATGAATTGCAGTTATAGGATAAAGAAAATGTGTAAAACAGAGTGATGGTCTATCCTATATGTTGGTCAACGAAAATACCCGCCAAAGTTACGAATGAGTGACATGGCGCTAGAAACCGCAAGAATCCCTGGATAAAATTACCAAAACCAACTCCATCCACTGCTTTATTAGTCCATTAGGCCAACATATGTGCAAAAACTATGCAAAGTGGGTAAATTTTTTCTATAAATAGTGAAAATAACCAATTTTACTATACCATTTGTATTTTTTTACCCAAATAGTGCATTTTGGACCAAATTGCCCCCGAATTTCAACTTTGGATTGCGGGAGCTACGAGTGATAGAATAAAAAACCGTCTAGACCAAGTAAGTCATCTTGATCCTCTCTTCATTTCTAGTGGATTAGTATTTGCAATTAGGTCTCCTTTTTTGAGTATTTCAAATCGAAAATTAGAAACTAGGGTATACGCGGGCTGTAGTTGATCAGGTTGCGTATACGCAGCCATATACGTGACTGTTATCTAAACAAAATGCGTATATGTAGCCATATACATGACCGTGTAAACTGTAGCTTGCGTAAACGTCCATGGATTTGATTTTTAAAATGTTATTGACTCAACAAATTGTTTTCAAACTTGCAGGATGGTGCTAGAGTGGAGAGAAAGAGAGCATGAAGAGGTTGATGTTGCAGTGGAGAGAGATCTAGGGGCACAAATGGCATTAAGGATATGTGGGCTATACAAGTTTTGGGCTCTCAAATGCATGAGGGCTCAAGTGAGTCTGCTCCAGATGTTAGTTAACTACTGGGATCCAGATACAGAGACCTTCAACCTTGATGGGAAACCATTGAGGATTGAAGTTGAGGACATATACTTTTTGACAGGATTGTCACGTCGGGGTGAAGTGGTGAACCTCAAAGCCTAGGGAGATGGGAGTGGCATGAACATAGAGGATTATATAGCCACCCATTGCATTGCAGGGACCGAGAAGGTAGGGAGCCAACTCCTGATTAGAGCGATCAACAATCCGAGTCTCAAGATTGTTGTCCTAGTATTGACACAGATCATATGGTCAACGTAGTTGCTTCCAGAATCTAGGCCACTTATGTTCTATTCAGTGGAGTGCTTGCGACCCGTGGTTTATCACTAGTGCACCTCACTTCTGGCCAACATGAAAATCCACCTAATAGACTGCAAACAAGGTAGGAAGAATAACTTCGGGTTCACATATATCCTATGTAGTTTTTTCTTCGAGTAGGTTCTAAGTTTGGGCCCTAGAGTGGATATTGTTACGCATGGACCTCGCGATCCAGCCATGGCATAGTGTACTGAGGTGATGAGGCGGTTGGGGGGAGGTAGGGTACCAACACCCTACAACAATGAGTTTTTATTCTGGTGGCGACGACAGGTGATAGCTCTGGAGGACTACCCTTATGCAAGGATCAACTTCAGAGGAGATCTGGACATGCCATTACCACCAGGTTCTGCCTATGAAGACATAGGTATGGAATTTTTTTTCTTTGAATATTTCATTTTTTATTTATTTTTGTATAGGAAAACAAAAATATTTTTGGATGATGTCAAGTACTAATTAAAACATGTATGTTATGCATATGTGGGTCCGTGACGGCCATACGGAATTCCATGTCATCGACGGAGGCATTGGGGAGATGAGCCAGCGAGAGGTGACACAGATAGAGTGCTTCAAAACGTACATGGCAACCTGTCTTGTTTGACGCAGAGAATTCCCATGGTTCAGGTAGAGGATCTGTCGGAGCCGATGCAACAACAAGTGGTAGGTGTGCCCCGTGCTTGGGTGCGAATCTTCGGGCGTCCCGTAAATGCCATGCTATGCTATGATGACACTCATCCGACGCCATAGGTGTAGATGTTGTGATTATTGTATTGATCGATTGTATATGTTTTTTGAGGGTGCGAGCCTCAATTTTTTACTATAACACCATATTTTTTGGAGGAATGAAATATGAAGATAGTGACCTTCGACTGTACTTATATTACAATGTGTACATTAGTGAATGTGTTTTCTTTGCTTTAGTTATGTGACAAATGCCAATCTAAAACATAATTAGCGTATGCATAAGATACATAATTAAAACTTCTAGGTATGTGATGATAAGTAATAAAATTAAAACTTCTAGGTATGTGATGATAATTAATAAAATCAAAATGTTGTTCCAAAAGTCGCACCCGTAGGAATCGCCGGAGTAGAGTAGGGTCTCATACACGGTAACTACCGTTTAAATGACATAAGACTAACTAGGAGTCCAGGTGAACTTCTAAAGAACAAATACCATGTGCGATGACATCACGTAAAAGCTCTATAACAACGCTATATTCGACCACATTATTCGTTGATTCTCTTAAGCATACGCCACCTGAAGACACCAGTAGACCCTCAGGTGAGTAAACATGGTCAGAAATTGAGATTGAGAGAGGGTTGGAGAGCTAATGGCTTTCCAACAGGTTAAGGACATCACACATGTTGCAACACCTTCGTCAATAACAATGTGTTTGATGGTATACTTTGAGTAACCCACGTGTATTTGGAATGCCACATGGTAAGGCAAGAGAGACTTCACATCTGTGACGTCAAACTTGATAACCTTAGAGAAAAGGGATCTAGATCTCTTAACATAGACATCAAGGCATTCCTTTGTGAAGGACACATCTGGAGTACCTCCAGAGCCGACATCACGCAAGGGGTTTGACCTAGATCCTAAAAAATATAGTAATTCTGGGCGACTCTAACAATAGGGTTGTGGGTAGAGTGCTTGAGTACTCCTTTCGGAATACGACGTGGAGGCTCTAGTTTTTTTATTTGTAAAGGCATCTCCGGTAGAGGTGGAGACTCTAGACCAGGTACAGTCTGCGAAGAACAATAATTGCGAGACCGATTGGCCACATTAACTTGAGACTTAACCATATTGATTGATAGATGGTCACCGTCTTACGTTGGTGGGTTTTGACTTCCACTCGTAGCATTTACGAAATTCATGGAGCTCGAAGCCATGTGATGATTATGTGGAAAGGGATTAGTCAGCACATCGAGCGGTAGAGATAAAATCCTCGCAGCTTCTGCAAGTTTGGGGCACAAGTGGGTAAGGTGATCATCTGTACAAAGCTTGTAGGGAAACTTCACCTTTCACCTTTATTTCTTGCCCTCACCAACATTATTATTCGACTTCTCATTATTACCATTGTCCTTGGGTTTATTATTATTATTCTTCCCACCCTTACGGTTTTTACCCCATCCTTTCTTTTTATTCCTGCTTGGCTGCTGGTTACCATTCGGGTTGGTCGACGACTGTACATAATGTACATACGCCGACTGAGTGGGAGTGGAGGACACATACAAAGCTTTATCTCCAACAAAATTGTTTATAGACAACTCTTTCAACTGGTTTGTCACCAGCTCTGTAGATTTCACATTTGTGGAGCCTACAATACCATCAGCATGAGGTCTGAGCTTTTTTCTAGGGTCGTAACTTGACCTTGGTGCGCCAGGAAGAATCTTGTATAACATCCCAGACTGAGAATATATATGATCTAACTGCTGGGCTTTAAAAATAGATTCTTCCTTAGAACTAACTCCGGATGTGGAAACATCCTTCGAAATATAAGGTTGTAAAGACTTAAGGAACCATTATAGAAGGAATTCTAGAGGTATTTAGGCCTTGATCAACCTATTCCGTCTACGCCACTCTTTGATGTGATATGAGATATGGGCGACTTTGTCATGGCGGAAGGCCAACATAAGTTCTATGTCGGCATCATAATGAACCGACAATTGGAAGTGGATGAGGGATACTAAAACCATCTGATTAAAAGTTCCGTACGTCCCCCCTAGTAGCTCTATGTACCATTTCACTGCGACCCCTGTGAGGGTGCGTTGAAACGATCTAAAATGAATAGAATTGTAATTAAGGGAATTAGAAGAGCACCAAAGATGAAAAGTAGTGACATGATCACCAAGATCCTCACCAGTATTTCCTTCAAATTTCATAATATTTGAAGGAAGCTTGGTGGGGACGGGGAGCCATGGAAGATCATGACGCACATGGTCATTCATTAATCTAGACAAGTCTGGAAGATTGAGCGTAGCTAGAAAAGGGAGACGGGGTTGTGACAACTGACCCCAAGCTCTCGGGAAATATTGTTGCATGGGAATCACAGCCCATCCAGGGTTCTCGTATGCACCATGGCCCTGTTCGGGATAGTAAAACCCTCCTCCAAACTGATTCATAAGGGGTTGGTTGGGCACCATTCCAGTAGGAACGTTATGAAGAGGGTTGCAAAAATTTCCCCCAACTGGAGTAGCTCCAGGATGGGGGTTTCCCAAGGTGTGAAACTGACCTCCTCCAGGTGTGAATCTGGAGGATAGAGGCAGATTCGTCATGCCAAACGTGTTGGTCGAAATTGGTTCATAGGAGGTAGGTGTAAAGGATGGACTGACGCAGACCCCCCTTATCTCCTCGGGGCTACTAGACCTTCCGATCTTGGATCTTCAAGTACTTGAGCCGAATCGGCTCTTTGGGCTTCCAATAGACCCTGAACAAATGACACACAGGTCCCTTTGATGTCACCCACAGGTTCAAGTTACCCTCACATACGTTCTTAGGTGCCTCTAGCAACACCAAATTTCGAGTGCTATCTTCTGTGCTAGACTCCTCTCCAATATGACCACGGTCTGTGACCGCAGGCCAAATCCCTTCGCAACCTCACGATTAAGAGATTTTGCAAACAACTGACTAGGAAAACAAAGATATTTTTGGATGATGTCAAGTACTAATTAAAACATGTATGTTATGCATATGTGGGTCCGCGACGGCCAGACGAACTTCCATGACACTGACAGAGGCATTGGGGAGATGAGACAGCGAGAGGAGACACAGATAGAGTGCTTCAAAACGTATAGGGCAACTTTTCTCATTTGACACAGAGAATTCCCATGGTTCAGGTAGACGATTTGTCGGATTCGATGCAATGACAAGTTGTAGGTGTGCCCCATGCTTGGGTGCGACTCTTCGGGCGTCTCATAAATGCCATGCTATGCTATGATGACACTCATCTGGCGCCATAGGCGTAGATGTCGTGATTATTGTATTGATCGACTGTATATGTTTTTTGAGGGTGTGAGTCTCAATTTTTTACTATAACACCATATTTTTTGGAGGAATGAAATATAAAGACAGTGATCTTCGACTGTACTTATATTACAATGTGTACATTGGTGAATGTGTTTTCTTTGCTTTAGTTATGTGACAAATGCCAATCTAAAACATAATTAGCGTATGCATAGGATACATAATTAAAACTTATAGGTATGTGATGATAAGTAATAAAATCAAAATGTCGTTCCAAAAGTCGTACCCGTAGGAATCGTCGGAGTAGAGTAGGGTCTCACACATGGTAACTGCCGTTCAAATGACATACGACTAACTTGCAGTCTAGGTAAACTTCTAGAGAACGAATACCATGTGCAATGGCATCACATAAAAGCTCTATAATGACGCTATATTCGACCACATTAGTCGTTGATTCTCCTAGGCATACGCCACCTGAAGACACCAGTAGACCCTTGGGTGAGTAAACAACCCAAGTGGCAGAAGCCAAGTTCTCTGTATGATGACTGGCCCCACCTACGAATCCTAAGTAGACCGAAGACTCCGTTGACATTTGCCAACCAAGGGAAAACTTGATAAACAAGCTGAGGACGAAAGGAGAAAATATATATCCACAAAAATACATTAGTATAAAAAGAATTACGCCCAAACCTAGGGCTCAAGTGTAGTATCTTTTCAAGTAGAGCCCATTCCTGGGCTCAACCAACTTATTCCCTTCATAATCTTCTAATTCGTAAGATCCTTTTTCTAAGACACGTTGCACGATATAGGGACTGTGCCACATGGGTTTGAACTTTCCTGCCCCTAGTGGTTCTTTGGCTTGGTCATACAAGAGGACCAAATGACCCTCAACGTATTTCCGAGGATAGACAAACTTATCATACTGGACCTTGACACATCGTTTATTCACTTCAATACCTGTAGAGGCATATCGACACTGCTCATCGAGATTCTCTAGGTGTACAAGGCATTTTTCGAGATTAGAAGTGTCAGGTAGGAGTGTAACTGCCAATCTAAGAGAAGGGATTTCACATTCAATAGGTAGGATCGACTCCACACCATGTACTAACTAGAAAGGATAAAAACTAGTGGCAGTCTGAACCGAGGTTCAATATGCCCAAAGCGCAAAGTAAATCACAATATGGCAGTCATAATTACTTTGGTTGACAGTTTTTTGCAAAATGGTCTTGAGAGACTTGCTCACGACCTCTACTTGTCCATTTTCTTGGGGGTAGTAAGGGGAATAATGTCCATCTCTAAACCCCAGTTTCGATGCTAATTCTTTCATCATTTCATTCTGAAAGTGACTGCCATGGTTAGTGACAATCTCACTCAAGATTCCGAACCTGGCTATAATTTGATTGAACACAAAAAATGCAACAGTATTACCATCAGATTTAATTGTAGGCATGACTTTAGCCCACTTGGTAAAGTAGTATACAACCACGATAATATGATGATGCCCCCCAACCGAATTTGGGTTCCAATCCACAAAATCAACCCCCCTCTTGGTGAAGGGACTAGCGACAATGACCGAGTGAAGAGGGGATGGATGCGAGCGCATCTTCCGAGTGAACACCATGTAGGGGTGACACTTCTTAACCTCTTCAACACAATCTTTAAAAATAGACGGCCAAAAATAACCAGCTCACAAAATTTTCTCGGTTGTCGCAAGCCCGTATAGATGACCACCACAAGCCCCACTGTGACAGTAATTAAGGACAGACTCAACTTCTTGGTGAGTCAAGCAATGACACAAGATATTATCTACTCCTCAATGATACATTGTGTCGCTGATGATAAGGTAGTGATTATCTTGGTATCATATGCGCCGTCGGTCATCTCTTGAAAGATGCTGAGGGAACTTCAAAGTTTGAAGATAGATCACAATATCTCCATACCAGGGGTCTGACGTCGAGACAAGGAAAATGTGTTCAACTATAAATGAATCAACATGAATAATATCCTCATCTAATTGAGGGAAATCCAATATTAACTCAACAAAGACTAGTGATTTCTTGGATTTCACTGAATCAAAATCGAGATCAAACTCTTGGAAGATGACAATCGATTTATTATATTTCCCCCCTATGATACGCCTAGTAAGGACATATTGAAATGGATTGACATCGACAACCACAATAATTTTTCAAAGCAATATATAGTGTCATAATCATTGAACTGCATGAACGATAGCCAAAGCTATCTTCTTGACATGAGAATACTTGAGTTCAGGGCCGAATAAGTTGCGACTAAGATAGTAAACAACGTTCTCATAGAGCTCATTATCTTCTTGAAGTAAACCATACCAATCTTTCCTTTAGACCTGACGATATAAAGCAAGTAATCTCTACTATAGTCTGGAGGCTTCAATAGAGGCGTCGATAACATCAAGGAGGTCAAGGAGAGCAAGGAGAGCAAGGAGTTTTTTGAGGTTATCTGTGAGTGACACTAGAGAAAGGTGCATATTTTCGAGGTTATCTGTGGGTTGCAGTGGAGCAAGGTGTGGATGTACACGGGTTGATAATGTATGAATCACAGATATGTTAAAAGTTTTGAAGAAGGTTCCATTCTCTTGATGTTGAAGTTGAGGAAGGTATGATGATAATAGATCTGATGCATTAGGGTTTTTACAGAATGAAAGGTATGTCTTTATGTGTGTTTTGAGGGTTAAATCTTGATGATTATGGTATATTCTTAAGGCATATCTTGGAGAGTCTTTGGAACATGGCTAGAGACATATGTTGGTTATTTTGGGCATATGTTTTGAATTTTATCTTTGGTACATGATTTAGGGTTTATAATGGATGTTATGGCACATGGTTGAGGCATATTTTGGCACATGCTTAGTACATGGCTTGAGGCATATCTTGGTGATGTTGGGCATATCGTTTGAGAGATGCTCTTGGTGATCTTGGCATATGATCTATGTGAATGGATCTGGTTTGATGATGCTGATGTATCTATATCAGTGACAGTGACAGGTTTATTATCAATGAGGGTTTCAATGACAGGTTGAGTCTCCATTTATATTTCAGGTAGGTAGGAAGGGGCAAGGAAAGGAGGTTGGAGCCTCCTTCCAGTTGGATCTGGAGAACATAGGGGATTGTAGCTTCCTTCGGGTTGGAGCCTCCAAACTAGTAGGTTGGTGCCTCTTTCTAGTTGGTGCTAAAAAAGCTTGGAAGTTGTAGCTTCCTTTGAATGTAATCTTTTTATTATATAAAAAAAAATTTCGTGGATTTCCACGTAAATATATTATGCACAATGTATTTCTTCTTCTTCTCCTATTGTGTATTGGATACATTATTTTATTGAAAAGTAAAGTTGTAAAAAGTGATAAATTGTACTTGATATTGATTCACCCTCCCTCTCAGTATCAACAATTGGTATAAGAGACAATTACCTTTGGAACAATCTAATCACTGGAAGAAAGATCGCGAGAAAAAACATGGAAGGCCACATTCCAAATGGGATTCTACCATTTGATGGAAAGAATTATGCATACTGGAGAAAAATAATTTAAACTTACTTGAGATATTTATGAGTATATATCTGGCTCTCAGTTGTCAATGGCTATAAGTTTCTGAAAAACACTCCAACCTATCCACATGAGAAGAAATTAATGAGCTATAATTCAGAGGCTAGGCATGTTATCATGAGTGGATTGACACCAATTTTTTCTAGCAAGGTGATGGGTTGCAACAAATCTAAAGAGGTTTGGGACAAACTTAAAAACATTTATGAAGGCGATCCAAAAGTCAAGTAGGTCAAGCTCCAATGACATAGAGCACATTTTGAAAATATGAAAATGGATGAAAAAGAAGATATTCAACATATTTACTCAGAGTAGATGAAGTTGTCAATGCCATTAGAGGATTAGGAGAAGAATTCGAATAATCCTTGGTTGTACAAAAAGTGTTGAGATCAATTCCTTTGAGATATGATGCCAAGGTCTCGGCCATTGAAGAAACTAGGGATTTGACCAAATGACATTGGATGAGCTACATGAGATCCTCACAACATATGAAATGAGAACAAATACATAAAATGGACAGCCAAACAGAGAAGAAACTTTTAAAGCCACGAAAAAAAACAAGGAACAAAGAACACAAGGGAGAAGAAAATTCAGGTGATGAATCAGATGAAGAAGGAACACATTTTGTAAGGAATCTAGAGAGGGGAATCGACAAATACAAATGAAATTTACCTTTTAAGTTCACCAATTATGGTAGAATAGGACACTATGCTAAGAAATGTATTTTTGAAGAAAATAAAAGCTTCCACAAGAAAACAATCCTTTACTCCAAGGAGGACAATAGTTCTTTAGATGAAAGCGATGGATAAGAAAGGGATGTAAGGGAAGTTCTCTTCATAACTCTAGAAACTCAGAATGATGACCACCAAAATTATGAAATAGATGAAATCAATTCTGGAGAACATTCCGATGAAGAGACCGAAGAAACAAACATAGAGTCTTTCTGGGGAGGAAAAGACTTCACATAAATTGAAAAGGAAGATGATGAGAATCTGGAAAAATTGAAGCATGTTGAAAAAGAAAATAGCAAGCTTAGAAACAAAAATAGAGAATTAAAAAACAAATTGAGTAGTTGCGAAGAAGAGAATTATGAGCATGAAAAGACAATTAACAACTTGAAGGATTAGTTAGATAAGAAGACTGAATATTATGATATATTAAAATAATAAGTAGATCGCACAAGAAATGAGCTAACATTGACAATGGAAAATTGGAGAAATTTGAAAGAAGTACTGAAAAGTTGGATGAAATTCTTAGAAATCATATATCACCTACCGATAAGAAAGGACTTGGATACAATAACAGTTTGAAGACAAGAGACACAGATAAAAAGGACAATAAAGATGCAAGAAATTTTAAAAACTATGCAAATACCTTAAGAAGTGGAATCAACAATCAAAAGGGAGTTGAAGAATAGCAGGAACATGACACCTCCAGCTGGAACATAAGATCAAAATTCAGAAGGGGTGAGACACCAAGAAGGTCCTTTCCTACCATGTATGAAAATATTTTTCTGGGTCATTGTTATACTTGTAGAAACTTTGGACAAAAAGAAATTCACTATAAGATCAATGCAAGAAACAACTATATGAGAAACATAAATGATTATGGATATCCATGGGACAATCATGTAAACAACAGATTTGGAAATGCTTATGAATCTATCAACAAAGATTACAATCCATTTGATTGATCAAAATATTGTATGCTACAAATGCAATAATCTTGGTCACAAAGCACAAGATTGTAGAGATATGAAAGAAGATGATCCTATGCCAACCACAATATGGAAAAGGAAAGAGAATCCAAACAATGAAAAATGTCAATTAGCACTGATTGCTAAAGATAAAGAAGACAAATGGTACATAGACAATGGCTGCTCAACACACATGACTGGGGACCAAAACAAATTCATCAACCTAAAGAAAGGAAAAAGTGGCAGAGTGGCATTTGGAAATGACTCCTCTGTCAAAATACTTGGAAAAGGTGTAGTGAGTCTTGGAATTGAAAATGTAAAAGTATAAAATGTCTTACTAGTTGAAGAATTGAAGCATAATCTCCTTAGTGTTAGTAAAATATGTGATCAAGGATATAATCTTAAGCTTGACTCACGAAGATGTGAAATCAAAGAAGAAGACTCAGGCATATTGGTTTCAACAAAAACAATAAGACCAAATAACATCTACATCCTAGGCAGAGAGGAAAGCAAGAAAATTGAAGTCACAAAAAATAGCTCCAAGGAAGGAAAGGATAAGAAGCCAAAAAAGGAAGGAGAAGTACTATTGAGTGCCATTAGTTCATGGGGAGTGGCCCCAAAGAGAAGAGTCATCCTTTTCCATTTATGTTAAAGGGGGAGAGAAAAATATGGAGCATGATGAAAGTGGGAGCAATGTTCACAGAACGAGTATGAGTGTTGCCATCTATGCGAGCGGGGGAGATTGTTGGAAAATTGGTTGTCGTTGATGTCAACTCTAGAAGAAGTTTAGAATCCCCTAGAAGTGATGGGTGTATTTGAAGAAGTATCCAAAGTGGTCCCCATATGGCATAGCTTTGAGCATTTCCCTCACGGGAAGATGCTTTGAGGAAGTCTACAAGAAGCCCCAGAGATGTGGTCATGAAGCTTGAAGTTGTGTGAGGAATAATAAGATGAAGGAAATTTCAAATACATGCAAAACCCTCATAAATGGATAGTCCTCATCATGCCATTTCCAATGGTAGGTGGTATGTCACGTGGTTCTTCACGGTTGAGAAGTTATGCCCTCTTAAAGATGAAGCCCTAAAGTATGGACGAGAAGTTACAAGTCGGCCCCAAAATTAATTAAAGGAGAAAAAGATTTTGCAACAAAAAGTTACAGGTCGACCCTAAAGTAAAATAAAGGAGGCACTTGGAAAAGTATAAATACACATCAATAACCTCTCATTTGTTAATCCAAGAAAGTTTGTGTTTGTGTATAGAGCTAGCATAAGTGGGTATGCACTTGTGCTAGGAGGATTGACGATATCAACAAAGAAAACCTGGCCTAGGAGAAAGGAGTTCGAGGAGAGCAAGGAGTTTTCTGAGGTTATCCATGAGTGGCAGTGGAGGAGGGTGTGAATTTGTGAGGTTATCCACATGTTACAGTGGAGTAAGGCACAGATGTACGCGGGTTGACAGTGTATGAATCACGGATCTGTTAATTTTTTTTGAATAAGGTGCCATTCTCTCAATGCTGAAGTTGAGGAAGGTATGATGATTAGAGATCTGATGCACTAGGGTTTTTATAGAATGAAAGGTATGTCTTTATGTATGTTTTGAAGGTTAGATATTGATGATTATGGTATATGCTTGAGGCATATCTTGGAGAGTCTTTGGCACATGGCTAGAGACATATTGTTATAACCCTAAATTGCACCATACATGCATACCTGGCATCAAGCCCTCTTACTTGCTATTTTTGCCAAGCCATCACTGAGCAACTCTTCTTAAAAACCATATTTTTGAAGATGTACATGCCTTGCACCACTACTGCCCGCATACACACGCTTGCTGCACCACTACTTCTTGCGTACATATGCTAGCTGCACAATTACAGCCCGCGTATACCCACAAATGTTGCAAAAATTAAAAAGTTGCAAGGAATTCGTTGAGATTATGGGCTATTGGGTAGTTTTCCAACTGTCCCACCGCCTATAGCCCATCACCCAACCGAATAACCATCATTTTGCGATATAAAAGGAGGTGTTTGGGTCTCATTTCTAACAGAAGCATAAGAACAATGAAACTCTACCCGTTTCACATCCCCTCCCTGCCCCAAGTATTTGCAGCCACCTTGTGAGTTTTGTGCTAGAATTGTCCATTCTTGCCTTTTTCCTCCATTATAAGCCTATGCCATTTACCTAGAGAGAAGTGTGAGAGGAGAAAGATACATGGAAGCACAGTTGGAGCTTTGGTGAAGAGGATCCCAGACCAGTTTTGAGGAGCAGTCGCCGATCTCATTGTAAGTAAACTTTGTGATATCAATAAAATGAATACTTTTTCTGTCCCACAATATGATGTGTTCAATATTTATGTTTGATTTATGTTTTATACTGACATATAACCCATTAATTCATATATGAGATGCATGTTCATAGTTTCTTGTTTGTCTTTTTGGGAATGCAGGTCAGCCTTGTGAGGAGACTTGTAGTCGAGGAGCAATCAAACGCGAAAGGATAGACACTGGACAATGAGTTTAAGGTAGAGTTACAAGATCTTTTTACTTTGTATTTCTTGTATGAATGTGGAGTATATTCAGGTTGGTCTAAAGAGTAGGAGACTTTTAGACGGTTAGATCTGCCTACATGTTGAACCCTAGTGCAGTCCATAGGGGGGTTTTCCCGCTATAGAACATATGTTGGTGATTTTGGGCATATGATTGGAGGTATATCTTTGGTACATGGTTTATGGTTTATCATGGATGTTATGGAACATGCTTGAGGCATATTTTGGCACATGCTCGGTACAAGGTTTGAGGCATATCTTGGTGATGTTGGGCATATGTTTTGAGAAATTATATTGGTGATCTTGGAATATGATCTATGTGAATGGATTTGGTTTGATGATGCTAATGTATCTATATTAATGACAGTGACAGGTTGATTATAAGTGACAATGAAAGGTTGATTATTAGTGACGGTTTCAATGACAGGTTGAGTCTCCATTTATATTTCAGGGAGGTGGGAAGGGGCAAGGAAAGGGGACAAAGCCTCCTTTTAGTTGGAGCTAGAGAATCTAGGGAGTTGTAGCTTCCTTCAGGTTGGAGCCTGTAAACTAGGGGGTTGGTTCCTCTTTCCAGTTGGTGCTGGAAAATCTTGGAAGTTGTAGCTTCCTTTGAATGTAATATTTTTATTACATAAGAAAAACATTCCGTGGATTTCCACGTAACTCTATTGTGTAATGTGTATTTGTTCTTCTGCTCCTATTGTATATTGGATACATTATTTGATTGAAAAGTAAAGTTGTAAAAAGTGCTAAATCGTACTTGATACTGATTCTCCCCCCCTCTTAGTATTAACAAGGAAAAGTTGGAATTTGAAATTTTATTGCTTTGGAATTTTTTTAATTATCTTTCTTATTTTTCTTAGCAGCAATATCATTTTCAAAAAAGGTATGTCTAATATCACTCTGAGGTATTTCACAATTATAATTATTTATTGTCAAGGAATGCCATCCATATACTGGTTTTCTAACATTCCAAGGTATAATAGTGCCTAAAATATGTTTTAACCATTAGATTATTCAATTTTTCTATTTAAAAAAAAATATTTATTGGTTTTATTAAAACATCCTGAAAATCAAATAACTGTAGGTGTTGGGACATAGTCACTACACAAATAACCTACAATTCTAATTTCTTGGCAAGATCTCAAATGAAGGCATCCTCGGATAATTCTTTTGATATAACCTCAATCAATGGCCATTGGCCATCAAAACGGTTTTATCATCATCAAGAGTACACAGCTTTATTGAGTCATTGTCGTAAACTATATGAACCTCATATGGCCCAAGCCAGTGAGTGTAGAGATTGCCTAAGAAAAAGTTCTGATAGAACTTGTAGTAAACCTTGGTAGATAAGAGATCAAAATAAGTTTGAGAATAAACCCTTAACTTTAGAAATAAAAAATTCACACCATAAAGATACAAATGTACAAAATAACCCTGAAGGTCGACTAACACCATCAAATACTCCTTATGGAAGGAATCACTCCACAAGTGATTCGAAAAGATCTTTTAAACGACAATGGTTGAGTTATTTTGCCTGACTTAATTTACCATTTAGGAAAGTAATGAAAGATGAATAATGAAAGAGGAAACATAACAAACATAAAGAAATATACAGATCTGAACATAAGCATGAAGAACAACAAACCATAAACACCAATGTGATAATGGAGTTCGACAATCTCGCCTACGTCTCTAGGCCTTTGTCTTTGTGGGTGAGGATTTCTTATTTCTGTTCGAATATTTAAATGTACATCATGAAAGTGCTAATGGATTACAATAATGATCTGGTCGTGTTCTACCAAATCTCAAGAATCCATCAAAATTGACGGCACCCAAAATGGATGAACGAAGCTCCCAGAAATGGCCCACATAGGTGCGCTCCTCAATAGCTTCCCTGCATAAAAATGGCTTTGCCTTAATATTTCAACATCATTTCTCTGCTCTAAACTCCTCTAATAGCTTCAAGAGCCTCTGGTTTATATAGGCCTGAAGTTGGTAACCACCTCCAAACTTATCCCCAAGATCTGGCCTAAAAAAGGGCCCAAGATCCCTCAATAATGGACTAAATACCCCCAAACAGGATGAAAATCCATTAAAAAATCATAAGATAAGGTTTAAAAACCCACTTATTGCAAATAATAGGGTGCATCCCCTTTTTCGCGGGATCCTGGTCACCTGGCGCGCTCCATGTGGCCTCATGCTAAGTCCTAGTGCACCGCCTCCCTAACTTTTCTGCTCTTGGTCGTGTTGCGCATCCATAGGACCTCAGACTAGTCTCCACGTAACTCCAAATGGATAGAACCCTATCGAACTAGCACCTAGTTAGGCACCTTGGTCAATGGGCTAGCCCGACGGACCGAGCGCTAACCCTAAAAAATGCGCTATCTGTCAACAAAAGGGGCATATGGTAGTTATAGTCGCTGCATTTGGAGGAACCGGGAGCTGAGTTGTGGCAATAATTGTGCAAACGCTATAACACAGAGAAGGGTCCTATGCTGCGGTTGTATGGAGTGTTACATCGGGGGCTGGGGCCTAGCCCCAACCCTTTACTCCACCATTTAATTTATATCGCAAACTTAAATAGAACCGACGTCGAACATGGTTAAGTACCACCTAGTAGGCGAGATGGTAGCCTTGCCTATGCGAAGACTCGGCCGCCCATGGAGGTCATGGGTTCGACCCCCACGGACCCTCAAACAAAGTTTTCCATACCAATCAGCCAATAAATGGGTGCCATGTGGTAGCCCATGATTGGGCCATGTGACACCTTCACATTCTCCCAAACTGATGCCACGTGTCCAAAAACCATTTGTCCACATCTACCATGTGTTTTCCCTGGCACATGCCACTGTACCTACCACATCTTCCACGTGTCGTACGACTGTACGACCTTGCCACATCAGTCGTATGGATGTGCCACATGTCACCTTTACAGTGGTGACACATGTCACACTCTGATTGGTCCACCTATACCTGTCCATTCAGTTCCAACGCACCCTGCCATGTCAGCTGTATGACCGTATGACCTGTACAATCAACTACCACGTCAGCACTATACAGACTGTACAATCAACATTTTTTTTTTTGCTTGTTTGATGAAACAAACAGACTGCGATATCTTGGTCATACGATGTCCGTTTGAGCCCGTTCAAGTTACGTTGGGTTTGTAACGTTGAGGCCTACTCACACGTCCGTTTTGAAGAGATTATGAGCAATTTGATTTTTAGGCCTTCCTGGATCCCATCCTTTTTCTAGGATCCATTATGGATCACACCTCCCCACTAAAGGCCTTTTGGTCCTCCAAAAGGTTACAAAATGGACCTTACTGATTACATACTCATAAGGACAAAAAAAAAACACTATGTTGTACAAAAATGATGTTATAACAGGTCATCATTTCAACATGTGTGATTACATTAATGGAAGCAAAATACAATGAAGATGTGACATCCACTTCTAGTAAAACCAAGTGATTGTTTTCTTTCCTTCATGGTATTTATCTTGCTTCATTGGTAATGCCTCTTCCTTTATGAGTACATGCGCAATCCTTTTGTCCTTTCTTGGACGAAGCTCCAGATTAAGCTTCCAACATTTAACCTTTTAATGTCCACCCCTGTTGCAATAAGTGTAGTGAGCTTTTGGCATCCAGACTTGTTTCCCCTTCTCTTTCTTCCTTTTTGGAGTTGAGTCTTTATGTCTTGTCTCCTTCCTAGTTGACATAAGTTTTATGTACAAATATTGTCTTTCCAACACTTTGCCACACAATGGTTGGGTGAATGACAAAAAGTACAAGGATACATATCCCATAAGTTTTGGATTACTTGATTATGTTTTTTATAATCAAAAAGAGATTTGGAAAAATCATGAACATTATACCTTTCTTGCTGATCTTCACTTTTCTTTGGAGATGACTTTCATTCACTATCACCATCAAGGAGTGATACACCCTCACCTTTCGTGAATTGTTCCCACAATGACTTAGGCTGGTCACTTGAAGCATCACTTGGTTCCAATGTTTTGGATTCCATCTTCAAGAATGATCCAATCTCCACTTCGCCAAATCCCAATCCTAAATAACGAGGTCTTTCCATAACGTCTACGGGATTAACGATACCTTGGCCCTTATTTCCAAGGCCCTTTCCTTCATATCCCATCTTGGTTGGCAATTTCAAACCTATACCTCTTATATGTTTTTCAAATGCACCAAAAGAACCATCTTGATGGGAGCCATGTGAAATTGATGAATGACTTCCACTGCATACCTCAGAGATGTTTTTTGAATTCGGTGTAGAAGGAAAGTCCTTCAATTGTTCATCGTTGTTGTCGTTCTTTGAAGCTTTCTCTTGAACTGATCTCTTTTGTTCCAAGTAGTCTTCATACAACACTTTCACCATCTTCGACATTGAAAAGAGAGTTTTTTCGCATATCCTTCTCATCTTGAGAAAATCCCTCTTTAGATGCCATTTTATCAACTGAGATGACCTTTTCCCCGGTAATAATGCAAACTCAAAAACCAACTGTCAACTAGCTTTGATACCACTTGATCCGAAAATATCTTTTAAATGACAATGGTTGAGTTATTCTCTATAATTTAATTTACCATTTAGGAAACTAATGAAAGAGGAAGAATGAAAGAGGAAACACAACAACCATTAAGCAATATACATATATGAACATAAGCATGAAGAACAACAAACCATAAACACCAATGTGATAATGGCGTTCGACAATCTCGCCTACGTCTCTGGGCCTTTGTCTCTGTGGGTGAGGCTTTCTTATTTCTGTTTGAAGCTTTAAATGTACAAATAAAGTGCTAATGGATTACAACAATGAGCTGGTCGTTTTCTACCAAATCTCAAGAACCCATCAAAACTAACGGCACCAAAACAGATGAACGAAGCTCCCAGAAATGGCCCACAAAGGTGCGCTCCTCAATAGCTTCCCTGCATAAAAATGGCTTTGCCTCAATATTTCAACATCATTTCTCTACTCTGAACTCCTCTCATGGATTCAAGAGCCTCTGGTTTATATGGGCCTGAAGTTGGCAACCACCTCCAAACTTCTCCCCAAGCTCTGGCCTAAAAAAGGGCCCAAGATCCCTCAATATTGGACTAAATCCCCCCAAACAGGCTGAAAATCCATTAAAAAATCATAACATAATGTTTAAAAACCAACTTATTGCAAATAATAGGGCGCAACCGCTTTTTTACGGGCTCCTGGTCACCTGGCGCACTCCATGTGGCCTCAAGCTAAGTCCTAGTGCGATGACCCCCTAACTGTTCTACTCCTGGCCATGTGGTGCATCCATAGGACCTCAGACTAGTCTCCACGCGACCCCAAATGGATATACCCCTATCGAAATAACACCTGGTTAGGTGCCCTAGTCGACGGGCTAGCCCGACCGCCTGGGCGCTAACCCTAAAAACCGTGCTATCCGTCAACACGAGGGGCATATGGTAGTTATAGTTCGCGCATTTGGAGGAACCGAGAGTTGAGCTGTGGCAATAACCTTGTGCGCACCATAACACATAGCATAGTCCTATGCTGCGGTTGTATGGAGTGTTATGTCGGGGGCCGGGGCCTAGCCCCAACCCTTTACTACACCAGGCCCTAGCTCTTTACTCCACCGTTTAATTTATATTGCAAACTTAAATAGAACCAATGTCAAATATGGTTAAGTACCACTTAGTAGGCGGGCTGGTAGCCCATCCTACACAAAGACTTGACCACCCATGGAGGTCATGGGTTCGACCCCCACGAACCCTCAAACAAATTTTTCCATACCAATTAGCCAATAAATGGGTGCCACATGGAAACCCATGACTGGGCCACATGGCACCTTCACATTCTCCCAAATCAATGCCACATGTACAAACACCATTTTTTCACATCTGCCACATGTCTGCCCTGTCACATGCTACTGTACCTGCCACGTCTCGTACGATTGTACGACCTTGCCACATCAGTCGTATGGACGTGCCATGTGTCACCCTTGCAGTGGTGACATGTGTCACACTCTGATTGGTCCACCTGTACCTATCTAGTCAACGCCAATGCACCCTGCCACGTCAGATGTACGACCGTATGGCCTGTACATTCAACTGCCATGTTAGCACTATACAGATTATACAGTCAACATCTTTTTTTTTTGCCTGTTTGAAAAAATGAACAAACCACGATATCTTGGTCATACGACGTCCATTTGAGCCCATTCAAGTTGCGTTGGGTTTGTAACGTCGAGGCCTACCCACACGTCCATTTTGAAGAGATTCCAAGCACTCTTTTTTTTAGGCCTTCCTGGATCCCATCTTGGCTCTGGGATCCATTCTAGATCAGCAAGGCATGCTTGCTACAATACAATAAATATCACCCAACACACATCAATACAATGATACTCATGTGCATTTATACTTTCTCATGAGTATTCCTAGGGATCTATGCCAATCACCCTTTCTTGTTATATTATTTTTTCTAACTACATAGTGGGTTTCTTCCATGATTATGGCCACATTACATACATTATCCCCTTGCATACCTCCCTGGGTATCCCATATTATCCTCCCTAGGCACATTACAAGAGTAAGGATAATGGGAGCACCAAGGGTCTATTTTCAAGTGCAAACTTCTTATTACAAGTTCATGGATGGATTCAACAAGAGAAGGTTATTGTTTGTATAAACCCTATTTGTAAGCATAATTTCATCAACATTGTCTTAGCTAAAATATTATAGGTTCCCATAAAGCATATTCAAATCAATCAAATTGAGGGTGAGAATGTTCAAATTTTTAAATATTTGAAGATTACTATGGATAAATATGTTTTTCATTTATATTTTTATGCTATATATACAGATGATGTGGATATTATTCTTGGATATCCTTGGATGGACGTAATTGGTGCAGTTAATATTAATGTGCAAAACAAATTTATGAAGCTTTGGTATAGGAAAATGAAAATCACACTACATGATATTTATCTTATTAAAAAAGAAGAGACCAATGTGGCATAAGAAGTATGATTGCCGAGAAACTCATTGTAGGACCTATAGACACATCAAATGAAGAATTCAAGGTTGAATCAGAAGAAGGGTCTACATAATCGCCTAATGAAAACACCCACAAACAACATGACTTGAGGGAACAATATGTTGAAAAGTATAAAATTGTAGAACCAATAGCTAAGGTTATTTTATATTGCCACCAACACCACCCAAAGAAAAAACAATCATCAAGGAAAGATTGTGAGAGCCAAAAAACTTATTATGGACTAGCATGGAACTAGAAATGCATCCAATATGGAGGCACATAGAGGATTAAATCAATTGATGGAAATATCAGAGTAGAAAAATGACAACAGGGAACAAAATGAGTAACCATAAGCAAGAATGAGGTGGAAAAGAAGTAGTTGGACTCTGTTACCACAGAATCTACCACCAAGTGAAAATCCTTCACAAGGCACTACAACTAGTGGAACATGGAAAATGTTATGACTATCACCTAGGAAAAAAATTCCTTATTTTTAGTGAAGGAATACTATCCAATACAAGGGAGGCTTCCCTAGTAGCCTCAAATAATTCCTATGCAAGATTTAATCAAGTCTAGGGCTCCTTGGGGTGACTCCTCACACTACCACCAATGAAAAGGATAGATGTTGGGCTCGTAATATGGTTAATTAATAATGGTGATTAAGATCCTTTTTGTTCAGTATTATATGTGTATTTCACTATTTTGAAGGAGTTTTGAAGGATTTTTGTATTAAATCTCCATAGCTTATACCATGTACGTATGATTGATGTTTTATGACGGTTTCAAGTGTAATTCGACATGTTTTAATGATTCCAAGAAGTTAATCTGTGTGTCAGAGGGAAAAATTGCATGTCATTTTTCCATCTGGTACTCCATCTGGCACTGCGTTCGACACTCTGTCCTGCACTAAAACCGTGGGCGAGTTGACGATTATCATATCGGTGGCCAGTGATGGGAAAATCAGAGACATGTGTTTTTCTTGTGCTTGTGGCCTACAAATACTGAGCTTCTGACAACTTGGATTGGGTTGTTATGTTGGGCGTTTATTGGCTCGCTTAGTTTCTAGAAGCCACCGACGGTTAAGACACATTAAGTGTAATTTACTATTTTTAGAGGAGGTCGACCCTTCCAGTGGTCGATCTCTCAGCTTGTAATCTCTATAAATACCACAACAGTGGTCAGACAAATAGCTAAGGATAGTTAAGCTCATAATTGTGAAGCTAGCTCTGTTTTTCCATTTCAATACATTTTCTCTAAACTGTGTTTTTAATTTAAAATGCTGAAATCGTGTTGCTTGAGCTCGTGATTCAATGTTGAAGAGTAGCCACGACCTGCTGAGGGGCCCACCAGTGGTCTGGGTGAATATTCAGTCAATTAGCTTGTGAATTCACATAGTGTAATTGTCATTTCTTTTATTTCCTATACATGAGTTTTTATCATTTTTACTTACTGTGTAATTGCTATTCATAGCTTAATTGTTTCAGTTTCTTGTTGTAGGTTGGTTATGAATGATAGTGATAATATACCATGTCTCTTTAATTAAATAGGAAATAATCTTAAGCTTAAGCCACTAACCCATGTGCATGATTAAATGATAGTTAGAATTTATGTATGCTGAAATAGAAGTTAAAACAGAGTTAAAACAAAGTATCAAGTCAATGGTTTCTTTGATAAGGTTTCGATGGATGATTAGTTGTTAGCTTTGAATTCAGTTCTCAGTTTGCTTATTAATTCTCTTGTCATCTGGTGAAATAGAAACAGTATTTGAGTTATGTTTTTATGAGTACTTTCATTTGCAATTTAAATTGCTAAGAATAGGATTAATTTAGTTTACTTCATGCAATTTCCATTCTAGATCTAGATTGTAATTTTAATTTGAAGTTTTCTTTTGAGTTTAGTTTTTAGTTATAAATCTCTAATAGTATGAATTTTCTTACATTAGCATAGAAATGCAATTGAATTAAATAGAATAGTGTTTTTCTGTTGTTGATGACTAATGCATAATTTGAAGAATCACATGGATTTTCATGGTAGCTGATGTTTCTTCTATAATGGCCAAGTTCTCATTAGATTGCCTGATTCATACCTTTCACTTTGATATAGAAGTTAATATTGATTTTATCCCTCTTGAGTTATCGTTAATTGTTAAATTCCATCCTGATATCATAAGACACTGAAGACATAATCATCAACATTATATTTGAAGTTTTCTTGCTATTGTAGATAAAAGAATAGTTTTCTTGAGTAGTTGTTGATTAATCTTTGAAAATTGTCATAATGCTTTCAATTCAATAGATTAAGATTTCCTTTTGTAGATTAGAAGTAATTATGAAGTTTATCTTAAGAATAGAGTTCACTTGCTTAACAATTTTGATTAGTTTATCTTAAGAAATTTATCTCTACACTTAACAAGATGTAAATCTTCGGCTATTGGGAGAATTGACTAGTTTCCTATATTTTTGATTGTGAGGTGTCACAATACTTAGGTGTGGGGGAGGGGTTTCATGAGTTGAAAAATGATAACATTGCCTAGAAAAAGTAGAATATTAGAATCTTTGTAAGAATTTCTTTGTATTGTTTTCATGACACAGGCTATGACATCAACAATTATTTTATTTTTGAAATGCTAATTCCCTGTGTGTTTTAAATTGTTGTACATTTCCTTAACATAGCACTTAACTGGTTTATTTTCGTTACAGACTGTTCATTATATAATTGAGATTACATGTCTTATGCGAGATAGATCAATGGATTGAGTAAGAATGGTGGAAAAATAAATAATAATGGAAGACTCTGCCTCTGCTCCTATTCACTGTCACTGTCAAAATCATTCTAAGACTGCAGGCTATCCATTACAGGAGGTAAAATTGCATTTCCCACAGAGGTACCATATGGAGTGCCATATGAGGTGCTGGACGAAGTGCCATATGAGGTGCCAGACGAAGTGCCATATGAAAGTATACACCAATAACTGTCCATGATTTCAAGTAACCAGGAATCAATGACATTTATTTGAATTAGTTCATGGCAATTAAGATTGAATGATGTAAACTTAGACATTTTCATGATCAAATTTCCAATTCAAAGACTTGGACATTGATCTAACCTCTTCATCATTATGATTTCCTCCCAAAACATGCATTCAAATTCGAAATCGACACTCATACATGGAAACTCGTGTGTGTCATTTCATTGATGAATGCAACCGTTCCACCCTAGGTGCACTAAAAATGGAGGTATCGCTCAATTTGTTCATCCCATTTATTCCTCACACTTTCCCTCTACTCATTGAATTCACCCCTGTTTAAACGCGCTCAACCTCTGTCTCATTTCGTTCACCTTTGTCTACACTGCACTCGGCCTCTGTTAAGCGCACTCAACCCTTGTCTAATCATGCCCATCCTCATCTCGATCACTCTCTCCCTTTGTCCATTTTTCCCACACTTTCATCATGCCCAAGTGGTATGAGCCATCCTCCTATGATGACCTCTTCACTATCCCCGAGTTTAGACAGTGCAGGGAAGTGCTCCTTTGTGCAGGATGGGTCCATTTTTGTCTCACTTGCAGGGCCACGATGATGGCATTTCAATGCAATTCGCCCTTGGTTTTGATGGAAAGACAACGTGCGCGGGGTCTCTCACCTTCGGGGTATTTGAGGAATTCATAGTTGCAGCCAAAAAGATTCCAAGAATTGGGGATAGATGGTTTAAAAACCACCAGTTACCACAATCAAGCTATAATAGGGTTTTCAAACCAGAATTTCAGAAAATATCTATAGATAAAGGATACTCCAAGTAGTGGATAAAAGAGGAGATAATTAATCCTCTCATAGTCATCACTAGATCGATCACATGTGAAGGTAGATATTCCATCTTTAAATCCTATCACTTTTGATTATTAGCTCACTTTCAGTTCAATAAGCCATTTAATTTTCCCTTCTACTTTTTAAAGAGTCTCGAGAAGATGTCCTCCCAAGTGAGGAAAAATGTAACCAACCCCCACAATAGCCTCTTTCACCATGGACTTATCAAACTACTTGGCTTAGCCAAATTGGAGAAACAAGGGAAAACTTGGGATGAGTTCATTTACCAATTTGCAAACCCTCACCTGGCAATCAAGACTAGAAAAAAGACACTTGATCTAAGGACTATTTCCCCATCCAAACCCCATTCTCCGAAGACTCCAAACCCTCATGATCAAGCTATACCTTTACCGGAGAAAAATTCCAAGCAACTTGTTGATACCCCTGCAACCTCATCGGACAAAAATACCAAGAAGCCTATTGTTAACCACCCAATGCCTTCCACGTCTATTGATCCTGCACCCAAAAAGATATAAGAGGTAATTCAACAAGACTTCCCTGTGGTCCCCACAAATAAAAGAGGAGATAATCGATTTAATAGAGGAGCTCTTCGAAAGAGTACCCGAAACACAAGAATAAAATCTTATGCAAAACCCCCGACTACTTCGGACCTTATCCAAGTGTCCTCTGATCTCGAAAGCCCTCACAAAATACTTAGGGAAGTGTATGCAGAAGAATTGGAACCTCGTAGAAAGACAAAATCTGAACCTACTTCTCCTTGTAAACCCCCTATTACTCCTACCTCACAGATGCCTACCCCATATCCTAAAACTGATAGAATTTCTACATCTTTAAAGGGATCTAAGCCCTCCTTCAAGATATCTGATCTTGCTCCAACCATTGAAAGGCTACTACAGGAAAACGATCAGCCGCTGCAACAATTGGAAGACAGGAAAATGTTGGACAAACATCTTCACCATGACAATGCAGTACTTCAAGCGAAGGTGAATTCCCTTCAACGATTGGTTGATGAAATGACCAAAACCAATCGCAACCTCAGAGCACAATTGAAGCAAGATAAGAGGCATAAGAAAAAATCTCCAGGGCAAGAGGGAGAAGCTTCTAAAGCTAATCCTTCTCAACAAGTTTAGTCATTTGGGGCATTTCCTTTTTGTTTGCAGTGGGACTTGCAAAATATTAGGTGTGGGGGTAATGTTGGGCTCCTAATATGGTTAATTAATAACGATGATTAAGATCCTTTTTGTTCGATATTATATGTGTATTTCACTATTTTGAAGGAGTTTTGAAGGATTTTGTATTAAATCACCATATCTTATACCGGGTACGTATGATTGATGTTTTATGATGGTTTCAAGTGCAATTCAACATGTTCTAACGATTCCAAGAAGCTAATTCGTGATCTGTGTGTCACAGGGCAAAATCGCATGGCATTTTTCCATCCGATACTCCATCTGACATTGCGTCCGACACTCCGTCCTGCACTAAAAATGTGGGCGAGTTGGCAGCTATCATATCAACGGCTAGTGATGGGAAAATCAATGACATGGGTTTTTCTTGTGCACGTGGCCTCCAACTACTAAGCTTTTGACAACTTGGATTGGGTTGTTATGCTGGACATTTATTGGTTCGCTTAGTTTCTAGAAGCCACTGACGGTTAAGACACATTAAGTGTAATTTACTGTTTTTAGAGGAGGTCGACCCTTCCAGTGGTCAACCTCTTAGCTTGTAACCTCTATAAATACCACAGCAGTGGTCAGACAAATAGCTAAGGATAGTTAAGCTCAGAATTGTGAAGCTAGCTCTGTTTTTCCATTTCAAGACATTTTCTCTAAACTGTGTAAAACTGTGTTTTTTTATTTAAAATGCTGAAATCGTGTTGCTTGAGCTCGTGATTCATTGTTGAGGAGTATCCATGACCTGCTGCGGGGCCCATAAGTGGTCTGGGTGAATATTCGGTCAATTAGCTTATGAATTCATGTAGTGTAATTGTCATTTCTTTTATTTCCTATACATGAGTTTTTATCATTTTTACTTACTGTGTAATAGCTGGTCATAGCTTAATTGTTTCAGTTTCTTGTTGCAGGTTGATTATGAAGGATAGTGTTAATATGCCATGTCTCTTTAATTAAATAGGAAATAATCTTAAGCTTAAACCACTAACCCGTGTACATGATTAAATGATAGTTAGAATTTTTGTATGCTGAAATAGAAGTTAAAATAGAGTTAAAACAAAGTATTGAGTCAATGGTTTCTTTGACAAGGTTTCGATGGATGATTAGTTGTTAGCTTTGAATTCGGTTCTCAGTTTGCTTATCTAGTTTGCTCAATTAGTTTGCTTATTAATTCTCTTGTCATATGCTGAAATAGAAATAGGATTTGAGTTATGTTTTTATGAGTACTTTCATTTGCAATTTAAATTGTTAAGTATAGGATTAGTTTAGTTTACTTCATGCAATTTCCATTCTAGATCTAGATTGTAATTTTAATTCGATGTTTGCTTTTGAGTTTAGTTTTTAGTTATAAATCTCTAGTAGTATGAATTTTCTTACATTAGCATAGAAATGAAATTGAATTAAATAGAATAGTGTTTTCCTATTGTTGATGACTAATGCATAAATTGAAGAATCACATGGATTTTCAGTGTAATTGATGCTTCTTCTATAATGGCCAAGTTCTGATTAGATTGCCCGATTCATACCTTTCACTTTGATATATAAGTTAATATTGAGTTTATCCCTCTTGAGTTATCGTTAATTGTTAAATTCCATCGTGATATCATAAGACACCGAAGACAAAATCATCAAAATTATATTTGAAGTTTTCTTGCTATTGTATATTAAAGAATAGTTTTCTTGAGTGGTTGTTGATTAACCTTTGAAAATTGTCATAATGCTTTCAATTCAGTAGATTAAGATTTCCTTTTGTAGATTAGAAGTAATTATGAAGTTTATCTTAAGAATAGAGTTCACTTGCTTAATAGTTTGATTGGTTTATTGTTAAGTATTTTTTATTTGAGTTTACTTGTTGCATAAGTTTTAATAGGGTAGTTGCTTGCTTGTTTACTTGCTTTAATAGGGTAATTGCTTGCTTGTTTAATTGCTTACTTGTTGCTACTCTTTGATTTTGAATAAGATTAATTATATTAGTTTGTTGTTATTATTGTTCATTAAATATATTAAATAGATAGTTTTCTTTTGCTCATTGTAATGATTAAGTTAACTTGCTTAAAGTAGGGTTTTCATTTGCTTTCCAAGGACAATCCATCGATCCATTGTTCAAAAGTTACTTAGGGTAAATAGTTTAAGTTCCTTTATAGGGTTTGATCATTGATAGTCTTTGCTTAAATATATTATCCCTTAGATAAACTATTTCCTTAGTCAGACTATACTACCTCTAGCCTTTCTGCCTAGGCACATATAGTGCTACAACTCTAAGTTTACTTACCCTGGGTTGACAATTTAATTGAGGGGTTTTAGTGCATATAGAACACCCATCAATAGACAAAGTGTTAATGAGGTGGTATGACAAGACAATTTCCAGGTTTCAAGTAAAAAGGATATAGGTCATTTTGATAGGTTTTCCAAGTGACGTATAGGTTGAAAAGGATCCTCAAACACAAGAAATGAAGAAAAATTCTAGGGGTGTTGTAAAATTGTTAAAACAAAAATAAAATTACAACAATTAATAAATATCCATTTAACATGCAATAATTTAGTAAATAAGAGGGCTAAACAATGAGCTAAAATTGAGGTTTTAATTACAAACCAATTATTCTTTCACCCTTAAATTGAGGTTTTAATTACAAACCAATTATTCTAAACAATGAGCTAAAATTGAGGTTTTAATTACAAACCAATTAAAACCCTTATATTCTTTCACCTAAGTGGTTGTTATAGCACTTCATAAATATAAGCTAGGGTTTCAACAACGTAATTTAGGTCAATAGTATGCATAAATACCTAAAACGTCTTAGTCTTTATGGATGGAAATGAAAATTTGTGACAATAAAACCCTAAATTTAACCCTAAAATAGTAAAAGAAAGTAATTTTTATCATTAATGATTGAATATTGGGAGAAAAAGACTAGTGCCTACCATTTGTTTTGGGCATATGGGGTCAATTAAGGATTCCTTTGGAGAGAAATGTGTGGATTTTTTTTAAGGGTGATACCTAGAGGTTGTTCACTACTAACCTTAGGAGATCCTTCTAAAATGTTAAGGGATAAATCAATTGAAGGTCCTCCACTAGTCACCTTATAAGGGTTTTGACAAAAAGGGTTTATTCTAGAATAATCCAAGAGAATGCTAAGCCAACACTAGAGAATAAACATTACAATTAAATGCATTCATAAACATAACTACAAGATAAAAAGAGACCACTTAATCAATAAATATTTGATCCATCAAAACCTTAGTTTCTAATGATCTACTAAGTAGTAGTAGAGAATCCACCATCATTCCTCAAAAAAATCACTCTAACTAACCATCCGTAGAATTCTTCATGAGAGAGAACAAGTAGAAGTAGACAATTAGTGATAAATATCCACAAGTAGCAATAATTCAAAGTGAGAAGTGTTTCTCTTCTTTATAAGAGATATATATCACCCTTCTCACACAAAAGAAGCCATAAAAAAATAAAATATGACCTTTATCTCTTATAAACCCTACAGATAAGGAAACAATACATAAAAAATCCATGATACATGAGTGAATAGGTCTCCAAGATCCCCAACGATGCCTCCAAGATGAAGTAAACTATCTCAAACATCAAATTGTCCCACATGGAAGTGATCTATAACTCACATGTGTGGCACATGTGGCCTTAAAAGGGGACGATTCACTCAACAAATGGTGAAAAGAGGCTCAAAAGTGAAATATTTCCCTGAAATGGTGCAAAGTTTCATCTCCAAGAAGTGGCTCATCAACAAAAGGGTGCAATGTCTCATAAAAAGGTGCCATATCATAATCAAGAAGTCCAAAACATCACATCAATGTGCCTGATCATCAAAAGGTGCAACAACCCACCATCCAAGTGAAATTTTCCATCATCAAAGCATGCTATCATCCATGGAAAGTTGCCACATCATCTCTCCAAGTGAAATGTCCTCAAGAAAGGGTCCAATGTCCTTAAGAGAAGGTGGAATGTCCCATCAAGTCATATTCAACATGCAACATCCCATCATCAAGGAGCTCAAGGTCAACCCCATGTGTGTTAGAGTGTCTTGTCAATGGATCCATGTCATCAAAAGGCTCAATGTCCTCCTAGGAGTGCAAAATGACCTCTCTCAAGTGGTGGAGTCGACCTCCATAAAAGTGTGCTAGTATCCCCCCAATATCCTCCAATGAATCCAAGTGTCAACCAAGCATGGGTATATGTACAATTCATCATCATCGGAGGGGCTCATGTGGTCCAATTCATCATAAGGACCGGAGGCAAGGTAGACAGTCCAAACACAACACATAAATAGAGTCATGTCAATACAAAAATCCATTAGATAGATCTCATTAAGTATCCTCTTAAAACTTCACACTAGATTACAAAGCTATACGATTTTCCATGTCTAGGTATGGGAGGATAATTATTACCCCCTATTAGGTGTGTTAGTATCCAAGCCAAGAAGTATGTCCCAAGGAACCCATTAAGGAGTATGTGCAATGGTATGTGGTATGAGTTGGGTTTACTTCATGGGGTGGATTTCATTGACATGAAAGGCCATGTATAATAGTCATCCTCATGAGCACCTTTGTAGAGGGATCACTTAGGCAATGAGGTACCCTTTCCTCGAGATTTTGCCTTTCCAAACCCTTGTTTTCATTTTTCTTTATAACTTTAAACTTTTTTGGATTTTGGCATTTTATTTGCTAAGTTGTTTTGTAAGATATACATTCATTGCATAGGAATTAGGGTGGTGGCCTCTAGTGAGGGGGTAGAGATCATGCTTCTTTATTTCTTGGTTTTAAATACTTTTCTTTTCTTGTTTGTTTCTTTTCCCCAAATTTTGAATTATGGATTTTACTCTTTCTATATCATTTTTTTTATAAAGCTGTATCAACCTTGGGCATTCGATCCCCTTCTTCTCACGAGATTATGAAGCACCCGCCAAAAATAAATGAAAATGGATAGGTCATAGATGAAATATGTTATTCATGGTAAGGGATATGGACACATTATCCCCATTAATCCCCCCCCAATAGTACAACTTTTCCCAAGAGTGACAACACTTGACTAGAAGATGATGATGACCACCAGGGTGAGAGAAGGAAAAAAGTATAAATTCAAAGGATAATGATTCATTATCCAATTAAACCCATATCACCATTTTCATGCCCAAAGTATTGACATTATCACTCGATATGAAGTGTCAAAACAATGTACATGAATGCGCAATGCACTGCGTTTATGAGTGAGTTGAGTTGAGAATGTAGTGGAGGGAATATGTGAGTAATTGTTTGTGGAAGTTTGGAATGACATCATCAGATATGTTGTCTAGAATGTGGATCATGGAGAAAAAATTCTCCTCTAGTTACCCTAGAAGTGAGAGGGTAACAAGACCCCACATCCACATTTCACGAGGATGGATGAATGCTTGTGCTTGGTATCGATTGACTACATTACTTAGTAGATCATATTATATGGATTCCTTATAATATTATATGCCTCCTCTCCTTGTGGAAGTCCAATCATCTTAGTTCCTAAGAAATATTGAACATGGTGCATGTGCATTGACTATAGGGATCTTAATAAAATCTCAGTAACAAGTTGATATTCTCTTCTTAAAATAGATGATCCACTTTATTATTTGGAATATGTTAATTTCTTTACCTAAACTTGACGTCAAGTTGGAATATAATTAAATACCTATGTAATCCTGAGATAAATGGAAAATTTCATTTAGAACCAAGGAAGGTTTGTTTGAATCACTATTTATTCCTTTTGGCCTCACCAATGTACCTGCAACTTTCATGCGATATATGGATTATGTTGTTATAACCTTTGTAGGTAAATGTGTCATTGTTTATCTATATGACATGTTGATTTTTAACAAATCGTAGGATGATCATTTGCAACACCTTTATCAAGTGCTTAACACTCTTTTACAACATAAAATATGCATCAAATAGGACAAGTTCCCTTTTGCAATGAATAATATCAAAACCTTGGGTTATATGATGGACTCTTGAGGCATTCGAGTTGAATGAGAAGAAATTCAATTCATCAAGAAGTTGTCCTCTTTGAGAAACATTCATGAACTAAGGAGTTTCCTTGGTTTATCAAAATTTTATTGTATATTTGTGTTAGGATTCAACCACATTACATGACTGATGAATCAATTCATTAAAGGAGGTGAAAGACAACATTTAAATGAAAACTAACACAACAACAAGTTTTTTAACAACTTAAGGAGAAACTTTGTACATTTTTAGTTCTCATGGTACTTGATCTACATCAACCATTTAAAATTGAGACTGAAACTTCAAATTATTCTATGGGTATAGTGATCACTCAAGTAGGTCACCCAATGTAATTTGATTCAAAAAGTTAAACACTATTGTTTATAAGTATTTGACTTATGAAAGGGATTTATTTTCCATTGTACGAGAACTTAAACAATAGAGACATTACATTCCAGACAAAAAAAAGTTCATTCATACATACCACAAGCCTTTACAGTCCACTCCTTCATAGTCTAACTTATAGACTACAAGATAATTCAAGTGGATTAGTTACCCACAACAATTTAAATTGGTAACTAAGAAAAATAAAAGAAAATTCAAAGTAGCAACTGGTTGTCTTAGTTGATCACCAATCATTTCCCTTCTTAAATTGATAAATATGCATSGATTTGACACCATTACCTAGCCTTGAATTTATGAAGATGACATTGATTTCTCCTTAGTGTATCAACAACTCCACACAGGTCAATAAATTAAAATTGATTACCATTGTTGGAATACTGAGAGGTGGGGGGTGAATTATTATTATCCACTTTTTGCCACTTTTAACCAGAATATGTAAACATCAATTTATCAACATATGATTGAATTCAAGATATTATGAACAATTCCATTCAACAACACATAACCACATATACACAATACATAAGAATTTTACGTAGAAACCCAAATGGGAGAAAACCACAAAATTATTTCTTATATATCAGAAGATTACATTCATAGGAAGCACCAACTTTCAAAATTCTCCAGCGCCAACTGGAAGGAGGCACTAACCCCCTATTTATAGGATCCAACCTAAAGGAAGCTACAACTCCCTAAATTCTCCATCTCCAACCACCTAGTTTTATGAGCACCAACACAAAGGAAGCTACAAATCCCTGTATTCTCTAGCACCAATTGGAAGGAGGATCCAACCCCCTTTCTTTTCACCTTCCTACGTCCCTAAAATATAAATGGAGACTCAACCTGTCACTGATAATCAACCTGTCACTGTAACTGTCACAGATATTAATACATCATCATAATCAAAACCAAATCCATTCACATAAACCATATGCCAAAATCACCAAGACCATCTCTCAAAAACATATCACCAACATCAACAAGATATTCCTCAAACCATGTACCAAGCATGTACCAAATATTCCTCAAGCATGTGCCATAACATCAATGATAAACCATAAACCATGTACTAGAAATATGCCTCAAGTCATATGCCCAAAATCACCAACATATGTCTCTAACCATGTTCCAAAGACTCTCCAATCTATGCCTCAAGCATATACCATAAAATTAAGATATAACCCTCAAAATGCATATGAAGGCATACATTTAATCATGTAATAACTTGGTGCATATGATCACAAACCAACAAACCTTCCTCAACTTCAACATTAAGAGAATGGTACCTTTTTCAAAAGTTTTCCCATAGATCTGCGATTCATACACTATCAACCCACATAAATATGTGCTCTACTTCATTGTAAACTGCGTACATATGCTTCTTGCTCCACTACAACCCGTAGATAACCTCACAAATTCACACCTTTCTCCACTGCAACCCGCAGATAACCTCATAAAACTAGTTCAATCACTTCCATAATCCTTTATCTCCTCAACCTCCTTTCTCCTAGGCCATATTTTCTTTGCTGAGATCACCAATCCTCCTAGCACAATGCAGACCCACTTATGCTAGCTCCATACCACAAACACACACTTGCTTGGATGAGCAAATGAAATGTTCTTGATGTGTATTTATAATTTTCCAAATACCTCCTTTATTTGACTTTAGGGATGACTTGTAACTTCTTGTTTGCAAAAAATTTTCTCCTTTAATTAATTTTTGGGACGACTTGTAATTTCTCATCCTTAGATCTGGGGCTTCTTGACCATACTTCAGGGCTTCAACTTTAAGAGGGAATAACTTCTCAACTGTGAGGAACCATGTGGCGTATCACCTACCGTTGGAAATGGAATGGAGAAGACTATCTATATATGAGGGTTTTGCATGCATTTACAATGTTCTTCATCATCTTCTTTTTCAAACACCTTTGGGATTCATGACCACACCTCTGGGGATTCTTGTAGACTTCTTCAAATTGTCTTCCCGTGAGGGCTATGCTTCAAGATACACCATAAGAGGAACACTTTGGAGGCTTCTTCAAATACACCCATCACTTCTAGAGGCGTCTAGGATTCTTCTAGGGTTGAAATCAACCATTACTTCTAGGGGTTTCTCATGTTTCTAGACTTATTCTAGGGTTGAAATCAATTGCAACCAAATTTAAAACAATCTCCCCCTTTGGCATTGATGGTAACACTCATGTTCCACCTATGACCAATGCTCACCCTGTCTTCATGCACTCCCCTTGTCTTCATGCTTTTGTTCTTTCTCTCTCCCTTTGAAATCAATGACAAATGGTAACTCCCCCTGACAATTTTTCTCCCCCTGTCTTATTTGCAAAAATGTCATGTAGATCACTGTGGGGCAGAAACTACTCCAAGTTTCTATCAAAGATACTCAAATGTCTCTCTTGGGAGAGGTTTGGTGAAGATATCTGCAATCTATTCTTTTATCCCAATGTACTCCAACTTGATATTATTCTGAGTAACTTGTTCCCGCAGAAAGTGATACTTAATTGGAATATGTTTGGTCTTGGAATGCATCATTGGATTCTTGGAGATACTTATAACACTTGTACTGTCATAGAATATTGATATGGGCTCATCATGTTTTACTTGTATGTATTGCATGGTTTTCTTCATCCAAAGGACCTGAGTATAACATGTTGTTGCTACTTTATATTCTACTTCTGCTGTAGACAATGATGCTGAGGACTGCTTCTTACTTAACCAGGATACCAAACAATCACCTAAGTAGAAGACTGCTCCACTAGTAATTCTTCTATCATCAATGCTTCCTGCCCAATATTCATATGTGTAGGTGACCATAGTCAACTCATTCCTTTTCAGATACCACAATCCAAATTATGTTGTTCCTTTGAGATATCAGAAAATCCTCTTTACTGCCTGAACATGGGTTTCCTTAGGTGTCACTTGAAATATTGCAACATGTCCAACTTCTTGCATTACATTTGGTATTGAGGTTGTCACATAGAGTAGGCTGCCAATAATTGATCTATAGAGTCTTTGATCTTCTTCCTTAGATTCATCATCTTTTCTCAACTTGCAACCAGTCACCATAAGATTACTTACAGGTTTGGCATCTTCCATTCTGGACTTCTTCAACATTTCTTTGATTTACTTGGTTTGGGAAATGAAAATACCTTCATTTAGTCGAGATATATGAAGTCCCAAAAATAAATTCAACTCACCAAGTAGGGACATTTCAAACTCATTTTGCCTATCTTTGGAAAAATTCTTATTCATCCTGTCATCGTCAGTTCCAAAAATGATGTCATCCACATATACTTCAATGATAAGCATGTTGTTCTGATACACTTTTATGTAGATATTGCTATCTTCATTTCCCTTTCTGAATCCTCGTTGTTGTAAGTACTTGTATAGTCATGAATACCAAGCTCTAGGGGTTTGCTTGAGTCCATACAGAGATTTCTTCAACCTGCCAACATAATCTTCTCTTTCTGATAGTAGAAACCCTTCTGGTTGTTTGATGTAGACTTCTTCTTCTAATTCTCTATTTATAAATGTTGATTTGACATCCATTTGATATACTATGATCCTTTTGGAACATGCATAGGCCAAGATAATTTTGATTGCTTCCATTTTGGAAACATGAGCAAAAGTTTCTTCAAAATCTACTCCTTCAACCTGAGCATATACTTTGCATATTAGCCTTGCCTTTTTTTTGGTTACATGTCCATCTTCGTTTAGTTTGTTTCTCAACACCCATTTTGTACCAATCACATTTTTGTCCTTAGGTATTGGAACCAATTCCCATGTCTCATTTTTCTCTATTTGATTCAGTTCTTCTTCCATGGCCTTGATCCAATATTTATCATTTCTCGCTTCCTCAAAAATTCTTGGTTCAACTGTGGATAGTAATGCTATATGTCTTTGTTCTGGTGTACAGACTCATTTTCTTCCTCTGGTTTCTATTCCAACATTTTTGTCTCCAATAATTTGCTCTAGTGGATGATTTTTTTGAACCTGACGAATATGTGTTCTGGAAGGTATCTGAAGGTCTTGTTGGTTGTTTTCTTCTTGTTCTGCTTTTGGATTCTTCTCTTCTTCTTGTTTTTATTGTTCTTATTCTACCTCTTCTTCCTTTAGTTCTTCTTCTTCTGCTTCCTGTTCTTTTGAATTTTTTCTTTCTTCTCTAGTCTTCAACACATTTGTTTCATCAATCTTTACATTGATACTTTCCACTATTATTTTGAGTCTTATGTTGTAACATTTGTATGCCTTTATTTTTCTTGAGTATCCAACCAATATGCCTTTATCAAATCGAGAGTCAAATTTTCCAATCGTGTTATCTTATCTTTTATGTAACATTTGCTTCCAAACACTTTGAAGTGCTTGACATCCACCGATCTTCCCTTCCATATCTCAAATGGAGTCTTTCCACTGTTTCTTCTAAGAATTACTCTGTTCAAGATATGAAAGGATATATTATAAGAAATAGTAATTACTCTGTTCAAGAACAAAACTATACTGGAGATGGCCAGAACCATGTTGACAGATTCTCTGACGTAGGCGACGCTCACACTGGTCCAAAAATACTTATGGCTATAGCCAAATGGATCCTTCTTCGGCTAACTCGAGAAGGTTGGTTTGAATTTGGCACTTAGTTCCAATCACCTTCTCTAAGCATGAAAAATGAAAAACAGGATGTAGCTTCGAATGACTGGGAAAAGCTAACTGATAGGCCACCTGTCCCACACGCTTGAGAACAGTATAAGGACCATAAAATTTAGGCGCTAGCTTCTGACAATGCTCGACCTTGAGGGAATTTTTCTTGTAAGGTTGCAGTTGAAGAAACACCTGATACCCTTCTACAAATTGATGTTCAGAGCGACCTTGATCTGCTTGTTGCTTCTTGCGATTCTGTTCCATGACCAAATTCTTTTTGAGGGCACGAAGAATAGCCTCTCAAACTGTAAGTGTTTGGTCAACCACCTGGATCTTCGAGACACCATGGATGTATGAGAGAACTGAAGGTGGATTCTGTCCACATACCTCTTCAAAAGGAGTCAGGCATGTAGCTGTATGGTATGAAGTGTTGTACCACCATTTAGCTAGGGGTAACCATTGAGCCCACTGAGTTTTCTTTTTCGAGGAAAAACACCTCAAATATGTTTCCAAACACTTGTTGACAACTTCCATTTGATCATCAGTCTGGGGATGATAAGCTGTGCTGAGATGCAATTGGGTGCCTTGTAGCTTGAACAGTTCTTGCCAAAAATTGCTTGTGAAAGTTGGGTCGCGATCATAAACAATAGAGTGCGACATGCCATGAAGCTTGAAGACCTGATCCATGAAAATTTGAGCCACCATGGATGCTGTAAACGGGTTTTGAAGAATGAAGAAATGAGCATACTTGGAAAGGCGATCAAAAACCACCATGATGATTGATTTATTTCCCGATTTGGGTAAGCCTGTAATAAAATCCATAGAGATATCCCTCCAAATAGCAGGTGGAATCGAAAGCGGTTGTAGTGTGCCAAGAGATTTGAATTTTTCTCCCTTGTTGAGTTGACACACATCACATTCAACGACAAAATTACGAATGTCCCGTTTCATACTATCCTAGAAAAAAGAACGTTTGATCCTGTCATAGGTTTTGGTGAATCCGGAGTGCCCCGCTCTGGGTGTAGCATGAAGCTCAGAAAGTACCATGGATTTAAGCTTTGATTGTTTACTTAAATACAAACGACCTTTGTATCGAAGCTCATCATGGAGCCAAGAGTACCCTGGGGAAGCTGGAGCATTGGACTGCAATTTTTGGATCAGATGTGAACTTTTGGGATCTTGTAGCCATTCCTGGAAAACGACTTGGAGCCAATTTGGAACAATGAAGGAAAGAGAAAAAAGAGATCCTTTGTATTCATATTTCCGAGAAAGTGCATTCGCAACCACATTGTCTTTGCCTTTCTTGTAAATGATCTCATAATCATATCCAAAGAGTTTAGTCACCCATTTTTGTTGCTCCGGGGAGGAAATGCATTGTTCCAGAAAATACTTGAGGCTTTGATGGTCTGTCTTAATTTGGAAGCGTTGCCCCAATAGATAAGGGAGACACAGATCAACGACATGCATAATAGCCAACATTTCCTTTTCATAGATTGATTTGCTTAGATTTATTTCAGATAGTTGCTTGCTGGTAAAGGCCAAAGGCCAACACTCTTGCATAAGGAAAACACCAATTCCTTTCCCTGAAGCATCACATTCCAAGACAAAGGTCTTTGTGAAATCAGAAAGGGCCAGGACTGGAGTGGTGCACATGGCCATCTTCAAGGTTTGAGAAGATTGAGCAACGAATGGAGTCCAAGTGAAAGAGTTCTTTTTTAGGAGAGCAGTGAGAAGTGCTGCAATATTTCCATAATTCTTAACAAACTTGTGATAATAACCTGTTAAGCCCAAAAATCCACGCAAGATTTTGAGAGTCTTTGGGTGAGGCCAATCTTGCATAGCTTCAGTCTTTTTAGGATCCACCCTAACGTCATCCTTGCCAACTAGATGACCTAAGTACTCTACTTGTGAGGCGCCAAAAGCACATTTAGACTGTTTCAGGAAAAGTTGGTGCTGAGAGAGTAGATGGAGAACTCGATCCACATGAGAAAGATGGTCTGTCCAGGTTTTGCTATAGATGAGGATATAATCAAAGAAAAATAAGACAAAATGATGTAGAAAATGATGGAAGACATGATTCATGAGGCTTATGAAGGTGGAGGGGGATTACACAAGCCAAAGGGAATGACCAAAAAATCATAGTGGCCCTCATGAGTTCTAAAGGTAGTCTTGGGAATGTCTGCGTGTTTCATATGTATTTAGTGGTATCCCGAACGAAGATCAAGTTTAGTAAAGAATTGGGCGCCACTCAATTCATCCAGGAGGTCATCAATGACATGAATGGGAAATTTGTCTTTAATGGTAAGTTTGTTGAGGGCACAGAAGTCAGGACACATTCACCAAGAACCTTCTTTCTTCAGGACCATGAACACAGGAGAAGAGTGGGAGCTTGTACTAGGGCGGATAACGCCTACATTAAGGAGTTCCTGGACCATTTTCTCAATTTCATTTTTTTGGGAAAAGGGGTGACGATACAGACGAATATTGGGAGGAAGGATTTCAGGTACAAGGGGAATGGAATGATCATGAACACTACGGGAATGAGAGAGTCCTTGGGGAGTGGAAAAGACCACTTGATGTTTATAAAGGATGGATTTGAGGTCTTGCGGCACCGAGGGTGTCTCTGTTGCTTGTATGTCATGGAGTTGGGCAATAACACCAGCATGACCTTTTTGAGCAGCTTTTCCATGCGATGGGAACTAATGATCTCAGGTGAACCGGAGGTGATGCCTTGGAACTTATATTGGTGGACCTTCTGGTCAAATTGCATGGTTAATTCCTTAAAATCCATGAGAATGGGACCCAAAGTCCTTAGGCAGTCTGCACCCAACACAATGTCACAACTGCCCATGTCGATAGAAAACATATGATATTTCAGGTGGTAGTCACCAATTTGGAGACACACATTTTCAAAACACCCTCCCCATTTCATGAAGCCACCATTGCCAATCATGATTTGGAAATTATTGATGGCATCGATGTAGCAATGTGGCGATGAACAAAATTATGGGTGCTTCCATTATCAACCAGAATGATGACCTTCCAATGCTTGATGTAACCGATTAGCTTGAGGGTTTGGGGAGTGGAGAAGCCAGTGAGAGCATTGAGGGAAATCATTGGTTCTACTTCAGGAGGGTCTGAGGGAGGGGTTATGTCAGTGGTTTCAGGTGACTCAGACACAAGAGGAGTTGCAACATCCTCTTCCGAAATATCCTTGGAGATGGTCATAAAAAGATTTTGTTCCTTAAACTTGTGGCCTGGGAAACATTTGTCATCACAATTATAACAAAGGCCTCTGAGTTGGTGTTCATCTATTTCAACCCTGGTCAATTTTTGGATCTTTAGTGGAGCGGAGGGAGTAGTGGGATTTATTTGTTTAGGGTGAGGGATAAAGGAGGGTTTCCCGTTTTGAGAAGATACAATCTTTTGTGCTTCTTTAGCTCTTTTAGTAGCCTCCACCCAAATTTGAGGCCAAGCCATGAGTACATGGGCCCAAATCTCATCCTTGAGGCCATTGATAAAACACTCTTGGAAAAAAGCATCAGACATGCCCTTTGTCCGAAAATCCAGGTGCTCAAAGGCAACTATAAAGTATTCCACTATTCCTGATTGTTTCAACTTTGTCAAATGGCCCAAGTGGCTGGTGTCAGTGTCAAAGCGTTCATAAAGCTCTGCCACAAAGTGTGTCCAAGCAATATACCCTTGACGAAAATTTTTTCTCCGTTGCCACCATTGCCAACGTTCTTGATCTAGATGGAGAACACCATACCGGAGTTTGGCCAAGTCATCTGTAATGCCGTATAAAGAGAAATAATGTTCCATTTGGGTTACCCAACCAATGGGGTCTGAGCCATCAAATTTGGTCACATCCACCCGCGGAAGGCGTAGGTCACGTTGAAAGTGATGGTGCTAAAAGTTATGGGAATGAGAGGAATGTTCACCTTCAGTATGTGGAGGTGAGTCAGAGGAAGGGTTATCTATAGGGATATGCATCTTGGTGCAGAGTGTCGAAAAGACAGAGTCAAGCTGGGTGGTCAGGTCTTGTTTGATTTCCTCCATTGAGGATTGCATGGTTGTATTGATGGCGACAACATTGGCACTGAGTTGTTTCACTTCTTGTTGGGTCTCGGTGAGACTAGATTGCAAGGTATTGAAGCGAGCTTTGAATTCTTTGCTATGGGTATGGGCCATGAGGATGAGGGAACCAAAAAGGGGTAGGTGGGGTAAAAACTTTTGTCGAAAAATGATATGTATGAATGTGATAAGTGAGAAGAGATGAATCCAATGGAATAGGTCTCAAATAATGGTGAAAAAATTTCGAGACTTTTTTATTTACACCTGCGGATTTATACTCCAGTCTGAAGAATACTGCAGTGTTGAAATTCCCAAATGCTTAACCAGGAAGAAATGTGTAGTTACTTGGCAACCTGAACACAATTGCGTGGAAATAGATCTTGTCTGTTTTAATTTGTTTATGTTTCTGTCCCCAAGGGTTAGGTATTCAAGGGTTCTAAAGACAAGGGTTTTCCCTATGCTATAGCTCTCTGATATACGTGTAGGGTCCAACAGTAGTACTCGACCCAATATCTCAGGGCACTGACTAAGGAGGATAGACCGTACCCTTAGCCGTACTACCCGACTACCCAGGTACTAGAGAGTATCTTCTTGAGTGTTGTTCTCGCTGGCACTATAGTAGTCAAGCGACTGATCAGTTTATCTAAAGAGGGCTTCAGGAAATCGAGGCCGATCCCTACATAGGTGATGTCTGATGCACTACCACTCGAAGGGGTACCAACAGGGGTTACAAGGGTGGACAACATATGTGCACTTAAGAACCACTTGTATTTAATGCGTGTATGAATCCCTCAACCACGGGTTTATGCACGTAATGAAAGATCTCTGTGGCTTAAAGACGCCAGAATACATCTCTACCCTGAAAAGAAAATTACCCACAATTTCTGCCAAGGAAAGTGCTTTGATACCACTTGTAATATACTAGATATAAAAAGTATGCAGAACATAAATAAAATGCTAGAAATGGAAGAATAACAACAATATAACCAGAACAATCACCACAATAACACTGAAATGATATAAGAATAACAACATAAATAACACTTTGATTCTGAGAGCAATGTTCACGGGCCTCTTCGAGGGGGAAACCTCTAGTCGAGCAGAGCTCTATTACAATAATCTCCAAGCTAGGGTTCTCATAACCTCGACTCCTATTTATACTAAATATGTCTATCAAAAGAAGTATCTAGAGGAAGATCCTTCTAGAAGTGGAAGCTTCTATTAGGTCTTCTTACATTCGACTTATTCGATTTTATTGCAAGGCCTTATTAATATTGAACTTTATTACATCCGAATATATTTTTCTACCTATGTGTCAGTTAGGACCCTAACAAACCCATTCTTTTGTGCCAAAGCCAACTTTAATTTTCTATTCCCAAGCAAGATATTTCTTTTATGATCTCATTTAATATGTATATGTTGTTTGGAGTTTTTATTGTTGTCACCACCAACTTTCCTGATCCTTCTTTCCTTATATAACATTTCCTTGAGTCGAATAGAAGTGTATGTCTCTAGTCACACATTTGACTCACACTTAGTAGATTATGCTTCATATTTCGACAAGTAGGACATTTTCTACCATGGAATATTTACTTCCAAGCATGGCTATGCCTTTTCCTATAATTTTGGATGTTTTATCCTTGCCAAATGAAATTGATCCATCTCTTTCTTTCTTTAGAGTTATAAACCCATCCTTGTCACCTACCATATGCTTTGAACAACCACTGTCAAGGTACCAATCACTTTTTCTGCTTTGGGCTTGTAGAGCAATCGAACATTCTTCAATGTTCAGTTTATCCTGCTTCCTTTTCCATATCCTTGATGGTTCATGACTATTGAAATATTTCTTTGGTTCCTTTGACGGAACAATCAATCTGTAATGTTTGGCCATGTGTCCAAAATTGTTACATTTATAGCAGTCTACTTCATTATTTAATGATCCAAAACCGTTATAGTTTATACTATGTACTTCATGGGGATTTATGAGATGATTAATTATAGAGTAGATTTCATAGTTTATTTTGTTATTATAATAGGATCTACGATTTATAGCCTTGTGCCCAAAATTGTTACAGGAATAGCATAAACCGAGAAAATAGTTTGGTACCTGAGTGTGGGGGATCTTCTGAATGGTGTTGGTCTTTTGTAATCTTCTTCCCGAGTTCTTTCCATTGCTGGTTAGTGGTTCTGAGTTCTAGATCTTCTAGGTGGTGCAGTTCTTCTGTAATCTTCTTCTTGAATTCTTGCCATTTCCTGAATGTTCTCCTTTGAAGGCTTGCATTCTTCCTTCTTGATGGGACCTTTGTTGACTTCTGCATAACTCCTTTGTTCTACTATCGTCATGGAGTTTGAACCCTTCTCAGTTTGCATTTGTTTGTATCCCAGTATGGACTTGTCATAGTATGGCCTTTGAATAATGATGATTTCATCCAATCTTTTGGTGTTGTTATATTGCATGTATTTCTTCTACATTTCCTTCCTTAGTGAGTCTGTTTCTGCTTCCAAGCTCTCCTTCATTTTCTCCTTTTCTTCCAACTAGTTTGTGAGTGTTTTTTAAATCCTTCTGTCTTCTTCTACTTGGACCTTTAGATTCATAATTATCTGTTGGGATTCTTCAAAGTTGGTATTTTGAGAACTCTCCTTTAGCTTGATCAACTCTTCCTTGAGTGACTTGTTTTTCTTCCTTTCTCTTTTTAGCTCACTTAAGGCATTGATTAGTTCTGCTTCAAGATCTACTTCGCCTTCTTATTCATAGTTTTATTCATCGTTTTCCAATGCCATAAAGAGTACTCTTTCTAAGTCACTATCACTATCATCATCCTCATCCGATGAGGAACTGTCTTCTCTTGAGTAGAGGCTTTTCTTAAAGATTTTTTTTTTCTTTCTTGTCTCCTTTCTGATATTTCTTTTACTTCTTGGGAGATTCTTCTTCATCACTTTTTGAATTCTTAGCATAAGGACATTTAACAACAAAATGACTAATTTTACCACAAATGAAGCATATTAAAGGAAGCTTACCTTTGTAGTTGCTATTTCCTCTCTTCAAATTTCTTACGAAGTTGGCCATTTCTTCATCTTCATTTGAATCATTGCTGCAACTAAAGTTTGACTTTGACTTTTGATTGTTCTTCTTTGTCTTCTTGGATGCTTTGAAAGTTGCTTCCTTCCTGGATGGATTTTCTTGCTATGTTCTCATTTCATAAGCTGTAAGGATTCCATGTAACTCATCCATGCTTAACGTAGCAAGATATGCTCCTTCTTCTAGGGCTGAAAAATTAGGATCAAATCTAATTGGAAGAGACCTTAATACCTTTTGAAAAATTACTAGTTCTTTAATTTATTCTCCTAGTCCTTTAATAACATTCACTATTTCATCAACTCACAAAAAATAAGTTGCAATATCTTCATCTTCCTTCATTTTCAGTTGTTCAAATTGACCTCTAAAAGTTTGAATCTTGGCCCCTTTGAATTTGGCATCTCCTTTGTAAACATTTTGAATTTCGTCCCACATTTCCTTTGTAGAGTCGCAATGCATAACCTTGACATATACTGAATCAACCAGGGCACCCAGAATAACATTCGTAGCCTTAGAATGGTTATCAAAAAGTTTCTTTCCATCTTTATCTGTTGGGGGAGTGGAAGGTTCCTTGTATCCGTCTATTATTGCTCTCCAGACATCAAATCCATGTGCCTGCAAATATGTTTTCATCCTTCTATTCCATAAGGAATAGTTTTGACCATCAAACATCGACATTCCATTCTTAGTGAACTCCATGATCTACCTTCCAGTGGTTAGACTGTTTTTGAAGTACCTGCTCAGATACCAATTGTTGGGATACTGAGGGGGGGGGGTGAATAAATATTATACACTTTTTACCACTTTTAACCAAAATATATAAACATTAATTTATCAACATATGATTTCATTCAAGATATTATGAAAAATTCCATTCAACAACACATAACCACAGATACACAATACACAAGAATTTTACGTGGAAACCCAAACGGGAGAAAAACACATAATAATTTCTTATATATCAGAAGATTACATTCATAGGAAGCACCAACTTCTAAAATTATCCAACACAAACTGGAAGGAGGCACCAACCCCATTTTTACAGTCTCCAACCTGAAGGAAGCTACAACTCCCTAAATTCTCCATCTCCAATTGGAAGGAGGCTCCAACCCCCTAGTTTTATGAGAACCAAATCAAAGGAAGATATGACTCCTTGTATTCTCCAACACCAACTAGAAAGAGGCTCCAAACCCATTTCCTTATCCCTTCCTACCTCCCTAAAATATGAATGGAGACTCAACCTGTCACTGAAACTATCATTGATAATCAACCTGTCACTGCCATAAACAATCAAGCTGTCACTATAACTATCACTGATACTGATACATCATCATCATCAAACCCAAATCCATTCACATAAACCGTATTCCAAAATCACCAAGAACATATATAAAAAACATATGCCCAACATCACCAAGATATGCCTCAAACCATGTACCAAAATATGCCTCAAGTGTGCGCCATAACATCCATGATAAACCATAAACCATAAACCATGTACCAAAAATATACCTCAAGTCATATTCCCAAAATCACCAACATAAGTCTCTAGATATGTGCCAAATACTCTCCAAGATATGCCTCAAACATATACCACAACATCAAGATATAACCCTAAAAAGTCATATGAAGACATACCTTTAATCATGTAACAACTTGGTGCATATGATCACAGACTAGCAGACCTTCCTCAAATTCAACATTAAGAGAATAATACCTTTTTTCAAAACTTTTCCACAAATCCATGATTCATACACTTTCAACACGTGAAAATCCCCACTATGCTTCACTGTAAACTATGTACATCCACGCCCTGCTCCACTGCAACCCGCAGATAACCTCATAAATCCACGCCTTGCTCCACTGTAACCCACATATAACCTCAGAAAACTAGTTCAGTCACTTTTGTACTCCTTTCTCTCCTCGAAATCCTTTCTCCTAGGCCATATTTTATTTGCTGAGATCGCCAATCCTCCTAGCACAATGCAGACCCACTTATGCTAGCTCCATACCACAAACACACACTTGCTTGGATGAAAAAATGAAAGGTTCTTGATGTGTATTTCTACTTTTACAAATACCTCCTTTATTTGAATTTAGGGTTGACCTGTAACTTCTTGTTTGCAACAACTTTTCTCCTTTAATTATTTTTGGGGCCGACTTGTAACTTCTCATCCTTAGATCTATGGCTTCTTGACCATAATTTGAGGCTTCAAATTTAAGAGGGCATAACTTCTCAACCGTGAGGAACCACATGGTGTACCACCTATCATGAGAAATGACACAATGCAAACTATCCATTTATTAGGGTTTTGTATGCATTTGAAATAAAGCTACTTCTTAAAAGCATCTTCCCCTAAGGGCCATGCTTAAATATACACCATAAAGGGACCGCTTTGGAGACTTCTTTAAATACACCCATCACTTGTAGAGGCTTCTAGGATTCTTCTAGGGTTGACATCACCCATTACTTCTAGGGGCTTCTAGGGATTCTGGACTTCTTCTAGGGTTGACATCACCCATTAATTCTAGGGGCTTCTAGGGATTCTAGACTTCCTCTAGGGTTGAAATCAATGAGAACCAACTTTCCAACAACCACTTGAAGGACAAATTGTCTTACAATCTAGGACAAATTTGTGTACCTATAGGTGAGCATTGATAGAAGTTTATTTGAGATGAACACTAAAACAAAATATTAGGCCACTTTGGAGTATTGAACACTATTATGATATAGTGGAAGTATTTCCATCAACCTTCACTCAATCGAGAGATAAACATATATATCAAGTCATGTGTTGTTTATGCCAGCACTAAGCCACCAAACCAATAATGAGGTTTGTATACACCCTTTCCTAATCCATAGAAACTATGAGAATCCATCTATATGGGCTTCTTTATTGGATATCCTATCACTAAGCACCGACATAAGGTTGATTTTTTTTTTAAAATGGCTATTCTGACACCTTGGATGAAGACTACAATGACTTAGTAGAATGCTTAGCTCTTCTACAAGCATTTTTGGAAACACTATGGTCTACCAAATTCAATCATGACCAACCATGACTCCAAATTTGTCAATATCCTTTGGAAAACACTTTGGAAACTCTACACACAACTATTTATGTCGATAGTGTTCCATCCTCAAATAAATGGAGACACCGAAGTTGTGAATCACATGGTTGTATATTTTCTTCATATGTACAAACAAAAACATGCATATCATGGGATGAGAGTATCCCATATATATAACATAGCTATAACCAAGTTCAACACAATTCAATAGGAAATAGTTCATTTGAAGTCTGTTATGGATTTAAGTCCTCAACACCTATTGACATAATTAGTTGACTGACTATTTCTTCTAACACAAATCATGAACAATGACAAATCGATAAGGAACTCAACTTCAAATACATGGTTTGTGAAATTTATAAGTAAGCACAAGAGAATGTTATATCGAGTTAGTGAAAAAGCTAAAGCTTAACACTACAAGCATTGTATTCCTCATTCATTCTAAATTTGGGATCAAGTCTAGTTGCATCTGAAGAAGGAAAGATTCAACGACCCATGTAGGAAGCACAATCCTTTCTTATATGGTCCTTATATAATATTCGAGGAAAATGGGGAAAATTCTCTGAAGCTCAACATTCCTCCATACTTTGTTTTACATCCAATATTTAACATGGTTTTGCTTTGAATCACTAGAATAGACAAATTTATAACCTAAAGATCTAGAATACATCCACTTGGATGCTTAGGATCCACTTATAGTTGACATCATTGTTGGACAATAAGAATATCATACAAGGATGGAAACAATTCCCTTGTTTTAGGTGGCCAAGGCAAGACAACTCCCAACATAAGGAAAGTGCCACACTACCATTGAGTTGGCATGCAAGTTTTCTCATCTATATATGTAGGAATTGGGGACCATTACCAACTAAGGTGGGAGTTATAACCCATTCCAATACTTGAATGGAATCCATCGACAAGTTAATTGACTTAGTCAAATCTTTGGTTGAAACTTACAGTTGACCCTCGACTAAGTTGACTCACACATTCGTTGACTCAGTGGAGTACCTTCGAAACCTCTTAGTCGAACCTTGAATTAGTTGACTCATGCTCCTTAGGAAAGGATCATTGGTTATCCTAATTTTCCAGTGGCAAGGATGACTCACCACATGTCAAACAACATCATGAATAATCAATGAACACTGGGCATGTCCCATTGATGTGGCAATGCATGTCTCTTCATCTTTTGTTGTATTTCATAGCTAGTAAGAAGTCATTTGGTATTCTAATTAGTTATGTAATTGAAATGTAGCAGGTAAGAAACCCAATCATTGTTCAAGAATGTATAAATGTATGTAAGCACAAGTATAAAGGGGTTCTTTGGGTTCTCTCAATTCAACCCTCCTCTCTTTATTATTGCAATCAAGTTTATAGGCTCAATACATATTTATTCAAGATATTGCTTACAAACTTAGAATACCAACATTATAAAGTGACTAATAAATACATTGGATTTTCCCCTTTGTTTTCTTTGTTATCAATTCATGGATTACATCTTCATCTGATTGGCATTGTTGTTTATTGCTCCCATTTGTTTATGCTTGAATATTTATTTCCTAGTTTTCTTAAACAATCTAGATTTATATTCTTCCGCCACAATAGAGATTGACTCATTTATTTGATTCTATTGTCCCCCTATGTGTTTCACCTAGGCATAATGGATCATACACTCCACAACTGCCAACAATTCATCCTCAATACGTCATAAAACCCCCTATAAAATTCTATGGGCCAATTGTGAGGACTAGGACATTTTTTGCTTTGAAATGAGTAGACTACCTCCTTCAACTCCTTTGTCATTGGATCCATTTTATGTTCATTTTGATTGTCCTCCACAAAGATTTAGAAGAAAATATAATTTTTTACAATATATGCAATATTTTACACTGATTTCTCCTAAAATGAAAATTTAAAATGTGCAATAACCACCTCTTAAATCTCTTGAAATATTTTGACTCTGACATTCTCAACATTTTTTACATCCCAAATTGTATTCATACTTTTCTTCATGTTGGAAAAGTTATGAAAAAATTGGTATTATCATCTCCATTAGAAATCCAGGTGGCTCTAACTTTTAGTCTCCATTGGGAACTTTCCCAGTTTAATAATGCCCTCCTTGAGTCCTCAAACCTCTTCAGAGATAATTGCTCATGTTCACTACAGAGTAAAATACCACTAGTGTTATAATTATATATATGTGCAATATGGTTCTTCACAATGTGCATATCCATATAAGAGATATTTTCTTTCTCCTTTACCCAATCAATTACTAGTATTGTTATCCTTTTCAAGGATTCAATTAATTAAAACATAGGCTAAATATTCATTATCACAATGGACATGCTTCCAATCCTTGATGACCATATCCTTAAAATTTTCACTCTATATTTAATTATGATTAAAATAAAAGGTTTGGGGGGTTTTAGATCGTCATTCTCCATTTGAAGAAAAAATGGAGAATGATCGAAGTTCCCCCAAATCCAACCCAAGATAGGACCTTTTCCACCTTTTCCATAATTTCATCTAAAACAAAAAAATTCTATTGATACTTTTTGAAATTCCATCTTCCCATAAATGGTTATTTCTCCATTTKKGAATCAACTTGAATGGTTCCACATCACACATATTTTCCTCTTCAAATTTGGGAATGAAAAAAATTAATTAATAAATCTATCCTTCCATCACTACTGCAATACAAGTTTGTAGCGTCGTTGTTTTGCATTGCCACAACTTTTGTTTTTTTTCATTTTTTTTGCTAGAACACATCACGATTCAATAATTTGATTTTGGTGTTGAGTTTGCATCAAGCCCACAATGTTGAAAACATTAAAAAAAAAGTTTTGATATTTCATTGTACTTGCGTCACTAGCTTCATATTATTACCATTTATGCATCATTTCCATGTCGCTAAAATTTGTCATGCATCAAAGGTATCATGTTTGCATCATATTGCATCGAAATAACATCTTATATGTAAATGTATAACGTCTTATTGGTGTCATATTAGTGTCGTAATAATATATGTGATAAAAAAAACTATGTACTATCATATTTGCACACAATTCTAGTGTCATTCTTCCTCGAAGTTCCAATTGATCAGTGTGAATAGTGCTAATGTGAATAATCACGGTATCAACTGGGAAAGTTCAAGCTAATACACTACACTGAAGAATTGAAAACAACCACCATTCAAGTTGTTTCTAAGTTCCTAGTGTTACGATGTACCACATAGCCTAGAGTTATCCTAAGGAACTCTTCCCTGTCAGCTTGTTTATTTTTGGTGGGATTGATGAGATATTTAGATCCTCAAATCACAATCTTTCAATTCCCAAGGATTCAAGACTACCCATAACACATTTTTGATCCATCAATATATCTACTCCGCCACTTCGTGGTTGGATTAATCCACTTCCTTATTGGCTAGATTTATCATTTGCTTGTGTTCATCCATGGGAAAGGGAAGGGAAAACTTGAGTGGCCTTTCAAAGGAATTACTCTACTTTCACATCCTCTTAAATCTTCCTTTGAAAGACATAATATGTTTATCTTCTCTCTCTCAAAGATGACAATTCATTTGAACTTTACTCCCCAATATTGATTTCTTCCATGGTTTTTTTTATTCTATTATCTCTCAAGAGTAAAAATAAATAGTATGCACAATTGATAACTTCCTTTTCTTCAATTCTTCTCAACTTTAATTCTTTAATATTTCACTAGATAGGTTTTCAAATAAGGAGTTCTATGAAATAAATATCCGCAAATTGGTTAGGAAATGGATTCATCCTGCAACTTCAAAAATAGTTAAAAAAATGACTCTAGTAGGTATAACTTATGAAGATGAAGATACTGATGAATATGAACATGAATGTAGTCCAGTAGATGTTCCAAAACATCTCTTTTAACCCGACTCCCTCTTATGTTTTGAGCTTGAGCACTTTAATTTTTCAAATATACGCCACTCATTTATGTGGTTTCAAATAGCTTATAGCCTTGTATCTATATTTTATTCACACGAGCCATCACATAATTGAGTAGTTGGCAAAAAAATCCCCTCTTATTAATATATTGATGGTTGTTGGTCGTAGATTGTTGAGCAATTTGAAAATATTGGTATTCAATCTCAATTATTTACAGCCTTTTAATTTATATAAATATAAGGTAGAGGAGGTATGTAGGTCCTCACCACCCTTCTTATCATCATCCTCTCCTCCTTGTTTGTTTTCTCCACCACCTTTCTTCTCCCCATCACCATCCTTGTTATCCCCAACACCACCATCTTCCTTCTTCTCCCCCCTTCTTTCTTTCCCCCATCATTCTTGTTCCCTTCCTAATTGCCTTCATCCTTCTTATGTGGGATTATCTCTTTGTAAATTTCCTAAATTATATGCAAAAATGAATTTAGTAAAGCATTGAGATAACGACATTCAACATTAAAGATAACATACAAGCACAAAAATAATGTATTACAATATATTTTTTCTTTTATAAACCATTATGACCATTGGGTGTAAAGGCATAAGGGGGACATGGTTAATTTTTTTGCTATCTCTTTTCACTCTCTCTTGGGACGCAATAACCCATTTTCCTCGAGAAGCAGAAAACAATGGTACTTCTCAATGTGGGCTCTGTTGCGCTTCATGCAGTAAGTTGAGCAACTTCTTAGATTTTTTTTATCCTTAGTTGGTTGAATCCCATTATGTTATTCTTCTTGTTGAATGTAGTGATTGTAACCATTCTTGTTAATTCTATAATGTGACAAACAACAACACTAATAGGGACCTTAGAATAAATTCATCTATGTTATATAAATTAAGCACATATAGTTTAACTAGAGATTATTTCACCCTTTTTGTCTTCACCATCACCTGTAGGCTCATCACCACCATTTTTATCATCAACCCCTCCTCCCTTCTTGTCTTCTCCACCATCCTTCTTCAAACCATCTCCATTCTTTGGTTTTGGTTGACTAGGGGGGATTCATGGGTGGAAACTTAAGAAAATATGTAATTTTGCAAATTAATGTAATGTTTGTTGAAATATTCTAACTAGTTAATGGTACTTCTTCATGTAGTTTATGTTGCAATTCATGCAACAATTTGAGCAGCTCATTCCTACCTTGGTTGGGAAAGGGCTCCATTCTATTACCCCTCAAAGGTTATGTGCACTTGTTATGTCTTTTGAGAGGGACTACAATAGCAATTGTAATACCCTTAAAATTAATAGATCAACTTAACAAGTCTCAATACTAATAAGTGCACACTTGACATTTTTGCAGTTGCTTGCTCCTCTAACTTGATTTTATGGTTTATATATATTATATCTAAAGGAGGAATATTCTTCTCCTTTGAAACATTGTTGTTCTTTCTAGAATGCACCAAAAACAACAACGCCAACACTAAGTACCTCAGAAGAAATCCATCCTTGTTATATAGACTAAGTACCTTCCGACGGGGAAAAAAATGAGGATGATCTTTACAAAAAATTATCCCATTTATTAGATAGAAATGAAACTAAGATGACTAACATTCATGTCTAGAGGCCGAATCATGCTCTTAACCCATGTTGCATGCATCAACTTATTATTTTCAAATGACTCATGCCTTCTCTGACCTAAATATTTTATTTCGAGAATAGAGGAAGAAATGTTAATGCATTGATTCGTATTTATGAGTGGAACGAAAGGAATAACATACCGAAAAAAATAACACAAAGATATGGAGAACAACAACATATATCCAGTGAACAATAACTTCTATTGAATAAATAAAATAGGTTGAAACTTAAAACTGCAGAACTGGAAACAACTTGCTCGAATGCTGGTAGCTATCTCTGAGAAGAGATGTAGCTTGCTACACGCATCCGTCTGAGCAGAATGATTACAATGAGGCTCCAGAGGATTTTTTTAACATTACTCATGAATTACAAAACCCTATACATCCAAAAACCTAACCCTAGGAGGTGAAACGCCAAAATATATGTGGGCCCCTATGGGTAAGTTGGTACCTCAACTTCCCAAGGTTGTAACTTTTGCATACGACCTCTATTTTAGTCACGTGATAGCTCGTTGGAAAGGTATTTTTGAGAACTACACATTATGCCATCAAACTTTGACTATGTCTACAATTTGACTATGGAAAGCCAAAAAAACACTGTTTAGGGGCCTAAAATGGCCCTGGAAGTACAAAAAGATGTGTTGACATGAAAACTTCCAAAATAAGCCAGTTGGATTAGATGGGAGGCTACCAGTATCCACCTGGACTATGTGTAGGGATTCATACAACCGCAAAAGTGTAGAAACCACAATTACAAAGAAGTATAGAAGAATGTGCTGAGCCACCAAAAGAGGAGCCAATTGGAATAGGTGGGTGGCCACCAATATCCATCTGGATCATGAATTGACTTGATCCTATTTTTGTGATTCTCATGTGTTGAAAAAATATGATTTTTTTGAAATGAATATTTTTGAATACTCATTTTCAGATAAGCGATCATTCGAATTCAAAGTAACAAGTTCTCATAGTGGTGAGAATTACATTGAATGCATTCAATTCATGCATTCATATTATATAGAAAAAAACATTTATTTCTCAAGAGTGTGTGAAGCACTATCTATTTTAGCAGTTTCTTCTGAATTGATGTTTCATGATTGTGTCGAGTCATATATGCAACATTTGAATGTTGTTAATGGAATTCCTAAGAAAAAACACAAATTTCGAGCCCTCTATCATCTTTGCAGATAAATGTATTTCTCGAGTTTCGAGACTTGGCATGGGTGAAAAAAAGTTTGATTGCGAGAATATATGGATGGTGAAGTACTCTCTACATTAATTTATATCTATGACTTTTGATGGATCAAAGTATCATAGAATAATTTATAAACATTTTGTTGATGCTTTTGTAGTATCGGGAGGCATTCCCACTTGTGTAATGTGGTGAGAATACCTCCGCTAAGAGGGAGTCTTGATGTTTTGTAGCTTCGGGCATGTATTCTCACATGGACCTAAGTGGTTGGAATGTGGGAATCATCATGGGAACCACATCACACTTTCAGTTTGATGAAAACCCCATTGGAATGAAGTTGGGGCTTCATGGGTTTGGCAATGGGCTTTGTGGGTTTGTGATGGGGCTTCACACCCACAAGAAAGTCTAATTTGGTGTTGACTTTGTGGAGGGGCTTCTCAAGCTAACCCATAGACTTGTATAAATAAGAGAGAGGTAATTATGATATTTCATATTGTGTAGAGTGTGTGGAGACATGATGGAGCTAACATAAGTGAGTCTGCACTTGTGCTAGGAGCCTTGGTGATTTCAGCAAAGGGAAATTATGCATGGTGGGAAATATGTCTTAGAGGAAGAAAAGTCAAAGGGAGATAATTGTAAGGAGGTGTCCATACAATTGTTTTCTTTATATGTACATGAGTTGTAGGTAGGCACAATCGTGTACATACCCGGGTTGTAGGTGGGCACAATTGTGTACATACACGGCTTGTAGGTGAGCACAGTCGTGTATGTACATGGGTTGCAAGTGGGTAGAGTCTTGTATACATGGGTTGCAATGGAGTAAAGTGTGCATATGCGGGTTGCAATGGA
>ML781324.1:231199-248988 GCA_009831015.1 Picea engelmannii | reverse complement strand
GAAAAACTCTTAACACAAGATCTTCTTGAGTTCAAAGTTTGAGGACACTAAAGAAACATCATAATAATATTATAATCAAACATACATCATAATATCACCACAACAATTCATGTGAATCATTCAAAGCATCAACACTTTAGCATCAGAAGCAAATAAGTTGGAATAAGATGTCTCAAATCAAGTACATAACCAGTTCACAGTAACTTTATCAAAATATTACAGTATAAGGGAGCCTATCTCAACCATTCGAACCTACTGAAGAGGAGGCGCCAACTGGAGATGCGAGCTCACCTTCTTCTCATGAAAATCTCTAAGAAGTTATTCCCTTTAACATCTTTACTAACAGCTTATGCTATAAAATGGGAAAATGTTGGTTACTGATCCAACCAATCTTTCAACTGACTTGATCTCCCTTTGATACACAACTCTTTTCTTGCCAAGTGTCCTTCAGGAGCATGTAGCTGTCATCATGCTACCATCTGCTATCTCTGCAATCTTCCACCTCATCAGCCATTCATAAATATGCTAGCTCAACTCTCCTTGATTCCTGGTATCTGTTGGTAGCACTCTAAGTAGCGCACTTGGTAGCACCTTTACCAAATTTCCTGTGATTTTGTAGCGCAACCTCAAAAATAGGCAAGTTGAAAAGGTAGCGCCAAGCCTGTGTATCTTCGATGCAAAATTCAGCCTCTGTCAGAATTTCGGTAGCACCTGCCTGTGTATCCTGTCAAGCTTTCGGTAGCGCTAGGCAGTTAGTAGCGCCATCCTGTGTGCCTCTGTGTAAAAATCGGTCTCTGCTAAAATTTTGGCAGCGCCATCCTGGTGTGTCTGCATGCAATTCGGTAGCAACCCCAGGCAGTTAGTAGCACCATCGCTACATCATTCTTAGGCAATTAGGTAGCGTTATAGAAAACATATTGATAGAACTTTGAAAATTAGATGATTTCGTAGCGCTAAAGTGCTACAGAATGTTTGCACTATTAGTGTCAAAAACTATTAACTCTTTGTAGTTCACTAAAACTATGAACAATATGCATTTATAAGCCAATAGGTGGAAGATGTAGTGTTTCATCAATAGCTCATCTTTGCAAAAAGGGGCCATCTTAAAAAATGGAGCTCACCTTTCACCAATTACTTCATTAACCTGAAACTCCTTCTTGTAGAAGGAGGACTTCCCTTTGACAAAAAAATATTTTTCCCTTTAGCAGTGGTAGGCTTCTTCATTGGAGCTATGCTCTCCTTGGCTGCTAGTTTCTCCTTTTCAATAGAAGCCTCAACCAATACATGCAAGTTAATTTGAGCTATTTCATCTCGGAAAAGTTGCAACTCTGCTTTAAGCTTTCTGTTCTGAGACTAAAAGTCTCTGTTCTACCTACAAAGGTTTTTGAGTTGTCTATGGAGAAGTTGGGCCTTTCTTGCTGCAAACCTTGCTAGATCAAGAGTGTGGTTGTAGCCATCCATGAGTTCTTTAATCTTAACCCTGTCAGACATGGCTTCTGATTTCAAATGAACCACCTCCTTCCTAGCATCCCTGAGTTGCCTAATTAATATTTTGAACATTTGGCTGCCAAGTGGAGTAGTGATGCGAACAATATCAACATGATTTTTCATGGTTTCCTCTTCCTACTGCATATGAATTACTTTGTCTATTTCAATAGGCTTCTTGATGCCTTTGCCTTTATATTTCTTCTTATGTATAAGTATTTCTTCTTTCTTTTCCACAGGATTTCCAATGCCTAGGCCCTTATCTTTCTTCTTATGTAGGATAGAGACTTTTGGTAGGGCCTTTTCTTCAACAACCTCTTTAATAGATGGCGATATTGTGAAAGGCCTTTTGACCTTGATGCTGGCTGCTGAGGGAGACGAGGAGAAGTGTAACTTCTTCCCTTTCTTTGCTGTAGTTTTAGTAGAAGAAGGGGCTTCTTATAACTCTGGTGGAGGAGGGGGTGAAAGGTATCTCTATGGAGAATGATAAGTCTCCTCATAAGCTCTTGCAACCTCCTTGATGGCCTCTTGATCTTGAACATGAATTCTGCTCTTTCTCTTCTTTCTAGTACCTACTTTAGCAGCACTGGTGGATGGTAAAGGGCTTGCTATCTATGACCGAGGAGTAGCTGCTATCTCCAACTTCATATGAGAAGCAATAATGAAATGTTCCCATGAGATATCCTTCTTACCTAACTCTTCAGAAACCATCATTCTAATCAATCCAGAGTGGAATATGCTAGTATCCATAGCCTTAGACTTGGATTGAGCCCTGTCTGGCATCTTGCCTATGCTCCTTAGCAAATAGTATTCAATTTTGCCAGTAAAATGTAGTGGAAGCCTTATATGGTATTGGTATAGTGTATTGAACCTCCCTTCACACGTAAAGTACCTCTAAATGATCCTCAATATTTTGTCAAACTGCTCAATCAGATGATTCCTTGGCACACCTTTAGACATATTATCGGCTTGATATTCAGGCTTAAGGAAATATTTGGCATAGGCTGCATCTAAGGCCATGGATTTAAACCAACTCTCACCTATGATAGGGATTCCTGTAGTAGCTGAAATAGAGGCCTCATACACCTCAAATTCTAGGTCCCCTACCTTGGTCTTCATTCCATCAAAATGTAATGCAAACTACCTTGTCACTTCAGGATGACCTCTTTGCATATTTTGGCAGAAAGAGAGACATCCCACCCTTTGAAAAACTTCTCTAGCCACGGGCTCTGCCTCAAATAGATGCATGTCTACAGGCTCAGTTATAACCACCTTACCTCCCTTGTGTGGCTTCTTCATCTGAGGAGTCTCCATATTTTAGGGCTATGGAGTGGTGATAACCAAGAGGATTAAAGAGTCAAAGCTCAAATGGAAAAGGCTTCCCCTTTACAAGAATTTTCCTTAAACCATACTGGTTGCTAGGTAGCTAAAACTGGCTATAGAAACCCCTCCCTTGAATGTGTGCAGGTATGAAAACTGATAAAAATATATGATGAGAGGATCACCTTGTAATGGTGTTTGAAAACTGGGTTGAAACAACCCGACTCAACTGTCAGAGGAGGTAGGGGTGAAACAATGTAGTTTGAGTAGCGTCTCTAGGTAGCACATCGCAGATGCAGAGGATAAGACCTGCTTGGATACTGTGAGCTTGGTGGAAATCGTGGGAAAATGTATCAAAATCAATATATAGGTGGTGGGATTTGCAGGTTTGAATGGAGGGAAAAAAATGATAGGATGGTGTGGGGAAATCTCTCCTCCAGCTATGCATGCATGATAATTACCAAAATTCCAAGCGCTAATTCTCCTTGAAAATGATGTGCAGAGGAGGAAAACGTGGAATACCTGTGGAATATGATAGTTCAAGGTCCCATTAAAATCTCAGGAAAGAGTCATGAGAAAATCAACTTCTGAATCTACCTCAACATCAGTTCTGGTAGTGCTGCTGCCAACTGGTTGGAACTAGTAGTTTGTGCAGCGCAACAATTTAATTTTTTCAAAATTCAAAAACTGTTATCAGAGCTCATAATTATGAAATCTTGAAAGCATCTTTTAACCACCCCTGGCGATGAAAACAAGGAAGATATGAAATCATGGTAGCCTGCTTGATCTTCTGTTGATGATCGTGTGCTTTATCAATAAGTTGCTCCCGAGTCTGCTGCACTTCAACTAGCTGCTGAATCCTTCTGATCATATGATCCGACTCCCCTTGGTAATCTTGGAATAATTTCTCCATAGGAAAGACAAGATGAGAAGGAAAAATGGCCTCAACTCCATACACCAGCTAGAAAGGATAAAGGCCCAGGGACCTCTTTGTTGTCACTCTATCAGCCCAAAAAGCAAAATTGAGTTTTGAGTCCCATGCTTTTTTGTTATCCTCTAACAAATTTTTAATGATCTTTATAAGGCTTTTGTTGGAGGACTCTGCAAGCCCATTCCCTTATGGGTAGTAAGGGGTAGAGTGAACCAATGTGATTCCAAACTGTTTGCATAATTGTATCAATGGTTCATCCTTGAAAGATGCAACATTATCAGTGACAATTCTGTTTGGACAACCAAACCTCACCATAATGTCCTCAAGGAAACCAATGATCACTTTATGAGAATCATTCCTTGTAGGGATAGATTCTATCCACTTAGTAAAGTAATCTATGGCAGTCAAGATCCATCTATGTTCACCACTAGAATCAGGATGAATTTCCCCAATAAAATCTAGGCCCCACTGCTGAAAGGGTCTTGAAACCATCACAGGATTTAATTGAAAAGACTTGAGATGCTTCTTTCTAGAGAATTTATGACACTTAACACATGCTCTAATCTTAGCACAAACATCGGTGAAGAGACTAGGCCAGAAGTACTTAGCCTTGAGAATCTTATATGCCCTAGTTTTCCAAAAATGATGCCCCCCACATAAATTGTCATGAAAATCAAACATAATCTTTTGGGATTCTTGTGGGTCTAGGCATCTCAAAAGCATTCCCAATGGGTCTTTCCAATACAAGACTTGATCAATACGACAATATTTGATTGATTTGAGTTTTAAGGCCCTCACCTTGTTCTTTTCCATACCATCTGGAGGCTGTAATTTCTGTAGGAAAAATACAATGTCCTTGAACTAGCTGCAATCTGGCAATGTAGGGGTGACTTGAGAACCTTTGTTAGTCAATTCAGCCTGTCGAGTTTCTGAGCATGTGTTGATGAAGTTTACCCCTAAGGCTGAGCAATTTGATTCAACCAACAACTTGGCTAAACCTTGGTCTTTAACCAATTTGGTAGGCTTAATCTCAAGATCAAATTCAAGGATTTTAGCAATCCACTTGCTCCTTTTTCCGTCTATATCAGGCTGAATAATAATTTCCTTTCCAGAAGCTGATGGGACATAGGCAATGACTCTTGAATGTAGAACATAAACTCTAAAAGACTTGAGAGCTTTAACCAATTCATAGGCTTGCTTATCCATGATGTCACATTTTAATTCAACATCTCTCAATGCCCTGCTGAAAAAAACAATGGGATGCTCTAAGCCTTCAACGTTCTTCTACAATAAAAGAGCTACTACTGTATCAAATGAAGCAAAAGAAAAAATAAGAAAATCTTTGTAGTATTCTGGGCTGATAAGGACTGGGGCTTGAGTCAAGGATTTCTTTATTTGATCAAAATAATTATGAGACTCGACAATCCATTTGATTTCATTACCTTTTCTCAACATGGCTGTGATATATTTGACCAACTTAGCAAAATTTGAAACAAACCTTCTCAAAAAATTAATTTTTCCCAAAAAGGATTGAACCTCTTTTTTGGATCTAGGAAGTGATAAGGTTTGGATAGCTTCAACCCTGCTGGAATCAATCCTTACCCCTTCAGCTGACAGAATATGCCCTAATAAGTTTCCCTCCTTCATGGCAAACAATGATTTTTTGGATTCAAAGAGAGACCAAATTTTCTGCATTTCAAGAAAACATTTTTTAAATGATCATTGTGCTCTTTATCAGATTGAGAGAACACTATTATGTCATCTAAATAGATAACAACAAACTTGTCCTTCTCTCCAATAAATTCTATGTCCATAGCTCGCTGAAAGGTCGCCCCTGCGTTCATCAAACCAAAGGGCATATTCGTGTACATGAATGTACCCCAAGGAGTGGTAAATGCCATCTTCTCTCTATCTTCTGGAAAAACAGAGATTTGATTGTAGCCAGAAAAACCAACAATCATGGACATCCTGGCCACACCCGTCACCCTCTGTAATATGTGCTCCATCTTGGGCAAAGGATAATTATCTTTTTTAGAACTTCTGTTCAGATTCTGAAAATCGACACAAAGTCTGATTTCTCCATTCTTTTTTCTCACTGGGACCAAGTTGGCCACCCATTCAGAATACCTCAAAGGAATAATAATTTTAGCATCTAAAATCTTTTTCACCTCTTTCTCCATGACAATCAACAACATAGGATTTATTTGCCTCAACTTTTGCCTGAAGGGTTTGGTCTCTTCCTTTAATGGGATCTTATTCTCTATAATGCTGGTGTCATAAGTTCTGATATCTTCATAAGTCCAAGCGAATACATCAGAAAATTCCTTTAACAACTCAGTATATTCTACCTTCTGCTCTCTTGATAGTCTGCTTGACAACTTGACATATTTTGGATCCTTTTCTGTGCCTAAATTGCACTCGGTTATATCAACATCATCAATGGACACTTTCCCCTTTACTGCCACACCATTTCTGTCAAACAATATTTCCAAAGGAACTAGTCCTTTTGGAATGTGGTTGCTAGGTAGCTGCACAATACGATGATTAGCAATTTTATTAAGGAAAACATCAGCATGAGGATTAGTTTCAGAATCATGATCCTGATCAATGTGTAATGTAGAAAACTCATCAACAGTCTCGAGGAACTTTTTAAGTTCTAGATCATATTCAAACACCTTCCAATATTTGACATTGTCCGATATAGAAGGCCTATATTTGACTTCTACATCATACTTGAGTTTAGGTGGTAAGGGGACTCTGAAATTGCTTGTTGATACAACCAAAGAATCAACCATGGTATTATCTTCTCTAGGAATAAATGAAATGTTAAAAGCTGAGAAAAAACTATCCACCAAGTCCCACACTTCATTTCTATAATACTTGAGCCTAGGGTGCTTAGTCTGGTAAAGATTTTTTATCTGATGGACGATAATTCAGCATCCCCAAATACTGATAGCTCTTCTATCCCCATGTCTTTAGCAGCCCTCAATCCCAAGACAAGGGCTTCATATTCTGCCACATTATTAGTAGTTTCAAATTCTAGCTTGTATGACAAAAATATAGTCTCTTGAGTAGGTGAAACAAATACCACTCCAGCACCAACACCTTCCTTAGAAGAGGCTCCATCAAAGAACAACTTCCAAACAAAGGTGGTTGGAGGGGAATCTTCGCAAAAGGTAACAAACTGTTTTCTGATTTCAAGAGGAGGTTCGGGGGTATCGGTGAGCTGCAAGATGTTGGATCCCAAATCAATATCAAGAGAAAAAACAGGATGATTTGTGGGGTTTTCTTCATCACTAATAATGTAGGCCAACTGAGCTTCCCTGTAAAGTCTTATATGCTCCCCTATAAACACAGGAATGGTAGCATATGAGAGATCCATATGCAAGGTTCCCCCAAGTCTTTTGATCCAATATCTTGACAAGAGCATTCTGAACTTGGGGGGAACATCAACCACCATGATATCCATGACTACGCTTTTCATGGGTAGCTGAAATAAGGTCACAACCAGATCCTTAATGACCCCAAGACACTTCACTTTCCTGGAGTCAAAATAATATAAGTCATGATAGGTCTTTGTGATTTCTAACCCAAGTTCATCCATAATGGTTTTCAGCATGAGATTGTGGGATTCCCCTGAATCCATCAAACAATTATGCAACACCTTATCATGTATATTCAACGATGTATAGAAAGGAGGGGGCGAATCATCTCTATCTTCTATCAATGGGCCCAAGATAACTACTGGTTTTTCATCTTGCAGATTTACTGAATCAGTGGCACTTGGAGAGGCTTCGGTATGTAACATTTTGGAGAGATATTTTTTAAATTCTTCATTTTTTATCAATTCCAAAAAAGGTATAGGGATCTTGATTTTTTGGATTTCATTCTCAAAGCTGAAGGAAGATGAAGACTTCAGGATCTCTTTGGTTTCAGGGGTAGGATTCTGACCAGAACTTGGGGACTTTGAATGTCTTTTTCCTTACTACTAACTATCACAACCTTGACAGAATTTTCTTTTGGAGCAGGCTGATTAGAAGCATCGTTTTTTTCCTCATTCTTTTTAGATCTCAGATTATATCTATTAGGACTTTCTCTTGCTTTCTCTCCCTTACTTAATTCATTTATTTGACTATCCATCAAGGATTTCTCATATGCAGATTGAGTCAAGTAAGGGAATGGGGATGTGTCACCTAAGCAATGAATCTTGGGATCAACTTATTCCTCCTCTCCTTCTTCATCAACAACTAGGTTGTTCTGTAAGGGAGATTGCACCTTTTGATCATCTCTCTCTTTGTTTCTAGGATCTCTGGGGAGCATTATTTGGTCTCCTAAAGTTACTTCTGTTATCAGTATTTTGAGTATTTCTGTAGGTCTGTTTTCCTTCCAGTTTTAACTTCTCAATCTCAGTAGAAAGGGATTTTACTAATTTGGTAAGTTCATCCACTTGAGAGTGGAAAACATGAGAGTTAGAATTTGAAGTGTCATCTATGTTTTTTCTCCTATCTCTATCAGATTTTCCCTTGAGTTTATCAGATGCCACTATGTTGGATTCTACCTCCAAGGCTGGATCTTGCATATGGGCTAAGGAGGATGATATTCTTTCTCTTAGTAGAAGGAAAAACTCGGGGTCAAAGGCACTGACATAAGTGATTTTTGCAGAGGTTGGGTTTTATCTCATCAGGAATCTTATTGTACATTTTGTTGAATATTTTAGAGAATTCAGAGACAAATTCTCCCTCTTTCCTTTTTAGGGATCCAAATTCAGTGATATAGTACAAGAAGTCCTTTTTGTCCCCCCATGTGGCTCAAAAAGGCCTCGTCTAGCGCCTCAATTCCAGTAAAGGATCCAGGGGACAAACCCCTAAACCACTTCCTAGGCTCACCAAAAAGGATTTGGATGAAGACTCTCATCCACACATCCTCATTTTCAATGTTTTGATTGTTTTCATAAATGTAGAAGGAAACAAGATGTTCTTCAGTGGTCATATCTTCTTCTCCTGTGAATTTGGGCATGTATTTTAAATAATATCCAGGAGGAAGAGAATTCATTGGCTGAGGTAAGACAAGAGGGACATATCTTGCAACCACTATGGAATCCATCCTATTTGCAGGGGGGTTAGCGCCTGCCATTGGATTTTGAACTCTTGGTGAACAAGGAGGAGAAGGGAACTTGATTGTGTGCAGTTTAGGTGAAAAAGGAATGTATGAAGGGGAAATTTCAGTTTTCACAGCAAAACTATGAGTCTTGGAAGAAGATGGTAAAGTATGTATAGGGGATGAGGTTTCCTTTTCTTTGGCAGCATAAATTTTGAAAGGAGGAGGGGTAGAAAAGCCTAAAGTAGGAAAATCTTCAAGACTCTCAAGACTGAACCACTTTACAATGTTAGGGGAAGAAAGAATTTCAAAGATTTCTTCTTTCAAATCATTTTCAAAAGAGGTGTATTCAATAGGAAATTTTTGAAAATCAAGATTCTTAGATACTTCAGTAGAATGTAAAGAAGGATTACTTGATATAACAACTAGAGTATTAAGAGTGGAATCAGGCAATTGACCAGAAGCACTGGTAGCAACAACAATTTTTTTTTCTTGAGAAGCTTTTCCCTTCTTGATGATCTTCTCTGGGTTAGTTTTAGGTGGAACCAAAGGTAGCTGTAGATTTGATCTTGTATGTCTACCTTTAGGCTCCAGAGATGAAACATTGGAGTCGCCAGGTGCAAGCTACAATCTTCAATATACTAAGTTCCAATGCACCTTCAGAACTAGTAAGCTTTGTCATTCAATCCTAGGGAAATGTCTTCAAATCTTTCCCCAGAAATGACACCAAGAATGTTAGCACTAAGAATCACCTTTAGATTGCATGGAAGGAACGCCCAGTACCCATCAGGTTATATATAAAATGTAAAAGAGTTTTTAAGGGGTCAAATGGTTAAGATTCAAAATGATAATGTTCTAACTTAGAAATCTAGGCTAGCATGCACAAGAAATAGAGGTCTTGAATAACTTCAATCAATAAGTGAGAGTAAATGTGAACAGAGGGAAGACTTCAGTGAGAGGAATGTAGAGGTTGCTGTAAACATCAGGTCTGCAGACAAACTAAGGAATAAAAACTCTTAACACAATATCTTCTTGAGTTCAAAGTTTGAGGACACTAAAGAAACATCATAATAATATTATAATCAAAGATACATCATAATATCACCACAACAATTCATGTGAATCTTTCAAAGCATGAACACTTTAGCATCAGTGTTACAGAGAAATCCCCTTGCAGAAAAGTGGATTCTCTTTTGGATACTAGACCCCTATGACCAAGATAGAAAAGTGCTATTGTGGACACTGAATTTCCTTTTCATGAAGCTAAACTATCCAAAGAAGAATAAGGAAGAAGAGTAAATACCTTTTTACCTATGTTTGTCCTTGCTCGATCCAGGCTGATCTTGATCTCCAATTTCTTCAGAAGGTCCTGCAATACAATGAGCAACAACAATGAGACATACTTCCTACTCTACCATGATTAGCTTCATAATGGATCTATGAAAGAAGCAAGTTCATGAAATGTACACAAACTTAAAAGGAGGCCAAGCATGGATTTATATTAATGAAAACAAAGTGAGATGCTTACAGCCATGGATGTAGGTGCAACAACTTCACCAATCTCTCTTTGTCCAGACCCTTGCTCAAATAATCCACACAAAATGTCGATGCTTCAATGATATCTCCCTTATGAGATCATAAGTTTGATGCTTCACAATGTCTCTCCTTTTACCATGAAGAGGCCTCCTTATATAGTCTTGGAGAGGCCTAACCACTTAATAGATTATTGGGATAAGTTGAGGATCCTTCTCCTTTAGTTGTGGATCTTTCCTAATATCAAGCCTTGACCTCAGATTCAAATCCAACCAACTCCAGATATGAAGGGATTCTTCCCTGATTTCTCTCAACAATCCAAAGATTCACTCAAAAAATGCCAACACTTCCTCAGAATGGGGCACAGAGTGTTGGAGCACTCCCCCAAAAGAGGTCATAGAGTGTTGGCACTCCCTGACAGTGTATAGGGGAGCGCTTCCTTCCAAAATTGGTTTTTAGTGGTTTTCTCAGTGGCAAAATACTTGCACTCTTTGTCAAATGACTTCTCCTCTTCATAACCAGTCTTTTGAGGTGTCTTGTAAGTGTTCTTGATAATGTTGTCCGATACACAACATGGACAAGACAACAATATAATATTTGCGACACTTGTAGGCAAAATGCGACACTTGCGACATTGGTAATGACGACACTAGGCCATCATCCTAATGAGTAATTTTGATGTGTAACAATCAGAAGAAAATAAGATGAAATAAGAAGTTGATTTCTATTAACCAAGATGTCTCAAATCAAGTACATAACCAGTTCACAGTAAATTTATCAAAATATTACCGTATAAGGGAGCCTAGCTCAACCATTCGAACCTACTGAAGATTTTCATCTATCTATTTATAACAAAAGAGGAGGCAACAAATGGAGGTGCAAGCTGGCCTTCTTCTCATGAAAATCACTAAGAAGTTATTCCCTCTAAAAACTTTACTAAAAACTTATGCTATAAAATGGGAAAATGTTGGTTACTGATCCAACCGATCTTTAAACTGACTTGATCTCCCTTTGATGCACAACTCTTTGCTTTCCAAGTGTCCTTCAGGGGTATGTACCTGCCATCATTATACCAGCTGCTGTCTCTGCAATCTTCCACCTCATCAACCATTCATAAAGATGTTAGCTTGACTCTCCTTGATTCCTGGTATGTGTTGGTAGCATCATTTGGTAGCCTCCGAGTAGCGCACTTGGTAGCACCTTTACCAATTTTTCACTGATTCTGTAGCGCAACCTCAAAAATAGGCAAGTTGAAAAGGTAGTGCCAAGTTTGTGTATCTTCTGTGCAAAATTCAACCTCTGTCAGAATTTTGGTAGTGCCCGCCTGTGTATCTTATCAAGATTTCAGTAGTGCTAGGCAGTTAGTAGTGCCATCCTGTGTTCCTTTGTGTAAAAATTGGTCTCTATGAGAATTTTTGTAGTGCCATCCTGGTGTGTCTACGTGCAATTCAGTAGCAACCCCAGGCAGTTAGTAGCACCATCGCTACAACATTCTTAGGCAATTAGGTAGCGTTATAGAAAACATACTGATAGAACTTTGAAAATTAGATGATTTCATAGCGCTAAAGCGCTAGGGAATGTCTACGCTATTAGTGTCAAAAAAGATTAACTCTTTGTAGATCACCAAAACTATGAACAATATGCATTTAGAAGCCAGTAGGTGGCAGATGTAGTGTTTCATCAATAGCTTATCTTTGCAAAAAGGGGCCATCTTAAAAAATGGAGCTCACCTTTCACCAGTTACTTCATTAACCTGACACTCCTTCTTGTAGAAGGCAGAATTCCCTTTGACACAAGAAGATTTTTCCCTTTAGCAGTGGAAGGATTCATCACTGGAGATATGCTCTCCCTGGCTACTGGTTTCTCCTTTTCAATAGCAGCCTCAACCAATACATGCAAGTTCCTTTGAGCTATTTCATCTTGGAAAAGTTGTAACTCTGCTTTGAGCTTTCTGTTCTGAGACTGAAAGTCTCTGTTCTACCTATAAAGGTTTTTGAGCTGTCTATGGAGAGGTTGGTCCTTTCTTGCTGCAAACCTTGCTAGATCAAGAGTGTGGCTGTATCCATCCATGAGTTCTTTCATCTTAACCCTGTCGGACATGGCTTCTGCTTTCAAATGAGCCACCTCCTTCCTAGCATCCCTGAGTTTCCTGATTAATCTTTTGAACGTCTGGCTGCCAGGTGGAGTAGTGATGTGAACAGTCTCAATAGGATTATTCATGGTTTCCTCTTCCTACTGCATAACAATTACTTTGTCTATTTCAATAGGCTTCTAGATGCCTTTTCCTTTATCTTTCTTCTTATGTACATGGATTTCTTCTTTCTTTTCCACAGGATTTCCAATGCTTGGGCCCTTATCTTTCTTCTTATGTAGGATAGAGACTTTTGGTAGGGCCTATTCTTCAACAACCTCTTTAGGAGATGATGATCTTGTGAAAGGACTTCTGACCTTGATGTTGGCTGTTGAGGGAGATGAGAAGAAGTGTAGCTTCTTCCCTTTCTTTGTTGTAGTTTTAGTAGAAGAAGGGGCTTCTTATAACTCTAGTGGAGGAGGGGGTGAAAGGTCTCTCTGTGGAGAATGATAAGCTTCCTCATCATCTCTTGCAACCCCCTTGATGGCCTCTTGATCTTGAACATGAATTATTCTCTTTCTCTTCTTGCTAGTACCTTCTTTAGTAACACTAGTGGATGGTAAAGGGCTTGCTATCTATGACTGAGGAGTAGCTGCTATATCCAAATTCATATGAGAAGCAATAATGAAATGTTCCCATGAGATATCCTTCTTACCCAGCTCTTCAAAAACCAACATTGTAATCAATCCAGAGTGAAATATGCTAGTATCCATAGTCTTAGACTTAGATTGAACCCTGTCTGACATCTTGCCTATGCTTCTTAGCAAATAGTAGGGAATGTTCATTTCAATTTTGCCAGTAAAATGTAGTAGAAGCCTTATATGGTACTGGTATAATGTATTGAACCTCCCTTCACATGTAAAGTACCTCTGAATGATCCTCAATATTCTGTCAAACTGCTCAATCAGATGATTCCTTGGCACACCTTTAGACAGATTATCAGCTTGATATTCAGGCTTAAGGAAATCTTTGGCATAGGTTGCATCTAAGGCCATGGATTTAAACCAACTCTCACCTGTGATAGGGATTCCTGTAGAAACTAAAATAAAGGCCTCAAACACCTCAAATTCTAGGTCCCCTACCTTGTTCTTCAGGCCATCAAAATGTAAGGCAAATTGCCTTGTCACTTCAGGATGACCTCTTTGCATATTTTGGTAGAAAGAGAGGCATCCCACCCTTTGAAAAACTTCTCTGGCCACGGGCTCTGCCTCAAATAGATTCATGTCTACAGGCTCAGTTCTAACCACCTTACCTCCCTTGTGTGGCTTCTTCATCTGAGGAGTCTCCATAGTCTAGGATAAGATATTTTAGGGCTATGGAGTGGTGATAACCATGAGGATTAAAGAGTCAAAGCTCAAATGGACAAGGCTGCCCCTTTAAAAGAATTTCCCTTAAACCAGACTGGTTGCTAGGTAGCTAAAACTGGTTGTAGAAACCCCTCCCTTGAATGTGTGCAGGTATGAACACTGATAAAAATATATAATGAGAGGATTACCTTGTAATGGTGTTTGAAAACTGGGCTGAAACAACCCAACTCAATTGTCAGAGGAAGCAGGGGAGAAATAATGTAGTTTGAGTAACGTCTCTAGGTAGCACACCGTATATGCAGAGGATAAGAGCTGCTTGGATACTATGAGATCCGTGGTAATGGAGAGAAAATGTATCAAAATCAACATACAGGTGGTGGGATCTATAGGTTTTAATGGAGGGAAAAAACCGATAGGATGGTGTGGGGAAAGATCTCCTCCAGCTATGCAGGCATGATAATTACCAAAATTCCAAGCGCTAATTCTCCTTGAAAATGATGTGCAAAGGAGGAGAACGTGGAATATTACAGTTAAAGGCCCCAACAAAATCTCAGGAAAGAGTCAGGAGAAACTCAGCCTCCAAATCCACCTCAGCATAAGATCTGGTAGCGCTGCTACCAACTGGTCGAAACTGGTAGTTTGTGCAGCACAACAATTTGAGTTTTTCAAAATTCAAAAACCGTTATCAGAGCTCATAAATATGAAATCTTGAAAGAATATTTTAACCACCCCTGGCATTGAAAACAAGGAAGAGATGACATCATCTTCGTAACCACAAATCATGGTATAATATGATGGACATGGAGTGCGCTACAGAAACTCCTGATGAGTTGGTAGCGCTCCCTTTCAAAAAATGATTTGACCAGTAAGCAGAGTACAAAAGGGACAACAAGGTGAGGTTACGAGGGCATGAGTGAGGAAAGTGGTAAGTCAAGTCAAGATGATTGTGGAGTGAGTCGATCCTAGTGTCAATTCATGGAGGGGATCAAAAGACAGGTCATAAAAAACGGTCTTGAGTCAAATATTTGTGTGAGGATCAAAACACAAGTCATGACTTAAGCCTTTATTTATCAAGGGAAACTAAGAAAACAAAATTTTAAAAGGATAAATCAAAAAATTAAAATCTAAAGGCTTAGGAAAAGATGAAACTAAAGGCTAAAGACCCAAGGCAACTTAGTGTGATAACAAGTGGTGTGGAAGGTTGGGAGTTCTGGTGGATTGGTGGAGAGCGTAGATCACAACAATATGTTGTGGGGTATATTTCCAACTTTGAGGATAGATTTCTGGTGACTTTTCATAATGAGATGTGATGGGTGCATCTCGAGTGCTTTGGTGCATACAATATAGCTTCATGTGGATGGGATTTTGACGAGATAGAGTCTTCATTGAGCCCTAGAGTTGTACATTGTCGAGGTATGTCAATGTATGAGGCATTTGACCCAGGAGGATGAGGACACTTACATAGATTAGTTGCATATGTCTAGAGTGGACTAGAATGAGTGTCCAACTGCAACTTGGGACTGTTTCAGGCGAGGAAATATGATAATTTATAGAGTGTGTAGACACAAAGAGTTTTTTTTGGTGACTTGGATGATGGAATTTGGTAGAATTTCATTGGATGGACGTGACTTGGGGAAGCATGTTGCTTGCATTGGAGGATTGCATGGTTCTTATGCAGTGGGATCCATCGACACATGATAGGGACAGAAGATTTGTTTGTAAGTTTCACTTTTTTTGACTCAGGTATGTACGAGGATCTTGGTATGAGGACCAGATAGGTAGTATATGGATCTAGAGCAGTGGTATTATGGATGGATTCAGGGAAGTGTTGCGAGTGTAAAATGTGCTATGGGTGCCAGGAGTGTGTTCTCAACCTCAGTGATTGAGGAGTAGGTCTATGAATTGTTGTTCCATGATGGATAGGTGTTATTGGATGCCCAAAGGATCTATCCCAGGCACAACAGTGGTCCTGGAGTAGAGGGAAACTTATATAGGCTAAGGGGAAAACCTATGCATGCTGTGACTAGCAGGTGGCTCCACCAGTGGTGAGGCAAGTGGCCCCACCAATAGAATAGGTTCAGAGGGATCATGTAGCTCCATGAGTGGTGAGGAAGGTGGCCCCACCAGTAGTGATAAATAAGAGGGAGCCATAGTTCAGAATGAGTCAACCCTGAAGATCTAGTAGGGAGGAGAAACCTCCTAAGATAATTTAGAGGAGATTAAACTTCAGAGAATGTCAATAGGTTCAGAGGGATCAAGTGGCCCCAAATATTGTACAGACTCAGAGGGAGTCAAGCTTCATAAGGAGCATGTAGACTCAAAGGGAGTCTGATATCAGAGAGCGTCAGTGGGATCAAAGGGAGAGTCAACCACTCAGAGGGAGTCCCCCCTCAGGTTCAGGAGGGAGAGAATAATATTCCATGACTGATAGATAGGTGTCATGGTTTTAGGAGGCTAGAGAGGAGGTTAAAAGGCAAGAGGCTTCTAGGAGCTGTGTGCCCTCCATGGAGGATCCATTTGTTTCAACAAGTTTTGCTACAATGACATAGGGATAAACCAATCAGGCAGATTGGAGAGCAGCTGTGGTAGTGGATCTAGTGTGGGAGACATAGGTACTCCCAGGATGGGAGACAAAGCTACTTCTAGGTGATGATGGAGGATGGAATGCCTCCCTCTCTAAGAGGGAGTGTCGATGCTTTTTTAGCATCGGGAGGCATTCCCACTTGTGGAATGTGGTGAGAATACCTCCCTCGCTAAGAGGGAGTGTTGATGTTATGTAGATTCATGGAGGTATTCTCACATGGCACTAAGTGTTGTGAATGTGAGAATTGTTGCGGGCACCACTTCACACTTTTGATTTGATGAAAACCCCCTTGGCATGAAGTTGGAGCTTCATGGGTTTGGCAGTGGGATTGTGGGTTTGTGATGGGGCTTCACACCCACAAGAAAGTCTAATTTGGTGTTGGCTTTGTGGAGGGAATTTTCAAGCTAACCCATAGACTTGTATAAATAAGAGAGAGGTCATTGTGACATTTCATATTGTGTAGAGTGTGTGGAGACATGATGGAGCTAACATAAGTGAGTCTGCACTTGTGCTAGGAGCCTTGGTGATTTCAACAAAGGGAAATTATGCATGGTGGGAAATATGGCCTAGAGGAAGAAATTTTGCAGGGAGCACATTGTACAAACGTGTTCATACAAGGGTTTTATGTATATGTATGTGAGTTGTAGGTAGGCACAATCGCATACATACAGAGATTGCAGGTGGACACAGTCATGTATGTACGGGGGTTGCAAGTGGGCACAATCACGTGCATACGTGGGTTGTAGGTGAGCACAATTGTGTATGTACATGGGTTGCAAGTGGGAACATTTGTTTATATGTGGGTTGCAATGGAGAAAAGTGGGTATGTATGCGAGTTGTAATAAAGATAATTGTGTACATAGTTTTCTGGGCAGGAGCATGTCCGTACAGGACGACAGGTGATGTCAACAACAGGTGGTTTGCAATAGATTTGTGGGTTGAGGATATTTATAGGGATTTGTTGAGGTTTGGTTTTCTGTTTTGTATGGTTATTGGAGGACAAGATTGTCCTCAGATTTGGGTGAAATTGTATTGGCTGAGAGGACATGTTTTGTCCTCAGATTTGGTGATATTTGTATTGGTTGGGAGGGCTAGTTTTTCCCTCAGGATTTCTGAATTTGATAAGGTTACATAACATAAATATTGTGTCTCATATGTGTTAATGATTCATCTCTGATCTTGTTTTTTTCGCTGCATGTATGTTTCAGTCAATAGATTTTAGTGTAAAATTGTTCAGTGATAGCAACTAGGGTTTTATTGTTAGATCACTAGGAAGCAATTTTCAGATCTGAAAATTAGTCACATAAGGTTGCATGTGAAAAATTGACACATTTTTTATACTACTTTGAGTCAACTATATCAACAATTGTTAAAGTTGTGTGCAAGTACACAATTTTGATA
>ML781324.1:219395-231149 GCA_009831015.1 Picea engelmannii | reverse complement strand
CTCATAGTTGAGACTGATGCTTCTGCAGATACTTGGGCTGCAATTATGTTGCAGAAGAATGGACCTAGGTTAGAAGAAGTATGCATGTATACTTCTGGTTGCTTCAGTGAAACTGAAGAAAAATATCCCTCATCCCACAAAGAAATCTTAGCAGTAAAGAAAGGCATCAAAAAATATAGAATTTTTTTAAAGCCTGTTCATTTTATTGTTAGGACTAATCTTAAGCACATGAAAGGGATGTTGTCTAATAAAAGATTGCTTGAACAGGGAAATAATAGAGTGCTCAGATGGAGCATATGGCTTGAAGGATATGATTTTGATATTGAATATAAGCCAGGAAAAGAAAATTGTTTAGCAGATCTTTTAACTAGAGAAGCTTCTCCAGCACCTAAAGAAAAGAGATTGACATGGCATCCTCCTCCATGACTGGCATAAGAAGAGAAGCTCCACCAGGATTCAAATGGATCTTGGTTTGTGATAATTGTACATATTGTTTTTGTGTTGATTGTTTGATTTTGTATATCAAGTCTTCTCTAGCTTGCTTCGAAATCCTAAAGAGATGGTTTATCAATAAGCATTTTGGAATCTCTTTTGGTGATTACTTCAGAAACCACAGAGATTTATTCAGAGGAATCATGATAGGTGGTCCTAACCAGGGACAAGTTTATATTTGTCTTTACACTCCCTACCTGACATATCTTGATTATTGTATGATCTTACAACAGGTAAAATATGATGGTTGTATCTGGTTGATTATTGAATGTGACAGTTTCAGAGAATACCATTATCAGTGGTCTGGTCTAGCCAAAAGTTGTAGTTCTCGGATAGATCTTTCCAACGAGCTATCATACGCCTAAAACGAAGATCGTATGCAAAAGTTACGACCCCGGGAAGTTGATGCACCAACTTACCCAAACGGGGCCCACATGACTTTTGGCGCTTCATCTCCTAGGGTTAGGTTTTTGGATGTCTAGGACTTTTGGCATTCCTGTTTATTGTAAAAAGGCCTTCAAAGCCTCATTGTAACCATCTTCTTTCGAATGCGCGCCGCCGTCACATCTCTTCTCAGAGATAAGACGCCACCATTCCAGCAAGCTTGTTTCCGCTGCATTTTTACAGTTTCAGCTTATTTCGTTATTTAATAGAAAACCAGTTTTACTGTATCTCTGTTATTTTTGTGTTAAGCACCTATTAATAATCTTTATTCATTTCGTTCTGCTCATAAAATCTGGATCACACATGGCCCTAAGTGTTGTGAATGTGAGAATCGTTGTGGGCACCACTTCACACTTTTGATTTGATGAAAACCCCCTTGGAATGAAAATGGAGCTTCATGGGTTTGGCAGTGGGATTGTGGGTTTGTGATGGGGCTTCACACCCACAAGAAAGTCTAATTTGGTGTTGGCTTTGTGGAGGGGATTTTCAAGCTAACCCATAGACTTGTATAAATAAGAGAGAGGTCATTGTGACATTTCATATTGTGTAGAGTGTGTGGAGACATGATGGAGCTAACATAAGTGAGTCTACACTTGTGCTAGGAGCCTTGGTGATTTCAACAAAGGGAAATTATGCATGGTGGGAAATATGGCCTAGAGGAATAAATTTTGCAGGGAGCACATTGTATGAAGGTGTTCATACAAGGGTTTTATGTATATGTATGTGAGTTGTAGGTAGGCACAATCACATACATACACAGATTGTAGGTGGACACAATCATGTATGTACGGGGGTTGCAAGTGGGCACAGTCACGTGCATACGTGGGTTGTAGGTGAGCACAATCGTGTATGTACATGGGTTGCAAGTGGGCACATTTGTTTATATGTGGGTTGCAATGGAGAAAAGTGGGTATGTATGCAAGTTGTAATAAAGATAATTGTGTACATAGTTTTCTGGGCAGGAGCATGTCTATACATGATGACAGGTGATGTCAACAACAGGTGGTTTGCAATAGATTTGTGGGTTGAGGATATTTATAGGGATTTGTTGAGGTTTGGTTTTCTGTTTTGTATGGTTATTGGAGGACAAGATTGTCCTCATATTTGGGTGAAATTGTATTGGCTGAGAGGACATGTTTTGTCCTCAGATTTGGTGATATTTGTATTGGTTGGGAGGGCTGGTTTTTCCCTCAGGATTTCTGAATTTGATAAGGTTACATAACATAAATATTGTGTCTCATATGTGTTGACGATTCATCTCTGATCTTGTTTTTTTATTTGCATGTATGTTTCAGTCAATAATTTTTAGTGTAAAATTGTTCAGTGATAACAACTAGGGTTTTACTGTTAGATCACTAGGAAGCAATTTTCAGATCTGAAAATTAGTCACATAAGGTTGCATGTGAAAAATTGACACATTTTTTATACTACTTTGAGTCAACTATATCAACAATTGTTAAAGTTGTGTGCAAGTACACAATTTTGATACAAAATAAAGCTAATGTTGTAGGTATTAAATATAAATGATATGAAAATAGTACTAGTTTGGCTTACTCTACCTTGTTATTCCTAGTGGGTGTTATTGAATCCCATGATAGAAAACTATTTGAAATAGTTCTCAAAGTGTTTTCAACGATACATATCTTCATAATTCAAGAATTTCTTGTATAGTAAACAATTACTATTCTAAACATGAGATACTTAATATTTTAATTAACTAGTTTCAAAAGGACGCAGGACATGAGGAGATGACTACTTCATCTTCATTTCAATTTATTTTTATTACCAATTGGGTTGATACTATATTGTCAACCTCATGTCCATTATTAATCCATACAATGCTAAGAAATTCATAGCATTTTAGAATCCATTGGAGAAAAGAATGATCTAACTCATGAATAATATTTTCTCATCCTAACTAGATATCAAATTCAGAATAAACTTCACTAGAGGCTAATCAAATTCTTGCAGCAATGACATGGTATCTTAAATATTTGGTGTAAAACTTTACCATGAAACTGAGAGGATGTTGAAGAGTTTCGAGACTCTGACAACCATGGATAACAATAAAAAAATCTGGCCTTGATTGGCTTGTTTCAAGCTCCCAATGTTTTGGCCTTTGGGAAGGCCATCTCCATATTATTTTTGCATTTTAAAACCCTCCCATATTATTAAAGTACATGCATAGGTTGTTCAAGTTGTATTTCATCATATGTGAGTATAGTTTGCAAAAAATCCAAAATTGACCCCTTTCATTGGTCACTAGGCAGGCTCCACGTTAGCTAGTTCTTGCACAAAATTATTTTTTTATTTTTATTTTACCACTTTAAAAAATGTAGTGGATATACCTTATAGTACTTGAAACAAGGCATTATTTTCCCAATTATGAGCTCATATGACTGGCCTACAAAGTGCACAAGTTGCATGTCTCTAGGGTGGGAAAATTTCATAGTCATGAATTCATTAATCAGATTCTATTTTGAACTAGATCCATAGAGAAAATTGGGATTTTTAATAATGTAGGGGTATTTGAGACCTTTCCAATGATGTATCACATGCTTGGTTTTGACCCATGTCCATTGAGAATGAACTTTCACAAGATAAAGACTAGTTTATAAGTAGATTTTTTGTGGCAAAGGTTCACAATTTAAAAAGTGTTGTTGTTGTGCACTAGAGTAGAAATTTAGAGATTCCAAGCCAGATATTACTGCAATACCTTTCCAACAACATATTATTTTCCCCATTTTGAAATCGTATGACTTACTTAGAGTTGTCACACGTCTTTGAAGTACATGTTTTGAGGGTGTGGCTTGTGCAATGTAGCGAGTAAGGTTTTTGGGTAGATGAACCAATGGTTGGTAGCATTAAATCAAATTTCCAAGTTGTTGTCGTCTAAAATTACTTGTCATTACATTTTTGATGATATTGGTTGGTCATAAGAGGGATTTTTCTTACAACATCAAGCACATCACTTCAATCCTTTTTTGAACTAGCCTAACTCACAGAGGACGCACTAGTTAGTTTTGAAATGGTATTGCAACATTTGAACTCCTAATAGAGATGCCATAGACCTAAATCAAAGGAAACAAGAACACAAACCAATATAATGAGGGAGATGATTACCTCTTTTTTTAAGTAGCTAAGCATTTTATTGCATGGCCAAATCATCCAAAACCAAAGGAAGAAATAACCACAACCTTGAAAGCCACAAAAAATGAAGGTTGTCCCTCACCATTAACCCACATTTCTCATTGAACTACAATGCCATGAGCCTAATTACAATTTTCATAAGTGAGAAAGGGAGTATAATAGTGAAATTCCATTGCTTCATAACTAACAACCATTTCATCCTTGAATTGCCTATCCGGTAGATATATATTAAATGGTTTGGCCTCTTGGGGATAGACTTATCTATAATTTATTTTAGACTGACCTTATAATCTCCCATGAGTGTTTCCACATAAATCATTTGGGATTTAAGGAGCAAGAGTCCTTTGTATAGGGCTGATAACCCAACTTCCTTGTTCATGGTAGTCCCAAATCCGCAAGCATATTTTACTTATTGGTCTCACTCAGAGTCGATGATGACTCCCTCAACCCTTGAATTATAACTATAATAATTATAAATTATAATTTTGATTATTAGTTATTAATTATAACAATTATTATAAGGGATATAATAATTAAAATTACAATAGTAATAATAGTAATAATGAGTATATAGTAATTGTTATTATAATTTTAAAATTATAATAGTAATTTTATATTTTATATTAATAACAATGAAAATATTTTTTACGGTCCCTTATTTCAATTTCACATATGGGTGTAGAGAAAAGATTCTTGGAACTGAAAGGGATTTGCGGGGGCACTCACCAGGAGCAAGCAAGGGAGATTCGTGAGGCATCACCTAATCTCTTGGATTCACAAGAATTGTTTTTGTCAATTGCCACCATTTTTTTTAAATTTGTAGATTTCATGTGGGTTTTGAATATGGGATTTGGGTTTTAGAGATGGTTTTTTCAAATGGGTTTTTGGGTTTTAGATATATTTGTGGAGATGGGTTTTGAGTTTTCCTTTCTATTCCCTAAATTTTCTCCCCCTTCCTCTCCTCTCTTCCTCCACTTATCCCTCTTTATATTCTCCTCTTCCAATGCTATTTTTCTTCCTTCCTCCTCTCCTCAATTCTCCTTCTTATCCCCCATATCCTCTCCCTCTCCCTCTCTCCCTTCCTCTCCCTCTCCTTCCACCCTCTCTTCCTCATTGCCTCGTCCCCTCATATTTTTCTCCCCCCCGATCTTCCTCTTCCTCCTTTTCTTCTCCCTCTCCCCCTTCTTCCTTCTTCTCTTTTTATTATCCCTCTTCCTCTTACCCGTATTTCTTTTCCTCCTTCTCTTATCCATCAACCCCTTTCTCCTTTCTCTTCGTCTCCTGCTATAGTCTCATAAGTTTCCCAAGTTATACTAGAGAATTACCTACCACTATAGTCAAATCAATTTTAAATAAGTTTTCATAATGATTTTATAGTTGAGTAAAAGGAGCATGTCAAGGATGAAACAATTTCACATTTGTAGCATTGTGTTTAGATATATTTTCTACCCTTATTAAGGCTTGATCATTTCTTCTTCTCTTAGAAAAATCCCAATTAACAAATATAGGAGTTGAGTTATGTTCATGAGGCAAAAGTCATTTGAATTACATTTAGTTTATGATATGGATTGGATCATTATATTATTTGTCATTTATCTCGATGCCTTCAGAGTGGAAAGAATTGGAGGAATCAACTTGTAGGTCCATTTTAGTGGCAGGTCCCAGTTTGGAAAATTAGGATTTGGAACCTCCCGGAGCCATTTTGAAACATTAAATGGCATTTTTTGGGTTTTTGGTGTTCGAAACCTGCCCCCACTCCCTAGATGGTGTTGTACACTTTGAGACCTTTCCAATGATGCATACCCTGAGTCAATCAAAGTTCATATGTAAAATTTATGCCTCCCGCGAGTTGACCTATCGTGTTTACCACCATGGTACGAGAGGATCCCGTGTCATCCCTCATTACTCATGCATATGGGGCTAGCCACATGAGGAATTTCAAAAAGATTCTAGAAGGTTCAAATCCCTACCACAATTGAGGGTTGAGGAAGTAAAAAATATACCCCTAGATGGCTATCGAGCTATGTTAAATATCAGGCGACTAGGAGGAGAAGGGGTTCCATTCTATGTTATTGTATTTTGTTGCATAAAAGATAAGAACAACTAGGAGTGGGAAATTAGAGAGCATAATATAGGGGATTAATGTTATGTAGCAACCTAACAGACCATAGGTCTCAAGTAACTCCATAGAGAGTTCCTTCTCCTTTGTACTTTCATTATTTCCATACCAAAGAAAAGAGAGCATAGGAGCCTCACCTTCTAGCTGGGTTTTCTCCCATAAGGGTTTCCCGAAGAAAATATTTGTGTTATTTTTTGGATGGTGTGTGATTGTATTTTACTGTTCTCTATTTTTCACATTTTATCTATTTTGGAATCTAAAGGAATTTAACCTTCATAGTGTAGATTTCAGTGTCATTTATCATATCTGTTGTGACAAATTGTTCCAGTGGAATATCCATGACAATTTACAGATCAATTTACATACATGGTCTTAAGTTTAAAGACTATGCTTTATATGAGTACCTTGTCACAATAATGGCACATAGTTTTTTCTTTGCTTGGTTCATTTGGATTACACACAATGAGACAACTTGGAGTTATCGAGTAAGTAGAATGATGAGAGGATCCAATATTGTTTCCCTCTCAATAATTTGGGGCTTCTCATTTTGCTTCGCTCATTTCACTTACATATAATGAACCAACATAAGAGGGAAAAAAAAACATTTTGGTAAAAAGACAAGTGGATGGTCACATACATAGAGATTTTGTTTACAATATTATTGTTTGTAGGCAATTTAATTTGAGCACACACAAGAAATCCAAATTGTGCACAAGACAAACCAAAATAATCATCTTAAGACTCTCAAGAAATTCAGGTTTATGAGTTAAGTATTATGGTGGGAGGAGGCAACATCATTAAACTATACAATAAGTGTGACAAATACAATGCATGTTAACCTATGCTATTTGAGAACAATGTTTGTGCTTTATTTTTATGAGGATGCTTGATGACCACTCAAATCTACATTGAAAATTTCAAATGATTGAAGAACCATGACCCTTTTATATACACTTATGGAATATGCGACAAAAAACAAATGGTTTCTAAGTCTAAGAGAGAGTTGTACGAGGGAGTGTGTCCTTTATTCTTTGTCACCCTTTAATATTATCCCCCTTGAGGTTGAAAGGAAGTGATAAAGGGATGTATCATCTTAAATTAAGGGTTGTGTGGATAAAGGGATGTAACACCTAAAGTGTTCTATTTCCCTAGGCCCCTAGGTCCAACTTCATGTGATAGGATCAAAATTTTCATATCCCTAATTTATCCACCATTTCTATCTTACATGGTCTTCTTTACAACTACAAATATTCACCATACTAGTTTCCAGACTTGAGTATCAACACTTTTCCTTGGATACCTTGTATATAATTGAAACAACCGCTTTAGTATGTTTATTCGATTAGAGGTCTAGCTAGGTTGTTTGATAAAGCAATGCTAATAAATTGTTTGTGAATAAATCCTTGGCTAAATATAAATGATAGAAGTTTAGTTTATGCATCTCTGCATATGTTAATCTTATGCAAGTATATTTTTAATGTTCATGTAAAATTATGCATATATTTTATTCCATGGGTTTTATCTACTTAACTTAGTAGTGTGACATTGTAATAGATCTATAGGTTATATGGCTTATGGTGGATATTCTTTACTTGATGGCATTAAATGTAAGGAAGAGAGGAACATGAGAGAAGAAAAGGTAAAAAATTATAACCGATGAAGACAACAACAAAAAAAAGACCCCGACAAGTTGTAAGTACATATTTTATGATTGTTATATAATATTGAAACATATGTATTTACTTTACGAAGAGTCACATTTATAATTCTAATTGTTACTTACTGTACTCTATTTTATGTTGTGGAAAATATTGATAAAAAAAACTTACATAATTTTTGAAGACTAACCAAAAAAAAGAAACAACACCTATATGATTACTTGTATTTGATGCAACATGGAGAAAGTTCTAGGGGTCTTAGTTGCAGTAGATCTAAGCATGTTAACCATGGTGCAATTTATCCTACTTTTTTTTAGAATTTTTTAGAATGTAATTGAACCCAATATACGACATTTTTCATGGCACTTATTTTTCCTATGACATACATATTAATGTTTGAGACTAGAGCCCAGAGACGAGGATGAAAAAAGATGGAAATCTATTTCATCAACAAACGATAGGGAAAATCAATTCAACGATGAAAATATCCAAGTTACTAATGAAGGAGGGGCTTTTAAATATGGTAGTGGTACAATTTTTCATAATAATTTTTTTGACATAGTCACAAGAAAATGGTCAAAAGAATACCACAAAAAATGGGTAGAAATAAGTATTGATAGTAAGTAGATAGTATTACAACATATGCATAGAAGGTTCCCAAATATAACATTTAATGATAAGTGGGTCCTTCATAGATTCTCACAAAATATTGGGAGGAGGAGAGACCATATCAAGTGAAATATATTCAAATTATCTTTCTATGTACTCACTCATGTTAGTTTCTAGTCCTTCACATATTATATTTAATCTTGTATTGTCATTGAATTTTATAGGTGACTTAATTTTTTGTGTTTTTGAACATGTAGTAAACCTTAGTAGATATAAGAGAGAATAAATTATAAAACTTCAAAGATAAACCCTTAAAATCCAAAGATACCAAAACATTCACCATGAACAACATAAGAATATAGAGAGAAGAACCCTTAAGGTAGGGTAACACCATCAAGTACTCCTTATGTAAGGAATCACTCCAAAAGCCATGCTTGTTACAACACAATACAATCCAACACATCTCTAATACAATGATACTCATGTGTATTTATACTTTCTCATGATTATTCCCAAGGCTATAAATCAAATACCATTTATTATTATATAATTTCATTTTAGTTACATAGTGGGACTATTCCATTATTATGACCATTTTACATTCATTATCCCCTCGAGTACCTCCCTAGGTACCCCATATTATCCTTCCTAGGTACATTATGTTTCATCCCCCATTAGCATGTTTAATTCTCAAAACATGGTAAAAAACCTATAATATGACCTACTGAGCAATGTAATCATCTGGTACCATGCATGAGCATCCATCCCCTAGTGAAATGTGAACATGGGGTCCAAAAGTGGTCTTTCCTTGATCTTGATTCTAGCTTTTTCTTGGGATCCATGTCTTTACTGTGCTACTTTAATATCTCAATGCATTGATTTCAATCTTCCATGTGATACCATATTGGTTACATCTCTAGTTCCATGTTGATCCATAGTAAGTTTGTTGATGCTCATGCCCTTTCCTTGATGATTGCTGTTTCTTTGTGTGGTGTAGGTGGCAATATACAACAACCTTAGCCATCGATTTTTCTTTCTTTAAGTCTTCAACATATGGTTCCTTATCTTCTTCATTTTATGCCCTTCCTTTGTCTTTTATTTGAGTGCTTTTGTAGGTTCTCCTTTTGATTCAACTTTAGACTCTTTATTCAATGTGTCATTAGGTACTACAATTTGTTTCCCTATAAGGACTTCTTCATGTGACCCCTTGGCCCCTTCTTACTTAGTAGGAGTTATATCTTACAATGCAATTTCATTTTTCTTATACCACATCTTCAAGACATTATTTTGCGCATTGATATTAACTATACCAACTGAGTTCACCCAATGATATCCCAAATCAATATCCACATCATCTATATCTAAAGCATGAAAATCTAAATGCAACACATATTTATCCATAACAATCTTCAAATATTTAAAAATTTGAAAATTTTCACCTTCAACCTATGTGCTTTGAATATTCTTTGTGAGAATTTGCAATCTTTTAGCCAAATTAACATTGATGAAGTTATGATTGCTATTAGGGTTTATATAAATAATAACATTATCTTACTGAATACATCCATGAACCTGCAACATAAAGTTGAAACATGGAAATAAATCCCTAGTGATCTTCTTATCCTTCTTCACAATGTGGGCACTGAGATCACATATCTAAAAATACGTGTTCATATTCTTCATCATAAAGTGCATGTATCTTGTCATGGTTAAGCAAATTCCACCATATGTCTACATCATCTTTTAAATTCATACATACCCACAATTTCTGTATCTTTCTCGATAATACTTATTTTTTTTCAATACTAGGTCCATCATTGTTTCCTGTAAAATACATTTTGGTTGATATAACCCAACAATAGAACTAGGGTTTCAAGGAGAATCACATACTTTGCAGTGGAGCTCCTTTATGTAGTTAGGGTTTAAGGCGACTAATGTAAAATGATCATAACTTTTGTTATACTTATTGGATTGGCTATTATGACCAAAATTATGATATTCCATGGCTTCTTTGAAACTATTGTCACTATTTTAACCGAAATCTATGCACTTTATCAAAAAATTTCCAATCTATGAAAGTTACAGCAGTTACCGAAAAAAAGCCTAATTTTAAATCAATGATATCTCCACTTCTCAGACTCTGATTTGAATGTTTTTTTTTTGAATTGCGTATTTTTTCGAGAGGAATTCATATATATGATTGTTTTCTTCAAATTCAGTATATATAGTTTTATAAATTGAATTGATTTTTTTCGTCCTTTTTTTTCCGTCAAAAATATGCAAAAAAAAAAAAATCTCACTTTGTGCTAACATATTCTCCAACTTTGTGCCCAAGAGAGAGATCTGATTCCACTTGTAGTAAACCTTGGTAGATATAAGAGAGAATAAACCATAAAAACTCAAATATAAACCCTTAACCTCCAAAGATACCAAAACATTCACCATGAACAACAAAATAATATAGAGAGAAGAACCCTTAAGGTAGGGTAACACCATCAAATACTCCTTATAGTGTTAGGATACTTAGACAATTAGGAGTTAGTTAATATCAACTCAGTCTAATGTGTCCTGGTGTATTTCTTTAGTATGCATTTGTAGCTATGTAATACGACGATCATGATATGTTATGGACATAGAGTGATCTGATGACTCATATTCTTCTTGATATGAATGGATACATTTATCCATGGCTTCACACCCTATTGGTCCATGTTCTCTATTTAAAGAGCATGGAGGGTCATTTGGTGATGACTGGTTGTGAGAAACTCTCTTGTAAAATATTTTTCTTTTGCATTAATATATTGCCTCAAGTGGCCACGTTGGCTAGGGCTGTGGACTATTTCCCTCTTCCTACATTGATTCATGGCTTAGCACACGATTGGTCCATGATATCCATTTAAAAAGCATGGAGGGGAATTTGGTGATGATCGATTGTGAGAAAAATCTTGTAAAATATTATTCTTTTGCATTAATATATTTCCTCAAGTGGCCACATTGGCTAACATCGTGGACTATTTCCCTCTTTGAGGGTTTTAACCATGAAAAAAAATTGGTGTGTTGATCTTTGATATGGTTGTGTGTGTGGTTACTGAAGGTTTTCATCCTCCATTGTAATGCTCTAGTTTTTTGAACATGGTATCAGAGCCCATTTGAAGAACCACTCACGTTATAGATCGAGATCTTGAAGCCGTGATGCTGAATTTTTGGTTTCTTCTATTTCCATACATTTATGGGATGAGAGGACTATTCCATTGCATCCAGAGAACTTCTTTAAGTTAGAAA
>ML781324.1:199545-213190 GCA_009831015.1 Picea engelmannii | reverse complement strand
ACATTTCCTTGGTGTAGCAATGTATGAGTTGTTTACAAGAAGAAAAATTACATGGTTATTTTATGATTAATTTAAAATCTCATAATTTTTTTAAATATACATGTTTTTTGGCTACCATGGTGTGAAATTGATTGAATGTTTTTGTTTTTGTAAGAAAGAAGGGGTCTAGTTTTTATTTATATTTTAACAAAATGTAAATCAATAATAGTATGACCATGTGAGCCATATGTCTACCTTTTTCCAACCAATATGTTGGTCTTCCCAAAGGGAAACCATGCCAACAATAAAAAATGAAAAAAAAATTCTGTTTGTAAAAGTTTGTATTCTCTACATTGCATGAAGCACCTAGACTGTAACTGTAAAATACTACTAAGACTACTGATATATGCATACATAAAAACATAAAAACTATAACTAAACTATCAATCATCAAGAGTAGGAACCTGGGGCACCTTCGGAGGCTAGGCCACATCATGGTGAGATAGAGGATGATGAGGCCTAGTAGAGGAAGAAGCCCCTTAGTCACCCACGTTTTGGAAAAACACACCATGGATTTTGAATACTATCATATGGCTTCATAATTTGAGCCATATGATAGTTTTAACATGCTAGAAAAGTTCAACAGTCCTAAAAATTTTGGAATATCGATTTCTGGTGCACCCTAGGTCGGGGATAACCTTTTCCGCATATATGTCAACCTACCTATTCTTGATGAGGGATTGCACCTTACTCATATCCTCCTCCAAACCAACATTGAAATCCCTCATTGAATTCTCAATTTCATCTTGGTAGTGCTCTGTTGTCTCCTTGACATCGAGGGCAACTTTCGTTTTGTGCTATGAGTCTTTACCGACCTTGCGCTTCTAGGACTCCATGGAAAACAAGTTTCCCTCAAGATGACCACCAATATCACTGCATCCAATAACAAACTTCTCCTTTCACAGATATTACTAGAGAAACATAAAATAAACCTCCCAAACAATCTGTGAATTTTGCATGAACCCAAACTTCACACATCCCCTATCAATCTACCTTCCATGCGTGGCCATGATGCTCTGTAGGACGACTTTGACCTCCACTTCACATATCATTAATCAACTCATAATGGTCGAACAAGAGAGAGAGGCTTGAACCTATATTGTGGATTACGATTGGTCGAATGAACATTTAAACATAAAGCGAGAGGTACTAGTGGAGGGGAATGTGAACAGATCGAAACAACATGTGGGTTGATGGACATGACCCTCTGCATCATGACAAGATGCCCATCATGAATTCCATATGTATAGATCCCATCACTGTCAAATCCACTTGTCACCCCATCCAGGTGGAAATTAGTTGAATGTTAGTGCAATAAAATTTCATAATTGTGTTTACAGATACATGTTTTTTTTGTCTAGTCATGGTGTGAAATTCATTAAATGTTACTGAGGTAGTGCACTTATATATACATGGGTTTTTCTCTCAAGATTAGTACAATGTGAAATAGACTTATAATAGTCATCAATCTAATCAATAACTAAATATTATAAAATCACTAATTATATAAATATTATATTAATTAATAAAAATAATTAAATAAACAATAATAATCAAATCAATAAAATTTATAGTAATAATTAATAATAATTTAATCAATCAAAATAATAAAATAATTATTAATATAACTGATGCTAAATGATGTTGCAATGGCATTCAAACAATGCAAAAATATTTATTACATCACAAATATGACACTAAAACAATGCAAAAATAAAGTAAAATGATACTTGGAATATGCAAACTCGATGCAAAAAGATTTGTATTTCGATGCTAATATGACCTAGCAATCTAAAATCCATCCTTGAATTGATGCTAATAGACTTATATGTTCGAAAAAATAGGGTATTCCAACATAGGACAAACACCTTCAATAACCACTCACACAACCAGATGAAAGATAAGCACACTAATGTTTTTACATGGTTAAAACCCCCAGAGAGGAAACAGTCCACGACCCCAGCCAATGTGGCCACTTGAGGCAATATATTAATGAAAAATAAAAATATTTTACAAGAGAGTTTCCAAAAATCGATCATCATCAAATTACCCTTCGTGCTCTTTAAATATAGATCATGGAGCAATCAGGTGTTCAATCATGAATCAATGTAGCCATTAAGATCAAGGAGAATATGAGTTGTCATATCACTTTATCTGTATACCATAGCATGACCATCGGATTACACAACTACAAATGCATACTAAAGAAACACACTAAGAAAGACACATTTTCCTAAAGACACATTAGACCAAGTTTATCTTAAATAATTCTTAAGTGTCTAAATATCCTAACATTCCCCCTTAAGAACAACTTGTGATAGGATTGAAGGAATTACAAAGGCATCATAATAGGAGAAGGAAGGGGGAATTAGAGCCTATCCCCCTATTGGGCCCGATATATGATCATTTTCGTGACATTATTATACACTTTTTGCCATATGTACATATGCGTTTTTCATCTTTCAAAGGAGCTTTTTGAAGAATTTTATGATAAAATGGTATAATCGGCATAAGGTATGTGTAATTCATGTTTAATGACTAAATCAAGTTTAATTCATCATGATCTATGATTTCCAAGAGTTAATTCATGTTTTTCTGTTATTACAGGGCAAAACACACCATGTTTCCAGTTCCAACACTTGATCCGGCACTCGTTCCAACACTTGTTCCGGTACCCGATACGACACTCGTTCCAGCACCTAGTATTGCAAAAAAACGCAAGGCAAGTTGGTGGTTATGGCATTGACGGCCAGTGATGGACAAATCCGGCACATGGGTTTTCTTCATGATTGCCCCCTGCAGCTACTAAGCTCAAGACAACTCGATTTCAGTTGTCCAAAGAAGGCGATTATTGGCTTGCTTCATTTTGTCAGTTATGGCATCATTTATTGTATTTTGCCGAAATTAGAAGTCGTTCGACCCTCCTGTGGTTGACCACTTGGTTTGTAAATGTTATAAATACCACTAAGGTAGTCAGATGATTGTTAAGTAGAAGAACCAAGTAGCATAAGCATTAGAATTGCCAGAATTTTTTTTTTGCTCTATTTGAGTTTTTACATTGCCATAATTATGCTAGAACTGTGTTTTTGGATTTTTATGGTGAATTCGGCCTGCTAAGCTCGTGGTGTACTTTTAGAGAGTGACCACGACTTGTTGGGGAGTCCACCAGCAGTCTGGTAACCGTCTTCATGTTTATTTTGCATTTCCTAATTTAAATTGCTCTCTTTTTATTTCCTGTATATGCATGTTTTTATTTAATTAATTAGTTCGTTGTAGCTTACTGTTTTACTTCTCTTTTGCAGGTTAGATGATGATATGTGTTAGCATGTGTTGATTTTGTAGATTAGAAAAGGCTTGCAAGTCTCTCTCTCTCTCCATACTAACCCTATGTGCAATTAGAAAGTCTCTCTCTCACTATACTAACCCCGCATGCAGTTAGATGTTAAATTGTGCTTTCTTTTATAATTTTACAATAAAGTTTATAACAAAACATAGTTTTAATTTGGTTTCCTTTGACATGGATTTTGATGAATGGATAGATTTACTTCCAGTTTTTGAATCATATCTTGTTTATCTTAGTTTACGTGGATTTCATTTACTTAGTTATTGGTTAATGTAATTGTCAATTTACTTTTTAATATCATAGTTTAATTTTTGTTTTCAATTCATTTTCTTATCATAGTTTGAATGATTAAAATAGACATAGTATAGTTTTATTTCACGCAATTTCCTTTCTTAGAATTAAAGTGCAATTGAATTTCTTAGTTAATGAATGAATCTAGTTTGCTTGCATAGTGTAGAATTGGAATAATAACCTCATTATGTTGTTGATGGTTCATACATGAATATGTAGGGTATTTAACATTATCTTTGTCATGGATAAATTCTCCTTAGATTGTTTAATCCATACCTTTCATTTTGCCATTGAGATTAGTGTTGAGTTTATACCGTTGGAATTGTCCTTTGTTGTCAAGTGTCATCGAGATATCATCCGTCACCACTGAAGACATTCACACAACCACCAACATTACATTTGAGTGGTTCATATATTAAAGATAGTTTCTTGCTTTCGTAGATTAGAAGAGATAGTTTCTTGTTTTCATAAGTTTAGTTGGTAGCCTTTCTTGCTTTCAATAGAATAGATTTCCTTTCATGCATTGCATTGAGCATTTAGATTTCCTTTCACGCATTAGTAATAGTTTTGCATTAGGCATTTAGTTCACTTGCCTTTTAGGCTAGATAGTTGTTCAATGAGAAGTTTTACTTGCAGTATTTTGTTGCCTTTGCTTACTTTTATTTTTCTTTAGTAGGTTAGTTAGGTGCCTTTGCTTACTTGTCTTTTTATTTAGTAGGTTAGTTAGGTGTCTTTGCTTACTTGTCTATTTGTTTTAATAGGTTAGATAGGTGCTTTTGCTTACTTGCTTATTTATTTGCTTTCATAGGGTAGTTGCTCATTGAATGTAGGTTGGAAAGATAAAGAAGTTTGCTTTTGTCATTTTCTTATTATGTTTAGTAGTTTGCTTTTGCTTATTGTTTGGTTTACATAGAGTTTTCATTTGCTTTCTTAGGAACTATCCATTGATCCTTGGCCCAAAAGTACTTAGGTTACCTAGTTTCAAGTTGCTTAGTAGGGTTTGCTCATTAGATAGGTTTGCTTGAGTAGATTAGCTTTAGATAGTTGCTTTCATTAGTTAGATTATACTCCTACAAACCTTTTACCTTTGGCATATATTTTGCTACAACTCTAAGTTTACTTACCTCGGGTTGACAATTTAATTGAGGGTAGTTTAGTGTCTTTTTAGTACATATAAATCACCTAACATTTTGGCGTCGTTGCTGGGGAGTTATCTGAAGGTAAGAAGTAGTTGGGAATTATATCATCCTTAGACCTTAGCATTAGTTTGGTGGCGGGGGAAATTTAAGACGAGAGGTAAGAACCTACGCATCTGCTATAGCAGGTTCCCCCAAACCCAATGGTAGTTTTTCTTTTTGTTTTTATTTTTCATGAATAAACCTAGGAATCAAATGGTAGATTTTTCTTTTTGTTTTTGCTTTCTTTCATGAATAGGCCTAGAGACCCACAAGGTAGATACATTAAATCAAAATCATACCTTTCAACCAAGGTTCCTTCTGATCTCTTTGGGGAAAGGAACGTTCCGCTTATAAAATACACAGACCGATACCGAAAAATAGAAGCTAGCTTGACCCAAAGAGATAATATAGTCTTTGAGAAGACTAACACAGGGAGCACTATAGAACAAGAAATTGAAGCATCAAACATATTGGGACAGGAGGCAAGACCACTCGAGCCTTCCGCAGAACCAAACAATACAACCTTTTCTTTTACACCACCACCAGGGAATCCTAATTTTGAAGATATCATAGACCTTGAATAGGTGAATATTTTGTTTGGTTGTTCAACCAATGTGATTATCTCCCAGATTAACACAAAAAATTTGGCACCAATAATCTCAATCGGCTCGAGTAGAGTCCCAGACATCCAATCAGTAGGAAGACCTTTTCATCAAAGGGAAACCTTGATCTCTTCAAAGATAAAACCACTTAGGTATTCTCTTTTCAGAAATCAAGCCAATATGGATGATCAGGAGGACCATAACAATGTAAGACACAGGGAGGAAGAAGAAATTGGAAACCAAACTGAAACTACCTTCGGGTTTCCGATTTTAGACACCACTCCAAATGTCAACATGAAGAATATTCCTCTCTCAACACTGCCTACCTTTTATGGTAAAAACAATGAAGATCCATACACCTTCCTATTTGAATGTGACATCTTGTGCAGGAGATACAACTATGTACATGATGCCCATAAATTAAAACTCTTTCCTGCAACCCTCAAAGACTCTGCACTAAGATGGTTCATGGGGTTGGGAGAATCCAATATTAGGTCTTGGGAAGCCATGAAAGACATATTTCTCAAGAAGTACCAAGACTACTGTAAGACCAAAGAGTCTTGTAATGACATTTTTATAATCCAACAATTAGAAGACAATACCCTCGAAGATTATATGGAAATATTTGGTTATATCTCCCAGAAGTCAAAATACCATGACCCCTTAGAGGATGCAATTAGGGCTCTTTTCCTTAAGGGAATTTTAGAAGAATATTTAGAGATGCTTAACCTGATGGCATCAGGTGACATCTCTCATAAACCATTTCCTAAAATATGTGAAATGTGTAAAAATTACTCAAGGAGTAGAGACAAAACAGGAAAGAATGTTTGGGAACCTTACAATAGAAGCTTAAAACCAGTTAGTTCAGGTGGCATCACAAGAGCATAGATAGGAAAACTTCTAGAAAACTTTAAGACTGTCATCTTAAGCACAATATGTTCCCATTTGGATACCCTTAAACTCAAAAAGAAACAGGAGGAGGAAAATGCAGCAATGAGCATATATTTCTCAAGATGCAGGAGGAAGTATTCTTCAAGGGAGTGCCCACTAGATAACATTTCAGTTTGCGGTTTTTGTATAGAAGACCATGTGCCTGAAAAATTTCCATCATTTCCCGGTTTATTAGCCATCTATAGGAGTGGGGATCCTGGGGAGTCTTCTTATGCACCTATGAGGCCATGACAGCCTAGGAATCAACCCACATACCTAGATATACAGTCTCAAGTTCCACCCTATTATCAACAACAACAATGGAACTCACCAGGTTGGAAAAATTGGTCTACTCAATACCAACATCCTTGGATTCAAGGATGGAGAGGAGGACACAATCTAGGAAACCCTCAAGCTCCACCTATCCCTATGTCCAACCATCCTTATTCTTAGTTCCCATCAAACACTCCGCAACTTCTGCCAGGATTTGTTCCACCACCTTTACCTCCTATCCCACAACAACGACCACTACAATTTCAAAATGCAAGCTCCCCAAAATCGACACTATTACCGGCACAACCAGTGCCAAATCCTAATAATAAGCCCCCTCAACCTCTTAAAAATGTTGAGATGCAGGCCTTCCTGACATATGTTATTACTCCTGTTCCATTACAAGAAATTCAACTAAGTTTGGGAAAAGTTCTGGAGAGGCAGAGACCCTCAATAGTCATCCAGGAAGAGGAAGAAGAAGAAACCACCAAACAACCCATGGATGACACTAGGTGGGAAGATGTTATTATCTCGAAGAATCAAGAACCCAAGATTCCCCAAAATGAACCTTCACAAATTATGAAGGTCCCTCCTTATCCAGACCGATTGGTAATCAAGAAACCTACCACCCGACCAGAATTTGACATTTTGAATGAATTGAAAAATATTTGTGTCAAAATTCCCTTGCTTCAAGCCATTAAAGAAATTCCAATCTATAGTAAGGTATTCAAAGAATTCTATATCAAGAAGCCAGGTAGGAAGCAAAAGGACCCTCCTACAGTACACTTGGTAGGAGGACTCTCTGAGTACATATCAGAGTAGCCAAAGCTATCAAAGTATGAGAATCCAAGAAACCTCGTAGTGACCATAACTATTAAGGAGGTCTCCATCGGAAGCACTCTCATAGATCTAGGGGCAGCCATAAATGTTATGACCGCTACTACCTTGGAACAATTACAGTTACAACCTCTTCTTCAGCCTACCCTAACCATTTTGGAATTAGCAGATAAGACTAGGGTTATACCCGAAGGGATTTTAGATGATGTCATGGTTACTTTAGCCTCATGGGAGTACCCCATAGATTTTCTTGTCATTCATTCAAAGGATCCTGCTAAAGGCCATCCTGTTATTTTTGGAAGACCTTAGCTAGCCACAACCAATGCATTTATTGGTTGTAGAGAAGGAGAAATAACCATCTCAAATGGTCTCTCTATCTAGAAGCTCACCATTTAACCTCCAGCTCAACCTATTATGGAGAATCTATGGTGGCTTGAATGTCCATATGAGAATGAAGACTGGGAAGAACCCACATTGCCTAGTGACCATGCAAGGGCACTTCAGGAGCACACAACAAAAAATGTGCTAAACCAATTCATTTATGCTATTACATGTGTGGATTTTCCACAGTCTTTTCCCCAATTTGAGTACATGTTTGGGGAAGAATTTCAAGAACAATTAGACCCATCCATTTTGTCTTCGACATCTTTTATTTTCGAAATAGATGAATCTTCCATGTCTTATACTATGCCCTACGAGATTAGTCCAATAAAATTTTTACATATAAAATCCAGGCTAGATGCAGACCAACAGAAACAATTAGTAGATATCCTTAAATAACAAACAAGAGCATTAGCCTGGGAATACAATGACATGAAGGGTGTACACCCTGACACATGAATCCTTCATATATACACCCAAGGGGAGGTAACAACTGTTAGGCAACCCCAGAGAAGGATGAAACCAACACTCAAACATATAATCAAGGAGGAGATTCAAAAGTTGCTAAATTTCAGATTTATCTATCCCATCTCCGATAGTGAGTGGGTATCCCCGCTTATAGTGGTTCCAAAGAAAGTGACTGGGAAATGGAGAATCTGTGTTGATTTCCGGGAACTCAACAAGGCCACTCTGAAAGACTACTTTCCTCTTCCTTTCATTGACCAAGTTCTAGATACCTTGTCCGGAAAGAAGTATTTCTCCTTTCTAGATGGGTACAACAGGTACAACCAGATTCTTATAGCACCTGAGGACCATGACAAGACTACATTTACTTGTCTGTGGGGCACCTATGCCTATAGGGTCTTACCATTTGGATTGTGTAATGCTCCTGCCACATTTCAACGAGCAGTATTAGGGATATTTTCCGATCTTATTCATGATTGTGTGGAGGTCTACATGGATGACTTCACATTCTATGGAAACACTTACCAGGAAGCCTTAGACAACTTAGAGAAAATCCTCATCAGATGCTAGGAAATGAACCTATCCCTAAGTCATGAAAAATGCAAAATGTTGTTAACTGAAGGAGTGGTTCTAGGACATCATTTTTCATCTGAAGGAATACAATTCGATCCTACAAAGATTGAGGTCATTATTAGACTTCCACCCCCCAAGACTCAGAAAGAGGTGAGAAGCTTTCTTTGACATGCCGGATATTACCGATGGTTTATTGAAAATTTTACAAAGATTGCTGCACCTATGTTTGGATTATTGATAAAAGATGTTGATTTGTTTTGGACTGAGCAATGCCAAACTACCTTTGAAACCATGAAAGCCAAGATGTTTGTGGCACCAGTTCTTAGAGGGCCCAATTGGACTCTCCCATTTCATATATCCACTGATGCCTCCGACACAACAATAGGAGGGGTATTAGGGCAGAAAGAATACCAACAATCCTATGCCATTTATTTTGTAAGTAAGAACTTGTCTCCTTCCGAGTTAAACTACACAATCATCGAGAAAGAGTTATTGGCAATTGTTCATGCTATTAACAAGTTTCTTCATTACATTATAGGTTATGAAGTATTTGTACACATCGATCATTCCGCCATTAGGCTCCTCATGAACAAACCTATAACTAATGGTCGAGTGACTAGGTGGCTTTTGTTATTGCAAGAATTTAATATCACTATGCTTGACCGATCTAGAAAGGATAATGTAGTAGTTGACTTTCTTTCCCGAATACAAAATGAGGATGATGATATCCCTGTAGATGATGGTTTCCCAGATGAGCACCTCTTTTTCCTTTCTATCAATACCCCATGGTTTGTGGATATGGAAAACTATCTGGTCATTAGGAAGTTACCGTCTCATTTGTCACCTCATGAAAAGCGGAAAATTATTACACAAAGTGCTAATTACTCTTGGGTTGGTCATGGTATTTTTCACATAGGTCTTGATTTGATTATTCGTAGATATGTTCGAGAGAACGAGGTACCTGATATACTACAAAGTTGTCATGATGGACCATGTGGTGGCCATTTTTCTGACAAATGCACAACATATAAGGTATTACATTCAGGTTACTATTGGCCTAGCATTTTCAAAGATGTTGCCAAGTATGTGAGAAGTTGTGATATTTTCCAAAGGATAGGAAGACCTATGTCATCTGACGAAATGCCTTTACAGGCCCAAGTTATGATATAACCCTTTGAAAAATAGGCCCTCGACTTTGTAGGACCAATTTCACCCATGTCCCGTAGGAAGAACTATATTTTGGTTTGTAGAGGCAAAAGCCCTATTCAGGGCCACAAAGAAGTCTGTTGTCGAATTTATCTATGAAGACATCTTTACCTGCTTCGATGTCACTTGTGAAATTGTTACCGACCAAGGCACTCAATTTACTTCCAAGATGATGAAAGAGATAATAGAGAAATATGGGATTAAACATCGTAAATATTCTCTATACCACCCGCAAGCCAATGGTCAGGTAGAATCCACAAACAAAGTTCTAGAAGCTATCTTGACCAAGACTGTTTAGTTACATCACCAGGATTGGGCTGATAGGCCCCCAGAGGCTTTGTGGGCATATCGGACTACCTGGAGAAATACCACTGGGCATACCCCTTATGAGCTAGTGTACGAGAAACAAGTACTTTTACCTATAGAATTCCAAGTAAGGACCTTCCGTATTGCCGCAAAGTTAGGATTGAACCTGGATGAGGCTCAAAAGCAACGACCCCTAGAACTAAATGAGTTGGATGAAATCATGCAAGATGCCATCCAATGGATGATATTAGTCCAAAACCAGAGGAGCACGTGGCATGACAAGTTTATTAAGAAGAAGCACTTCCAGCCTGGTGATTGGGCCCTGTTGTTTGATTCTTGATTCAAAACCTTCAAAGGCAAAATCACCACCCAATGGTTGGGCCCTTACGAGGTAGACACTGTATATGACAATGGAGCTGTAAAAATTAAAACACTTGACGATGGACAAGTCTTCTTTGTAGTAAACGGACACCGACTTAAATTTTATCATAAGCCCATTTCCAGAGAAGATTTTCTACAGTTCATGTCAACTGACAAGGCATTGGCCTTAGTAGATGGGGAAGTCCCCCCTTGTTCTTGAATTTTTTTTTCCGAATTTCCTACTGTATATATGTAAATAGTTTTTGCATTTTTTTAATAAGGCAATTCTAGATATTTCTGTAAGTGATTATTTCATCGGGAGTACACAGTTTCAAAGATATTTCTTCAAAACATTGTTATACTTGAATTGTGTGTCTATTAAAGCATCAAATGAATATTGACTTACTGTAGTTAGCCGTATTTTTGCAAACATTCTCATTTTTTTAGGGCATTCTAAAGCAATTTCTCTCGAAACTCTTCACCACTGTATAAGGAAGTGATACCATAACTATCAAGCTTAGAGGTCTCTCATACAGTTTTTCCAAGAAACCTGAGTAAGTGAGTCAAGTGTCTTTATCAAAGAGTAATAAGGAAGTCTAATTAGCAGTTAGTCATGGAACCATCACAATAACTACAAAGGAAGAAAGTAAGTTGATCCTAGAGATACCTTTCTGTTCTTTCTCAATGGTACCATCCACTACACACTAAATAGCTTGATTATATCATATCTTTAGATAGGCCACATCCGCTTAAGTACCCCTTACATCGGGACAATCACTAATAATATAATGGAAAGTCATCCTCTAACATAAATACCATCCCAATTAAAAAGAAAAAGAACGAAAAAGTTGTTTCAGAGCTGTTCCCCCATATTCTTGCATAAGCAATATTATACTAAAATCTTAAAATATGGAGGGCTAGTCTCTAAGGGTTTAAGAGGCTAACCTGCTGGGATACTAAATAGGTCTACTGGCAGTGGGTATCGACCTGTGGTATGACTAGGAAAACCCACTGGAGTACTGAACAGACTTGCTGTCAGTGAGGCATTCTACCTAGCGAGGATGATAATCTGACAAAAATAAATACTAAATTTAAACTTGTCCTGATGTACGACATTACTTGCAGACAAAGCTGACATGGAGTATGTGTGGTTAAGCTAAGGTTAATGAATCTCATCAACTTGCCATTGGGAAATGACTCTAATACTATCTTAAAACTCTCTTGCATACCTCTTCTTATCTATATATAAGATCTCTTATCCTATAGGTGGGGCCATCTTCTAACTGTCTTGTTAGGCCAAGCTGTGAAATTTTATCTTTACACTTGACATACTCTAAATCTTTGGCTATTGGAGGATACTGACTAGTTTCCTATACTTTTGATTGTGAGGTGTCACAATACTTAGGTGTGGGGGAGGGGTTCATGAGCTGACAAATGATCATTGCCTAGAGAAATGAGTCTTTGCAAGAATTTTTGTATTATTACCATGATACAGGTTATTACAGTGATAGTCATGTTATTTTTGAAATGCTTAAACTCATGTGTGTTATAAATTACTGAACACATACTTAACAAACCACTCTTTATCGGTTTATCGTTCATTACAAACTGCATGTTGTAGGTTTTATAATACATTTTATGCTTGCTATAACCCATTCATTGTAGGTTTTTGACATTATATGTCATATGCCAGAATAATGAGTGGGCATGGAGCATTTTGCCTCTACTCATTAACTACTGTGGTTGTCAAAAACACTTCCAATTGCAGGCCATCCATTATAAGAGGTGAAAACAAACTTAACCTAATACCAGACGAAGTACCATATGAGGTACTGGATGAAGTGCCATATGAGGTGCCGAACAAAGTGCCATTGCATACCAGTAATTGTCCTAGATTCCAGGGAACCATAATTTAATTACATTCAATTAAATTTGTTACATACATTGATTAAAAGATGCTTCATATGGTTATGATCAAATGTCCAAGTCAAAAGACTTGGACATTGATCTAAATACTCACCAATCCATTGCTCCCAAGCTTGCCATCGAATTTGAATTTCCCACATATGGCAGCTCGCGTGCACATGTGGGCAACGTACTCCACCATAAGAGCATCCAAAATCAGGCTGGGAACTATATTATCTCATTTACCCTTGCCAATTTCTCTCCTCTGCATTAGGAAATCACGCCCAACCTCTGCCATCTCATCCTTTGTTCAAATTGCACTTAGACCGTGCCAAATTCATGCCATCTCTTGGCCTGTGCTTAACCCGTGCCTCTGTGTGGCTCGATTTCTCCCTTGCTTGCTGAATTCAAACTTTGTCACAATGCCTAGGAGATTCGAACTCTCCTCCTATGTGGACTTGTTTTCCATTCCAGAATTCGCATAGTGCAAAGAAACGTTTTTGCGTGCTAGCTGGGGGCTATTTCTGTCTAGCTTGTAGGGCCATGATGACGACCTATCTATGCAATTTACAGTTGGTTTTGATGGTAAGACAACACATGTAGGGTCTCTTATCTTTGAAGTTACAAAAGAGTCCATTTCTGCTGCAACAAAGCTCCCAAGAATGGGATATAGATGGTTCAAGAATCATCAATTGCCGCGCTCAAGTTACAACAGGGTGTTTAAGCCCGAATTTGAGAGTATTTCAGGAGCAAAAGGGTATGCTACGGAGTGGATTAAGCCAGAATTGGTTAACCCACTCATCATCATCACAAGGTTAATTACATGTGAAGGTAGATACTCCACCTTCAAAGCTTGTCATTTTAGATTGCTGGCTCATTTTCTATTCAACAAACCCTTGAACTTTCCCTTTTATTTTCTCAAAATCTTGGAGAAGATGTCCTCTCAAGTGAGGAAAAAT
>ML781324.1:163306-178446 GCA_009831015.1 Picea engelmannii | reverse complement strand
TTAGGTGTGGGGGAGGGGTTCATGAGCTGACAAATGATCATTGCCTAGAGAAATGAGTCTTTGCAAGAATTTTTGTATTATTACCATGATACAGGTTATTACAGTGATAGTCATGTTATTTTTGAAATGCTTAAACTCATGTGTGTTATAAATTACTGAACACATACTTAACAAACCACTCTTTATCGGTTTATCGTTCATTACAAACTGCATGTTGTAGGTTTTATAATACATTTTATGCTTGCTATAACCCATTCATTGTAGGTTTTTGACATTATATGTCATATGCCAGAATAATGAGTGGGCATGGAGCATTTTGCCTCTACTCATTAACTACTGTGGTTGTCAAAAACACTTCCAATTGCAGGCCATCCATTATAAGAGGTGAAAACAAACTTAACCTAATACCAGACGAAGTACCATATGAGGTACTGGATGAAGTGCCATATGAGGTGCCGAACAAAGTGCCATTGCATACCAGTAATTGTCCTAGATTCCAGGGAACCATAATTTAATTACATTCAATTAAATTTGTTACATACATTGATTAAAAGATGCTTCATATGGTTATGATCAAATGTCCAAGTCAAAAGACTTGGACATTGATCTAAATACTCACCAATCCATTGCTCCCAAGCTTGCCATCGAATTTGAATTTCCCACATATGGCAGCTCGCGTGCACATGTGGGCAACGTACTCCACCATAAGAGCATCCAAAATCAGGCTGGGAACTATATTATCTCATTTACCCTTGCCAATTTCTCTCCTCTGCATTAGGAAATCACGCCCAACCTCTGCCATCTCATCCTTTGTTCAAATTGCACTTAGACCGTGCCAAATTCATGCCATCTCTTGGCCTGTGCTTAACCCGTGCCTCTGTGTGGCTCGATTTCTCCCTTGCTTGCTGAATTCAAACTTTGTCACAATGCCTAGGAGATTCGAACTCTCCTCCTATGTGGACTTGTTTTCCATTCCAGAATTCGCATAGTGCAAAGAAACGTTTTTGCGTGCTAGCTGGGGGCTATTTCTGTCTAGCTTGTAGGGCCATGATGACGACCTATCTATGCAATTTACAGTTGGTTTTGATGGTAAGACAACACATGTAGGGTCTCTTATCTTTGAAGTTACAAAAGAGTCCATTTCTGCTGCAACAAAGCTCCCAAGAATGGGATATAGATGGTTCAAGAATCATCAATTGCCGCGCTCAAGTTACAACAGGGTGTTTAAGCCCGAATTTGAGAGTATTTCAGGAGCAAAAGGGTATGCTACGGAGTGGATTAAGCCAGAATTGGTTAACCCACTCATCATCATCACAAGGTTAATTACATGTGAAGGTAGATACTCCACCTTCAAAGCTTGTCATTTTAGATTGCTGGCTCATTTTCTATTCAACAAACCCTTGAACTTTCCCTTTTATTTTCTCAAAATCTTGGAGAAGATGTCCTCTCAAGTGAGGAAAAATGTGACTAATCCCCACAACACTCTCTTCCATCATGGCATGATCAAACTCCTCGTTCTTGCCGAATTAGAGAAACAGGGGAAAAATTGGGATGCCTTTATCTACCAATTTGTAAACCCTCAATTGATGGTCAAGACCGACAAAAATCCACTTAGCCTAAAAACTATCTCTCCATCTAAGTCTCACTCTCCAAGAACTCCAAAATCCCTTGCACAAACTCCCTCTTTGTCGGAACAATACCAAAATCTTGTTGATATTCCTACTTCTTCATCAGGGAAAAAGACCAAGAACAAAGACCAAAAGAAGCCTATTGTTGACCCCCCAATGCCTTCACTTTCTCTTGGTCCTACACCTAAGAAAATCCAAGAAGTAATGTAGCAATACTTTCCCATAATTCCCACAAACAAGAGGGGAGACAATCGATTTGGTAAAGGACCTTTTAGAAAGAGTACCCGAAACACAAGAATCAAACCTTATGCAAAACCTCCACCTGCTTCAGATCCCATCCAAGTGTCCTCCAACCTTGAGAGCCCTCATAAGAAAATTAGGGAAGTCTCTACGGAGGGATTAGAGCCACTAAGGAAAACAAAATCAGAACCTACCTCACCTTTCCGAGCTCCCATCACTGCTACTTCACCTATGCCCACTCTAGATCCTAAAACTGATAAATTTTCCACATTCCTCAAAGGATCTAAGCCTTCCTCAGAGATCACTAATTCTGTTTCAACCATAGAGCAGCTACAAACATAAAACCATCAACTTCTTCAATAGTTGGAAGAGAGGAAGACAATAGATGCACATCTTCTTCATGACAATGCAGTCCTTCAAGAAAAAGTTAACTCCCTTCAACGGTTGGTCGATGGGATGACCCAATCTAACCACAGCCTCAGAGCACAGTTAAAGCAATACAATAGGCACAAGGCTAAGCCTACACAACAAGAAGGAGAGGCTTCCAAAATTGATCCTACTCAGCAAGCCTAGTCACGAGGGGTAACTTCTTTTTTGTTTGCAGTGGGACCTACAAAATCGTAGGTGTGGGGGTAATATTGGGCCCGATATGATCATTTTCATGATGCTATTATACACTTTTTTCCATATGTACATATGCATTTTTCATCTTTCAAAGGAGCTTTTTGAATAATTTTATGATAAAATGGTATAATCCGCATAAGGTATGTGTAATTCATGTTTAATGACTAAATCAAGTTTAATTCATCATGATCTATGATTTCCAAGAGTTAATTCATGTTTTTCTGCTGTTAGAAGGCAAAACACACCATGTTTCCAGTTCCGACACTTGATCCGACACTTGTTCTGGCACTTGTTTCGGTACCCGATCCGACACTCGTTCTAGCACCCAGTATTGTACAAAAACACAAGGTGAGTTGGCGGTTATGGCATTGGCGGCCAATGATGGAAAAATCGGGCACATGGGTTTTCTTCATGATTTCCCCCTCCAGCTACTAAGCTCAAGACAACTCGATTTCAATTGTCCAAAGAAGGCGATTATTGGCTTGCTTCGTTTTGTCAGTTATGGCATAATTTATTGTATTTTGTCGAAATTAGAAGTGGTTCGACCCTCCTATGGTCGACCACTTGGTTTGTAAATGTTATAAATGCCACTGAGGTGGTCAGATGATTGTTAAGTAGAAGAACCAAGTAGCATAAGCATTAGAATTTCCAGGAAAACGATTTTGCTATGTTTGAGTTTTTACATTGCCAGAATTATGCCAGAACTGCGTTTTTGGATTTTTATGGTGAATTCAGCCTGCTAAGCTCGTGGCGTACTTTTAGAGAGTGACCACGACTTTCTGGGGGGCCCACCAGCAGTCTGGTAACCGTCTTCATGTTTATTTTGCATTTCCTAATTTAAATTTCTCTCTTTTTATTTCCTGTATATGCATGTTTTTATTTAATTAATTATTTTGTTGTAGCTTACTGTTTTACTTCTCTTTTGCAGGTTAGATGATGATATGTGTTAGCATGTGTTGATTTTATAGATTAGAAAAGGCTTGCAAGTCTCTCTCTCTCTCCATACTAACCCTGTGTGCAATTAGAAACTCTCTCTCTCACTATACTAACCCCGCATGCAGTTAGATGTTAAATTGTGCTTTCTTTTATAATTTTACAGTCAAGTTTAGAACATATTTTTAATTAGAACAAAACATAGTTTTAATTTGGGTTTCCTTTGACAGGGATTTTGATGGATGGATAGATTTACTTCCAGTTTTTGAATCATAGCTTTCTTATCTTAGTTTACGTGGATTTCATTTACTTAGTTATTGGTTAATGTAATTGTCACTTTACTTTTTAATATCATAGTTTAATTTTTGTTTTCAATTCATTTTCCTATCATAGTTTGAATGATTAAAATAGACATAGTATAGTTTTATTTCACGCAATTTCCTTTCTTAGAATTAAAGTGCAATTGAATTTCTTAGTTAATGAATGAATCTAGTTTTCTTACATAGTGTCGAATTGGAATAATAACCGCGTTATGTTGTTGATGGTTCATACATGATTATGTAGGGTATTTAACATTATCTTTGTCATGGCTAAATTATCCTTAGATTGCTTAATCCATATCTTTCATTTTCCCATTGAGATTAGTGTTGAGTTTATACCATTGGAATTGTCCTTTGTTGTCAAGTGTCATCGAGATATCATCCGTCACCACCGAAGGCATTCACACAACCACCAACATTATATTTGAGTGTTTCATAGATTAAAGATAGTTTCTTTCTTTCGTAGATTAAAAGAGATAGTTTCTTGTTTTCATAAGTTTAGTTGGTATCCTTTCTTGCTTTCAATAGAATATATTTCCTTTCATGCATTGCATTGAGCATTTAGATTTCCTTTCACGCATTAGAAATAGTTTTGCATTAGGCATTTAGTTCACTTGCCTCTTAGGCTACATAGTTTTTCAATGAGAAGTTTTACTTGTAGTAGTTAGTTGCCTTTGCTTACTTGTCTTTTGCTTTAGTAGGTTAGTTAGGTGCCTTTGCTTACTTGTCTTTTGATTTAGTAGGTTAGTTAGGTGTCTTTGCTTACTTGTCTATTTGCTTTAATAGGTTAGATAGGTGCTTTTGCTTACTTGCTTATTTATTTGATTTCATAGGGTAGTTGCTCATTGAATGTAGGTTGGAAAGATAAAGAAGTTTGCTTTTGTCATTTGCTTATTATGCTTAGTAGTTTGATTTTGCTTATTGTTTTCTTTACATAGAGTTTTCATTTTCTTTCTTAGGAACTATCCATCGATCCTTGACCCAAAAGTACTTAGGTTACCTAGTTTCAAGTTGCTTAGTAGGATTTGCTCATTAGATAGGTTTGCTTGAGTAGATTAGCCTTTGATAGCTGCTTTCATTAGTTAGATTATACTCCTACCAACCTTTTACCTTCGACATATATTTTGCTACAACTCTAAGTTTACTTACCCCGGGTTGACAATTTAATTGAGGGTAGTTTAGTGTATTTTTAGTACATATAAATCACCTAACACCCCCCTTAATGAAAACTTTCTGAACTCTTAACATAGAGAGAAGTTTATAAAACTTTGCTTCTTTAAGAGACTTTATGAAAATGTCTACAACTTGATCTTTTGTAGGGAAAAATAAGACATCAATAACTCTATCATGAATGAGATTTTTGATTAAGTGCATGTGTAGCTTGATGTCTTTGCTACGCTGATGTTGAACTAGATGTTTGGTGAAATTGATGGCACTCTTATTATGTCACCAGAGGGTGGTTGGATGTTGTTGTTGGAATCCAAACTCTGAAAGGATATGTTGAAGCCACAAGGCTTCTTGACTCTCATTAACCATTGTTAAGTACTCTGTTTCTACTAAAGAAAGAGAAATTTCCTATTGTTTCTTACAAGCCGATGTGATAGGTCCATAACCAAGGATGAAAACATAACATACAATAGAATTTCAATCATTAGGGTCTCCGAACTGTAATATATCCCAAACTGAATTCTACCACAGACATACCGAAGTATCCTTTTTTTATATTTTCCAATGGCTTAAAAAGATCCTCGACATTTGAATTGGTTAAACCAACCAACAAAGGAGTACCCCTTGAAATGTAATGTATCCCAAAACAAATTGTACCTTGGACATACCAAAATATCCTTTTTGCTGCTTTCCAATGGCTTTCATGGGGTGTTTGCATATATTGAGCAACAAGACCAACATCAAAGGAAAAATTAGGATGCGTATGAGTCAAACAAAAGAGGCTAACAACTAACTAACGATATAAAGTGGAATAGACTTTAGGAGTAGTACAAGAGACAACAAGTTTGACTCTAGAATGGAAGGGAGAAGGGTCTGATTTAGAATCATCCATGTGAAAATGGCAAAGAAGGTAACAAGCATACTTAGCCTAGGAAAGAAAAATTCCTTCCTTGGTTTGTAATACTTGGAGGCCAAGGAAATAATGCAAATAGCCTAATTCTGTCATGTCAAATTTCTTTTTAAAGATGGATTTCACATGGGTTAAAAGTTTAGGGTCACTATGAGTGAGGATAAGGTCATCTACAAAAAGAAAAAATATTATGAGATTGATTCCTACTTTCTTGGTATATACATTAGGGTTATAATTCCATCTAGAAAATTTGATGTCAAGAAGAAAGTTTTCCATTTTGGCATACCAAGCTCAAGGAGTTTGTTGAAGACCATAAATATATTTCTTAAGGTGACAAAAAAGGTTGGAGTCATTCTGGACATAGCTAGGAGATTGTTCCATGCATTTTTCTTCTTGCAAATCCCCATGCAAGAAGGTTGATTTAACATCCATTTGATGGAACTCCCATTTATGTGAGGCAACAAGGGTTAGAACAAGGTGTATGGAATTCATTTTGGCTACCGGGGAAAATGTTTCAATATAGTCAATGCCTTCAACTTGAGGGAATCCTTTGGAAACTAAATGAGCCTTGTGTCTTTCAAATCTTCCATATGATGCATGTCTAGTTCTATACACCCATTTACATATGGACATTTTTATTCCTTTCAGAAGAGGTACAAGATCCCAAGCATTTTTCACCATTAAGGAAAAATATTCTTCATTCATTGTTGTGTCCCAATCTAGATGTTTTGAAGCTTCTGAAAATGTGTTTGGATCATAAGTCTTTGAAACTTGAGCTAAAATAGAGGAGGCTTGTTGGATATTTCAACATGTCTGGCATTGATCTCTAGGATCACTGATGAGATTACCATCTACTTCTCATGTTGAACAAACCCATCTGGGAAGTGGTGGTACCAGTGTAGGTTCATGTTCAATGGACTCATCTAGAGGAAGGTGAGCACGCAGAGGTGTATTTTCATCCTCACTGCCATCATATAAAGAAAAAAATGGAACAGGAACATAAGATAGCACAAACAATGAAGATGGCTTGCAGTCCGAAGATGGCCCAAACATTGAATTAGGCTTGTAGGACAATATATTTTCATCAAATTTAACATCTCTTCTAATAAATTTTTTGTTGGAATGAGGTTGAAGAAGTTGGTAGCTTCTGACCGCTCATGCCAAAGTTTTCTCAAGTCGTCGCTATGAGAAACAAAACTCGATGAAAAAGATGATGACCCAAAGTTGTCAAATTTATACAACCTAGTAATGTCATCAACATTTCCAGTTGCTAGGACATGCTTAGGATATTTTAAATCCTTGATTACAACTTGGTGAGGTGAAAACTCTCTAGTTTTACCTTCACTTGAATGAGTGATCTGATATACTGATAGAAGGTTGTAAGAAAGTCTTGGAACACATAATACATAATTGAAATGACCATTATCTAGATGAATTGTTCCGAACCCTACAACACTAAGAGATATATCATCACTAACAAATATTTGTTTGGTGTTACATTCATTAAGAGCAGAAAAAATTGCTTAATCCTTAGCCATATGATAAGATTCTCTAGAATTGATAGGCCATTCATCAGAAAAAGAAGCAGATGTTGTATTGAAGAAGAAAGAAGAAGCATAAACTGAATTCCCATGAGAAGAAGAGTTAGAAGAAGAAGAATCACGATTGATGTTGTGCTTATTCATTGTTTCTTCTAAGGATTCCATCTTTAAAAAAAATTTAGATTCCACATGATCATCTTGCCCACAAAAGTTGCAATGCCTGTTAGTCTTCTTACTTTTATATTTCTCTCTTTTGTCACCATTATGAGTAGAAGTCAATTGTGAGGGTTTGGGACCCTTGTTTTTCTTATTTGTTGCGAGGATGTTTCTTCTTGGGATGCTTGGATTTATATTTATACCGAGCCACTAATTTTTTTTATATGTACCTACAATGTTGATCACTCTAAGTTGCAAAATATTATTTTTCTCTCTAATTAGAAAATCACAAAAGGACTCAAGTGTGGGAGCTCGATAAGCACTCCCTAAAGTTGTTGATTCTTTTGTAGCATTGGGAGGAATTACCACAAGTGGCCATGGTGTCAGGCATGTGGGAATATTCATTGGCACCAGATTGCACTTTTGTTTCAGTGAAAATTCCCTTGGAAAGAAACTAGGGATTCATGGGCTTGATGATGGGATTTGTGGGCTTATGTAGGGGTTTCACACCCACATGAAGGAATCAAATATTCTAATTTAAATTTGAGTTACTTATGGGCTTTTACCCACCCCTTTGAGTTGTATAAAAGGACATAAGGTGAATGCAAGATGATTATTCTTGTGTGGAGTCTTGGTGACCTCAGTCCATCCACTTGGTGACCTTAGTATAGCCAAATGGAGGAGGTTGAAAAGACTTAGTTATGCTATTAATATGTTTTGGTTTTGTGTCTAGGGAAGTGTTGGGTCAGTTTGTTGTTTTGTGTTTGTCTTGGGAAAGTTTTCTTGGTGAATAAGGTTGAGTAAGGAAACAATAAGGGAGAGGCCAGCCGCAGGATTGTTGAGGGCCAGAGGAGGGCTCAACCAAGAAAAATCAGGTTGTCACAGACCTAGGATAGGTGGTCACAGGAAACCAGAAGGCTCACCCAACAGAGGAAGGTGGAAACATGCATGTGGAGGGATTGACCTATAAGGAGAGAGTAGTGACAAGACTATAGGTTGATTTCTAGGGTAACCACATATGAAATAAGGCTTGACCTACTAGGTTGCAAGTCCTTGTAGTAACAAACAACTAGGAGAGGGTAGTTGCAAATGTTCTAGACAATTTAAGGGGCGATAATAGTAGTAAGAGAAGGGGTTGTTACAACACTAACAATCAACAAAATTTTAGGGATGTAACAACAATATTTAGGGGAAACCTTAGACAACCAATAAGGGCTATTAAAACAAGTTGGAAATAGAGTTTGGGATAAAGATTTAGGGATGATATGATAGCCTAAACAATCAACACCAAGGATAGCTCAAGGGATGGAAGGAATCAACCATACTGGTGCAAAGAATTGCAGAAGCAGTGTGGGGTTTTAGGGGGCAAGGGATTCCCTAACCCCCTACCAAAATACAACAAAATTGACATGGAAACCAAGGAGGGTTTCTGCTATGGTTTTGTAAGTATTTTGGTATTATTCTCTTGTAAGAATTGAGCAATTTTCCTTGGTACCGAAGCCCATTTTTCCAGTTTTAATAAAAAGTGATTATGGGATTGAAATTATTGTGTAATGTGCATGATACAATTGTTATTCTATTTTCCGTTGTGCTAAGTTGTTAGGAATCTCAGTGTGTTTATATTTACAGTTCAAATTGTGTAAATTTGTGTATTCTATTGAGAACATAGACCAAACCTGAGGTGTGTGTGCACTGAGTCTAGGTGCACGTCGACATATAACATGGTATCAAAGATTGAGGTTCTGAGAAGGGTAGTTGGATTTGATTTATTTACACAGGTGATGAATATGAGAGGGAGTTGTAGTAGTTTTGAGTAGTTGGCTATGAGAGGGAGCTACAATGACTATTGCAGATGATAGTAGTGTTAAGAAGACATGGAGCATACCATTCAAACAAGGAATTGTGGGCTATTGAAACTCGATGATGTGGAAATTTAGGAGTTTTGGTGGATTGGTGGAGATATCAGTTCACAATAGTATGTTGTTTTGCAAGTTACCAAATCATTGGATGGACATCCAATGGCTTGTCATAGTGAGTTGCGATCGATGCAACGCATGTGATTTGGCATGGATGAGATAACTTTGTGTGAATGGAAGTTTGACAAGATAGAGTCATCATCGAGCCAGTGAGTTGCACATTTTTAAGGTGTGACAATGTATGAGGTATTTGACCTAGTAGGATGAGGAAACTTGCAAATATGAGTTGTGAATATATAGAGTGGATTGGACTGAGTGTCCATATGCAATTTGGAATTGTTTCATAGAGAGGACACAAGTTCAGTTGCAGTGTGTGCATAGGTATAGAGAGTTTTGTAACTTGGATGATGAACTTGGGAAGAAGTTCACTGAATGGTCGCAACTTGGGTAAGAAGGATGCTTGCCTTGGATTTCATGGTTCTTATACAATTGGAGCCACTAATATATGATATGGGTATAAGATTTGTTCGAGAGATTCACAGAGTTTCACTCATGTATGTAAATGGATCTTGGTATGGAGACCATGCATGTAGTACATGGATCTAGAAAAATGGTATTTTGAATGGAGTCAAGAGATGTTTTGCAAGTGGTAAATGTGCTAGGGGTGCCACGAGTGTGTTGTCAGACTCATCGATTGAGGAGAAGGGATATGCAATTTTTTTCCAGGATGGACATGTTTTCTTCATGCCTAGAGGATATAGATCAGACACAACAATGGTCTTGAAGTTAGAGAGAGAAATACCTATAGGAAGAAGGGATGGCCTATGCGAGCCATGACTAGCAGTAACAAGAGAAAAAATGGATAGGGAGCAAGTAGCTCTGGAGGAAGTTTAGGCTCAAAGGGAGAGTCAACCATTCAAAGGGAGTCTACCTTTAGGTCCACATGGGAGAGAGGAGTCTTCTAATATTTTCAAGAAGGTGTCATGGGTTGATATGGCTAGGTAGGATGCTCAGAAGCGAGAGGATTCTAGGAGCAGGATGTCTTCCAAGAAGGGTTTGTGTTATACAATAGGGCTTGCTTGGTGACAGAGGGATAAACCAATCAGGTGGATTGGAGAGAAAATGTGGTAGCGGATCCAGTATGAGAGATAGAGCCACTTCCAGTGTGGGAGACAAAGTTACCTCCACGAGATATTGGAGTGGATGAGAATAACTCCCTCACTAAGAGGGAGTGTTGATGCTTTTGTAGCATCGAGAGGCATTCCCACAAGTGGCCATGGTGTCATGCATGTGAGAATATTCATTGGCACTATTTTATACTTTCGTTTAAGTGAAAACTCCCTTGGAATGAATTTGGGGCTTCATGGTATTGATGATGGGATTTGTGGGCTTGTGTAGGGGTTTCAAACCCACATGAAGGAAATAAATATTCTAATTTAATTTTGAGTTACTTAGGAGCTTTTACCCACCCCTTTGAGTTGTATACAAGAACATAAGGTTAATGTGAGATGATCATTCTTGTGTGGAGTATTAGTGACCTTAGTCCAACCACTTGGTGACCTTATTCCAACCAAATGGAGGAGGATGAAAGGCCTAAATTTTGTTGTTAATATTTTTTGGTTTTGTGTCTATGGCAGTGTTGGGTTAGTCTGGTATTTTTTGTTTGTCTTGGGAAAGTTTTCTTGGTGAAGAGGGTTGAGTAAAGTAGTAGCAAGGGAGAGTCCAATCATAGGCTTGTTGAGGGATGGAGGAGGGATCATCCAGGAAAAGGAGGTTGTCGTAGACCTAGGAGAGGCAAACGCAGGAAACCAAGAGGCTCACATAACAAAGGAAGGTGGTAGTAGGCCTATGGAGGGCTTGACTTGCAAGGAGAGATACATGACAGGCCTGTAGGGTGGTTTTTGGGGAAGCCACAAATGAAACAAGGCTCAACCTATTAGGCCATAGGTCCTTGTAGTAGAAGAAAACCAAGAGAGGGTAGTTGTAAATGTTATGGACAGTTTCTGGGGCCGTAACAATAGTAAGAGAAGGGTTTTTACAACACTAACAATCAAAAAACTTTTAGGGTTAAAATAATAGTCTTTAGGGGTAGCCTTGGACAACCATTAATGGTTGTTACACCCAGTTAGCAAAAATTTTTGGGACAACCCTTTAGGGATGATATGACAACCTAAAGAGTCAGTACCAAGGAAAACTCAACGGTTGGAATATCTCAACCAGACTGGTGCAAATAATTACAGAAGCAGTGGAGGGTTTGAGGGGGTAAGGGATGCTCTAACCCTCTGCCTCAGTATAAAAACATTGACACAAAAACCAATGAAGGTTTATGTAGTGGTTTTGTAAGTATTTAGGTATTCTTTTTCTTGTAATAATTGGTCTATTTTCCTTAATACGAGAGCCCATTGTTTTGGTTTTAAGAACAAGTGATTTTGGGCTTGAAATTCTTGTGTAATGTGCATGATCTAATTTCCATTCTATTTTCCGCTGTGCTAAGTCATTAGGAACCTCAATGTATTTATGTTTACTATTCAAATTGTGTAAATTTGTGTATTCTGTTGAGAACATAGACCACACCTGAGGTGTGTGTGCACTGAGTCTATGTGCACGTCGAAATCTAACAAAAGATTCTTTGGTGAAATTGATGGCACTCTTATTATGTCATGAGAGGGTGGTTGGATGTTTCTGTTGGAATCCAAACTTTGAAAGGATATGTTGAAGCCATAAGGCTTCTTGACTCTCATTAACCACTGTTAAGTACTCTGCTTCTGCTAAAGAAAGAGAAATTTCTTATTGTTTCTTACAAGTTGATGTGATAGGTCCAAAACCAAGGCTGAAAACATAACATACAATAAAATTTCAATCATTAGGGTCTCCGACCCAATCTGAATCAGTGAAATCAACCAACAAAGGAGTCCCCCCTGAACTGTAATTTATCCCAAACTGAATTCTACCATGGACATACCAAAGTATCCTTTTTTTCTATTTGCCAATGGCTTCAACAGATCCTCGACATTTGAATCGGTGAAACCAACAAACAAAGGAGTCCCCCCTGAAATGTAATGTATCCCAAACCAAATTGTACCTCAGACATACCAAAATATCATTTTTGTTGCTTTCCAATGGCTTTCATGGGGTGTTTTAAAATATTGAGCAACAAGACCAACATCATAGGAAAAATCAAGATGGGTATGAGTCAAACATAAGAGGCTACCAACTAACTAACTATACAAATTGGCATAGACTTTAGGAGTAGTACAAGAGACAACAAGTTTGACTCTAGAATGGAAGGGAGAAGGGTCTGGTTTAGAATCATCCATGTGAAAATGGAAAAGAATGTAACACATATACTTAGACTAGGAAATAAAAATTCCTTCCTTGGTTTGTAATACTTGGAGGCCAAGGATATAATGCAAATAGCCTAAGTCTGTCATGTCAAATTTATTTTTAAAGATGGATTTCACATGGGTTAAAAGTTTAGGGCTGCTACCAGTTAGGATAATGTCATCAACATAAAGAACAAGTATTATGAGATGGATTCCTACTTTATTGGTATATACATTAGGGTTAGAATGCCATCTAGAAAATTTGATGTCAAGAAGAAAGTTTTCCATTTTGGCATACCAAGGTCGAGGAGCTTGTTGAAGACCATAAATATATTTCTTAAGGTGACAAAAAAGGATGGATTCATTTTGGACATAGCTAGGAGATTGTTCCATGCATTTTTATTCTTGCAAATCCCCATACAAGAAGGTTGATTTAACATCCATTTGATGGACCTACCATTTATGTGAGGCAACAAGGGCTAGAACAAGGCGTATGGAATTCATTTTGGCTATGGGGGAAAAGGTTTCAATCTAGTCAATGCCTTCAACTTGAGGGAATCCTTTGGAAACTAACCGAGCCTTGTGTCTTTCAACACTTCCATATGATGCATGTCTAGTTCTATACACCCATTTACATATGACAAATTTTCTTCCTTTCAGAAGAGGTACAAGATACCAAGTATCGTTCATGATTAAGGAACAATATTCTTCATTCATTGTTTGTCCCAATCTGGATGGCCTGAAGTTTCTGAAAATGTGTTTGGATCACGAGTCTTTGAAACTTGAGATAAAAAATAGGAGGCTTGTTGGATCTGTGAACATGTTTGGCGTTGATCTCTAGGATCACTGATAATATTACCATCTACTTCTCATGTTGAATAGACCCATCTGGGAAGTGGTGGTACCAGTGTAGGTTTGTGTTCAATGGACTCATCTGGAGGAAGGTGAGCAAGCGAAGGTGGATTTTCATCCTCACTATCATCACCTGAAGAAAAAAATGGAATAGGTACATAAGATGACACAAACACTGAAGATGGATCGTAGGCCGAAGATGGCCCAAACATCAAATTAGGCTTGTAGGAAAATATATTTTCATCAAATTTCACATCTCGTCTAATAAATTGTTTGTTGGAATGAGGTTGAAGAAGTCGGTAGCTTCTGATTGCTCATGCCAAAGTTTTCTCAAGTCGTTTCTATGAGCAACAAAACTCGATGAAAAATATGATGACCCAAAGTTGTCAAATTTGTACAACCTAGTAATCTCATCAACATTTCTAGTTGCTAGGACATGCTTAGGATATTTTAAATCCTTGATTACAACTTGGTGAGGTGAAAACTCTCTGGGTTTACCTTCACTTGAATGAGTGATCTGATATACTGATACAAGGTTGTAGGAAAGTCTTGGAACACATAATACATAATTGAAATGACCATTATCTAGATGAATTGTTCTGAACCCTACAACACTAAGACATATATCATCACCAACATATATTTGTTTGGTGTTACATTCATTAAGAGTGGAAAAAATTGCTTAATCCTTAGCCATATGATAAGATTCTCCAGAATTAATAAGCCACTCATCAGAAAAATAAGTAGATGTTGTATTGAAGGAGAAAGAAGAAGCATAAACTGAATTCCCATGAGAAGAAGAGTTAGAAGAAGAAGAATCAAGATTGATGTTGTGCTTCTTCATTGTTTCTTCTAAGAATTCCATATTTAAAAAAAATTTAGATTCCACATGATCATCTTGCCTACAAAAGTTGGAATGCCTGTCAGTCTTCTTACTTTTAGATTTCTCTCATTTGTCACCATTAGGAGTAGAAGCCAGTTGTGAGGGTTTGGGACCCTTGTTTTTCTTATTGTCATGAGGATGTTTCTTCTTGGGATGCTTGGATTTTTATTTATACCAAGAAACTGATTTTTTTATATGTAACTGCAATGTTGATCACTCTAAGTTGAAAACTCTAATTAGAGAATCACAAAAGGACTCAAGTGTGGGAGATAGATAATCACTCCCTAAAGTTGTTGATTCTTTGGTAGCATTGGGAGGAATTCCTACAAGTGGACATGGTGTCAGGCATGTGGGAATCTTCATTGGCACCATATTACACTTTTGTTTCAATGAAAATGCCCTTGGAAGGAAACTAGGGCTTCATGGGCTTGATGATGGGATTGCATAGGGGTTTCACACCCACATGAAGGAATCAATTATTCTAATTTAATTTTTGGTTACTTGTGGGCTTTTGCCCACCCCTTTGAGTTGTATAAAATGAAATAAGGTGAATGTGAGATGATCATTCTTGTGTGGAGTCTTGGTGACCTCAGTCCAACCACTTGGTGACCTTAGTCCAGCCAAATGGAGGAGGTTGAAAATCCTCA
>ML781324.1:81536-116288 GCA_009831015.1 Picea engelmannii | reverse complement strand
AGATTGGGCAAGTAAAAGGCCCAAAAGATCCGGTAGTATAATTATAAAAAATGCAACCAACTTCAATGCCATCATTAATTCAGAACTATCCAACCCTTCACTGTCTAATTTCTAGAATGGTAAAAGTGATTTTTTATTTTATTTCATTTTATTATGTTATTAAAGTCAAATAGGAAGATTTAGTTTTGATTTTCTTTGTTAATATAAGACTATCTACAGAATCTCACAATTCTATAGCCAGACTATTTCTGAATGTTAGTTGTCATTATTTTCTAAATATCAATTTTTTTTGTCATCTACAAGAAAATGATAATTATGGTGTTATTTACAAGGAGAAACCATCTTGGATCATACGTTGTATATTTCAGTAGTTTATTTTTTTATTTTGATAAAACTTTGTCATTATGTAATAAATTTTGATAAACCAACTCCTACAGGAATGGTTTCCTGTTGTACTATTTTTGTAAAACAATCTATTTTGGGGGGATTACACTCTATCTTGCATGATACGAGTTTGTTAATCCAAAACTAGTTTAAATAGTGATCATTGTTAATGGTGAAGATAACTTTTGTTGGGGATACATTATGGACATGTGATTTTGTGAACTGCTATGGGAAAGCTATCCACCATTGGCTTTAGACCTGTGTGATGCATATTCCATTATGTTCTTTTATTGCCTCAATTTTATGAGATATCATTATGTTTGATGCAGCTTTAGTCTTGTCCTCATGTGGTGCTTCATATTGTTAAGTATTTAGATGTTGTACATAATTTGTTATTCTATTTTGTATCTATGATTAATCTGTCATTTGATTATTATTGATTTATTCTGGATATTAAATGATGGATAATATTAATACTTTGAATTGAGTTTCCTTTCATTCTAAGTGTTGATTATCATAAGATCGCCTGATTTTTACAGTTATCATTCTGTTGTTATATTATTACTCCAACACATCAAACACTTCTTTGAATTTATTCTGGGAGTATTAACATTGTTCTGCCATAGGTTTACCTCACATGAAGGACAATTAGGGGCTTGAATTATACAAGAAGATAAACTCAGTTTAATTGATTAGTTACATGTTAGTTTCCTTGTTATTTAGTTAAATTATTTATTAATGAAATGAAGATAGCATGAATTGGATTTGACTGTTTATGTATCGTTATTTCAATTATATTTGCTTCATATTATTAGTTTTAAATCTTTAAACATTCAAAAAGAAAACAAAAAAAACACATTTATGTGCTTTCTTTATCTACTTTAGAAACGCTTTTAAAAACATTCATTTCACAAGACTTTAAGTAAATCTTGCAAGTTGTATATAGACTGTTTATAATCATATGCACATACTCATGTTTCTATCCGAACACTTGTAATTATTAAATTTATATTCTTAGTATCATAGATTTTAGATTAGTTTCATTTCTTTTATTATTTTTAGGACTTTAGTTGGCCAACAGAGCCATTAAACCCGTCGGGTCATTTCTTTCCAAACAACTTGGGTTATTTAGACAACCTCAGTCCGGATTTGACCTTCCATTTGATGGCATGTCATTTACGCCCACCAACAGGCTTCTACCTAAGCATGAAAAGCTATGCCCACCTTGACTCTACCCTGGTCACATCATGCTTCTCCAAGTTGAAAACATGTGTGGGGCTTCTACCTAAGAAACAAAAAAAATGCCCATACATGCTCCATCCTGGTTGGAATTTTGTTATTAATTATTCTTTTATGGGTCCCATTAGTTTCTTATGAGAGACAGTTCATTTTCCTCGGGATCCCTAGCTGAGCATATAGAAGGTTAATGATTGGATTTTATCTTTTTCTAGCTACAAGCCTCTGGGCCTTCAGACCCTTCTTCCCATGAAATGAGGGACAACCCCTTCTTGGGTCAGTACACCCAAAAATACCAAAATATAACAAGATGAGGGGATGAAGTGTGGAAAGTGACAAGTATGGTCGGGAATGGCACAATGAATCATCAAGAGGAACTCCCAGTAGAAAACCTATCCCTAAGGGTGACCCACATACTAGGGCACAATGTTAACCACCAAAGTGAAATAGGTAAAAGAGCATAATGTCCAAGAAAACGTTACATAATCAAAAGCAGTAATAGATGAAACAAACTCAAATTCCTTGAATATTGTAATGACACTCACCATAATACCTGACTTGTACCTCATGGACCAAAACCCAATGTCTTCCAAAGGCTAGTTAATGTGGTGGATACTGTCATGATGAAATTGGAGTTGTGGTGGGTCTATGCCTATGCAAGTGGACACTGCTAGTCAAGTTGTCTCCTTAGTTATCCCTAGAGGTTGGGGATAACAAGATGTAATCCTAGATCTTGGATACTTTAATGCAATGACATCTCACACTGTACTTCTTGTGAATCCTGACACATATCATTATAGTTAGAATCAAACTTAAATACTTCATTTCTAGGATCACATTCTTCCTTAACCTTTACAGACATGAGTGACAAGTTCTTTCTTGTATTAAACAATGTTTTCATTTGCCCCGTAGTGACCATAGAAAAAATAGTCTCCATTTGATGACCTCTCACAATGAACTGAATCCCATCTTTGAAAAGATGATTATTGTTATGTTCCCTACAAAAAATGGCCTTCATGTCATCAAAGATGGACTTCCCAAAAAAACCCCACAAATGTCAAGTGGAACCACATCTAACTCTACCTCATTTATGAAATTGGATGTGATTGCAAATCTTAATTTGCATTGCTTGGTTACCTGTAAATTATCATTCTCACAAACCCAACCCAAAGGATATGGTATCGGATGAGGCTTAGTTTTGAATCCCAAATTATTAACAAGTTTATCTGAAATAAGATTTAGTTGCGATCCATTATCAACAAATATGTCTATCTTAGTGTATTTTGAGATGACTCGTACATGAAACAATTCATTTATTTTTATTTCATCAGAGATTACATTATACTTTGAAGAAGAAGCACATGAACTAGAACTAGAAATGGAAAATATACAATTGATTCCCATAGTTGTAACCTTAGTTTCATCATCATAATCCGATCCAAGATCTTGGACTATGGATGTGGTGTTCTTTTTACCTTTCTGATGTCGAGCCCAATTTGGCTTCAATTCTGGATGAAATTTCTAGCAATGTTCATGATCATGTCCTTTCTTCTTAGAATGAGAACAAGATGGTTTTCCATCATACTTATTCGTTGTAGTAGTCTGTTTAAGTTTCTCTTTCCCTTTGTTCTTGCCTTCTTTTGGATGAACGAATTATGTTGAGAAACAATCATGGACATTCCTTATACCCGACTTAAGTTGAGTCACTTGTACACTAAATTCATCAAGGTTAGTTAGATTAAACATAAGTATTATATGCTTCAAATAATCATGTAATCCACTTATATAATATAACAAAGTTTCTTGTGTGTGCAAAGGAATGCCTAATATCAAATCTCTTTTACTAAACTCATGAGTATACTCCTGTACTCTTTGTTCTTCACTTTGCCTTAATGTTTTTCAATCCATCATTTCTTGTGGCATGTATCCTAATGGATAAAAATGTTTCTTTAATGCAACAACAAACTCACACTAAGAGGAAATTATTTTACCCCTTTGAAGAAGATCTTCCTGAGTCTTACTCTCCCACCAGATCAAATTTGTGTATGCCATTCAAAGAGTGGCTAGTTGGATCTTTGCATTGTCATCAACAATCTTCTTAATCCTACAATAAAATTCAATTTGTTTGATCCAATTATCCAACTTTTCTTCATTAAGTTCACCATCATACATGGGCAATTCAAACTTAACATTAAGTTTCAATAAAGGTAAATCAAAAGGTGTTTTCTTAGAATGTTTGTTTAAAGAAAAGCTTCCACTTGAACTAGAAGAAGAGGATGAGGATGAAGGGGATGGAGTCTTAGGAGGGTCACCACCATCTCCTTCCACGTTTGCAGTTGTTCTTTATGGACCATTCGTCGACATTCTTTTGGTCCCTGTACAATTCTTCCACCGTATATTTCTTCGCCATGAATGCTTCAAAGAAAACCTCCTCATAACCAAAAGGATGTCCTTCTCTTGGTGACGACATTTCTTGTCTTCGGGATACACGTCCAATTTTTGGATTATATTCTTCAAGTGATCCTTCACCATGCTTGAACTTGATCCTGGTTAACATTTACCCTTACAAGTCCTATCAAACCTGATATGATACCAGCTTGATCCTAGAATTAAACTGACTTGATTTGCAAATAATTAAACGTGAATTAAATTAGATTAATTTTTGAAAACATTTAATGAACAAATTGAAAGTTTGAATTGAAGAAATGAACAAAAAAATCAAATATAGATAAACACAAGTTGATAAAGGATTTCACCCCTCCTGGGCTATGTGTATGGGTCTGCTTCCAATGAGTGAGCTATCCATTAAAAGATGAGAAAATTCTTGTTTACATAAAAATGGTCTCCAACCTGCATCAGAACTATCTTTGGCCTCTTTAGGAAAGTTGCAACATTGTTGGGAACGACTTTCCCTTCTCTTCCTACACTAAAAAAGGTTTACAAATTCTTATTCCTCCATTTGACACAACAAACAACACTTTAAAAATTAATTATGATGAATCCGTTCAAGTCCAAAGTGTTTTTTCGTAGTGGTAAAAACATTGGGTTATAAAATGAAAGGTCGTGGGTTCAAATCCCACACCCGTTGGGATATTCGAGCAAATGCCAATATTTGAATTCAAATATAATCAAACCCGCATACCATAATAAGTAATGTTTTTGGCTCATTGGTTAATGTGTTGGGTCATTGGCGAATAGGTCATGGGGTCAAACCCATGGACCACTCGTTTTTGGCACTACATAAAAAAACTCATGTTAAATATAAAATCACCACTTGTCTATAATAAGTAACACTGGTGGATTGTTGGTTAAACCATTGGTTGATAGTGTGGAGGTCGGGGGTTTGATCCACTCACCTCACAATTCCTAAGTTGATAAGGCCCTTTTGGGAAAAATTAGGTTGCCACGTGGTGGCCCCTGATTGGTCCATGTGGAAACCACGTAACCATGCCACGTCAATCAGTGTCATTTCAACACTCATACAACCCTGTCATCCTGCCATGTCAGCATCTGTACAACCCAATAAACATGCCACATGAGAATCCATACACCCCATTTAACATTCCACGTCATCCTTTGTACTACCTTATCAAAATGTCATGTCGGCATCTGTATTGCCACCCGTCAGGTCTGTACTACCACGTTCCATGTACGTACTACCACGTGTCATGTTCGTACTTCCATGGGTCACGTATTTACTGTCACGTTTCAGTATCTGGTGATGACACATGTCAACCTTGTCACCCTTTTTGCTTGTTTTTCCAAAACTTCATAATGCCATAACTTTCACATACAATGTTTGTTTGACCTCGTTCAAACATCGTTGGAAATATCTCATTGAGATCTTCAACGTGAGTACATTTACATCAAATATCAAGACCATCATTTTTATCATTCAAAATCCACCTAGATCAATCCTCCCCTCTAGGAATCTTTTGGACCTCCAAAAGTCTGGTTCATTCAGAAATGAAGTGAGGGTACTGTCACCTCACTTGTGTAGTATCATCCATCATTCCTGCTCAAATAATGATCATCTAACTCATCACAACAAATATGAAAACTCAAATAGCATTTTTTATCAAATTAATCATTCCTTCCATTTCCTAAACATTGATATTCATTGTTGTAACTTCTAACCATACTCCACTGACTAATAGAAAACTGAGCAACAAAATTGTATATAAAAATGTGAAAGAGAATGAATCAACACCATATTTGTCCTTCTTAACAGGAGAAACATTAACCAAAGGATTTATTTACTTTCAACCATAGGTTGTAAGCTTGGATCCTAGATACTTTCATGCAGGGACGTCTCACACTATACTTCTTGTGAATCCTAAAATATATCATTATAGTTAGAATCAAACTTAACTACTTCATTTCTAGGATCACATTCTTTCTTAACATGTATATACATGAGTGCCAAGTTCTTTCTTGTATTAACTAGTGTTTTCATTTTCCCCGTAGTGACCATAGACAAATTAGTCTTCATCTAATGAGATATCACAATGAACTCAATCCCATCTTTGAAAATATGATACCTTTTTTTTCCCCTATAGAAAATGGCCCTCCTGTCATATAAGTATGGACTTCCCAAAACAATCTTGCAAATGTCAAGTGGAACCACATATAACTCTACCTCATCTATGAAACTAGATGTGATTGCAAATCTTAATTTACATTGCTTAGTTACATGTAACTTAACATTCTCACAAACCCAACCCAAAGGATACGATCTCAGATGAGGCTTAATTTCCAATACCAAATTCTTAACAACTTTCTCTGAAATAATATTTACCTGTAATCCATCATCAACAAGTCTGTCTATCTTAGTGTGTTTTGAGATGACTCGTATATGAAACAATTCATTTATTTTCCTTTCATAAGGGATTACATTATCCTTTGAATAAGAATCACATGAACTAGAACTAGAAACATAAAATAGACCTTTGATTCCCATAGTTGTAACCTTAATTTCATCATCAGGATCTAGTCCAAGATCTTGGACAATGGATGTGGTCTTTTTTTTACCTTTCTGAGGTCGAGCCCAATTTGGATTCAATTCTGGATTCAATTTTCACCAATGATCCTCATCATGTCCTTTCTTCTTACAATGAGAAAAAGATGGTTTTTCATCATCCTTCTTCACTATATCAATCCATCTGAGTTTATCATTCCCTTTGTTCTTGCCTTCTTTTGGCTGAAAATTTTATGTTGAAAAACGATCATGGTCATTCCTTCTACTTGACTCAATGTGATTCGCTTGTACACTAACTTGATCAAGGTTAGTTGGATTAAACATAAGTATTGTATTCTTCAAATAATCATGTAATACACTTATATACTTTAACAAAATTTCTTGTGTATACAAAGGAATGCCTAATATCAAAGCTCTTTTCCTAAACTCCCGAGTATACTCCTATACTCTTTGTTCTTTACTTTGCCTTAATGTTTGTCAATCCATCATTTCTTTTTTCATATAGCCTAATGGATAAAAAAAATTATTTAATGCAACAACAAACTCACGCCAAGAGGAAATTATTTTACCCCTTTGAAGATGATCTTCCTGAGTCTTACTCTCCCACCAAATCAAAGTTGTGCCTGCCAGTCAAAGAGTGGCTAGTTGGATCTTTTCATTTTCATCAACAATCTTCTAAATATTGCAATAAACTTCAAGTTGCTTGATCAATTTATCCAACTTTATCATTAATTCCATTGTCATACATGGGCAAATCAAACTTAACATCAAGTTTCAATAAAGGAAAATCAGAAGGTGTTTTCTTAGAATGTTTCTTTAAAGAAGACCTTCCACTCAAACTAGAAGAAGAGGATGAGGATGATGGGGATGGAGGAATATTAGGAGGGTCACCACCATCTCCTTCCACTTTTATAGTTGTTCTCGATGGACCACCTTCGTCGACCTTCGTTCGGTCCCTGTCTAATTCTTCCACCATAGCTTTCATCATCATGAATGCTTCAAAGAAATCCTCCTCAGAACCAAAATGATGTCCTTCTCTTGGTGACAACATTTATCATCTTCATGATACACGTTCAATTTATGGATTAGCTTCTTCAAGCGATCCTTCACCATGCTTGAACTTAAACCTGGTGAAAATTCACCCCTGTAAATTCTGTCAAACCTGCTCCGATACGAACTTGATCTGAAAATTAAACTGACCTTATTTGCAAATAATTAAACATGAATTAAATAAGCTCATTTTTTTAAAATACTTAATGAACAAATTGAAAGGATGAATTGAACAAATGAACAAAAAAACCAAAGATAGATAAACACAAGTTGATAACGTAGTTCACCCCTCCTATGATACATCTCCAGGTCCGCTTCCAATAAGTGATCGATCAATTAAAAGATGCAAAAATGCTTGATTACATCAAAATTGTCTCCAACCTACAACAAAATTGTCTTTGGCCTCTTTAGGTGGGCTGCAACACTGCTAGGAAAAACTTTTTCTCATTTTCCTACACGCAAAAGGCTTGCAAATTCTTATTCCTTCATTTTAAAAAGAAAACAACACTTTAAAAATCAATTATGTCGAATCCTTTCAAGTCGAAAGTGTTCATTGTAGTGTTAAAAACATTGGGTTATAAAATGATAGGTAGTGGGTCCAAATCCCACACCTGTTGGGATTTTTGGGTCAATGCCAATATTTGAATTCAAATATAATTAAACCCACATACCATAATAAGTATTTTTTTTGGCATATTGGTAAATTTTTTAAGCTGTTGGTGAGTAGGTTGTGGGGTCAAACCCACAGACCACCCATCTTTGGAACTACATAAATAAAATCGTGTTAAATATAAAATCATTGGTTATCCATAATGAGTAACACCAGTGGCTTGTTGATTAAATTGTTGGTTGATAACACAGAGGTCATGGGTTCAATCCACCCACCTGACAATTCTGGAGTTGATAATCCCCTTTTGATAAAAATCAAGCTACCACGTGGTGGCCCCTGATTGGTCCATGTGGCGACCACGTCACCCTACCAAACAGTTCCATGTCAACACTCGTACAACCCTGTCATCCTGCCATGTCATCATCTGTATAGCCTAGTCAACATCCCATGTCAACATACTTACAACGTTGTCAACATCTGTATTGCCCAATCGACATGCCAGGTCAGCATTTGTTGTACCACCTGCTAGGTCCATACTGCCACATGTCCTGTATGTACTTCCATTTCATGTTTTTATTTCCAAGTGTGATGTCCATACTACCACATGTTAGTCTCTGGTGATGCCACATGTCAACCTTGTCACCTTTTTTACCTTTTTTTCCAAAACTTCATAATGCCATAACTTTCTCATATGTCATTCATTTGACCTCATCCAAGCGTCATTGGAAATATATCATCAAGCTCTTTGACATGAGTACATTTACATCATAATTTGATACCATCAATGTTTATCGGTCAAAATCCACCTATATCACTTAGAGTAGGGAAGTTTTCCAAAAAGGGAACAATATTGGGGACATGTAGCGTAACCATTTGGCATTGACACTCTAAAGGGGGTTCTTGGGGAATGGGATTTTATGGATTTATATTTAGTGAGAAGGTTTGGAGGAATAATAACAAGGTGGAATAAGAGGTGTAGGGTGTTCAATTCATAACTACTGCACTTAGGAATGAAGGTAAATCTTCGGTCTTTGAACTTGGATAATATTTATCCAATTTTCAATATGTATGGACCTTATTGGAATTGAAGAGAATTCCAAGAGAATTGGTTCAATCATTACAACATCAAGAGGGGGAATGTCATTTTTGGTAGCAACCTAAACTTCACTATGAAGAGAGGAGAGATTTGGGGAAGGAATGAATTACTATAATATAGGATTGTAGTGTCACTTCACAATGTAGTTTTTCTAAAAAAAATTGAAACGTGCATGATACAAAACTTGACACAACGTAGTGCATCATATTTTGCATCAATGTGTGCTTCTTGAAGTGTCTTTTTCACAGTGATATATTTAATTCATGATTCATTTGAGTGTCTACTTAGTATCATTTTGTGTCAGAAATTATTTAAAAACAATGCTTCGACGTCATATTTATGTCTTTTTTGCATCAAAAACATGTTTTTTGTCTCTTTGGTCATCTTGTGTCATATTAGTGTCATGATAATGTTATAATAATTAGATAGTTAGGATTTAGTTAAGATAAACTTGGTCTAATGTGTCTTTAGGTAAAAGTGTGTTTCTTTAGTATGCATTTGTAGTTATCTAATTCGACAGTCATGATATGTTCTAGACATAGAGTGGTCTGACGGGTCATATTCTCCTCAATCTTAACGACTACGTTGATACGTGGATTAACATATGATTGGTCCACAATATCTATTTAAATAGCATGGAGGGTCATTTGTTGATGATCGATTATGAAAAAATCTCTTATAAAATATTTTTTTGTTGCATTAATATATTGCCTCAAGTGGCCACGTTGGTTGGGACGTTGGTTTGTAACATATTGCCCAAGATATGACCATTTTAGTCAAATCTGGAGGTATAAATTTTGAATACGCTTGTTTAAAAAAAGATTACAGAGTTATTGTTTCGGTCTTCTGATGTTATTTATGGATTTCTACTCTTTCCAGTATGTGTATTATCTTTGTCATGTGCTCTGTGCGATCTCGAAAAATCAGAAACACAGCAAAGAGTCTTTTCTCTTCTATGTATCCTCTTTTCTCTACATTGTATATGAGCTCAACAAATAAAAAACATAGAGAAAAGTTGCATTTTCTGAGTAAGCTAATTGAGATTTAACCCCATTGTTGTTGAGATTTGAATTTTGTTTTTCTAAAATTTCACTTGTTTTTGTGTGAGCACGGAAAAACAAGTTTTTTTTGGTAAGCATGCACTTTTTTGTCACCTTAAGAAATATATTTATGGTCTTACACAAGCTCCTCGAGCTTGGTATGCCAAAATGGAAAACTTTCTTCTTGACATCAAATTTTCTAGATGGCATTCTAACCCTAATGTATATACCAAGAAAGTAGGAATCCATCTCATAATACTTGTTCTTTATGTTGATGACCTTATCCTCACTGGTAGCGACCTTAAAATTTTAACCTATGTCAAATCCAGCTTTAGAAAGAAATTTGACTTGACAGACTTAGGCTATTTGCATTATTTCCTTGGCCTCCAAGTATTACAAACCAAGGAAGGTTTTTTTCTTTCTTAGTCTAAGTGTGCTTGTTACCTTCTTTTCCATTTTCACATGGATGATTCTAAACCAGGCCCTTCTCCCTTCCATTCTAGAGTAAAACTTGTTGTCTCTTGTACTACCCCTAAATTCTATGCCACTTTACATCGTTAGTTAGTTTGTAGCCTCTTATTTTTTACTCATACCCATCTTGATTTTTCCTTTGATGTTGGTCTTGTTGCTCAATATATGAAAACACCCCATGAAAGCCATTGGAAAGCAAAAAAAAAAGGATATTTTGGTATGTACGAGGTACAATTTGGTTTGGGATACATTACATTTCAAGGGGGGCTCCTTTGTTGGTTGGTTTCACCAATTCAAATTTCAAGGATCTGTTGAAGCCATTGGAAAATAGAAAAAAAGATACTTCGGTATGTCCGTGGTAGAATTTAGTTTGGGATACATTACAGTTTAGGGGGGACTCCTTTGTTGGTTGGTTTCACTGATTCAGATTGGTTCAAACACCCTAATGATTGAAATTATACTTATGTTATGTTTTCAACCTTGGTTATGGACCCATCACATCGACTTGTAAGAAACAATAGGAAATTTCTCTTTCTTTAGCATAAGCAGAGTACTTAACATTGGTTAATGAGAGTCAATAAGCCTTGTGGCTTGAATATATCATTTCAGAGTTTGGATTCCAATAGAAACATCCAACCACCCTCTCATGACATAGTAAGAGTGCCATCAATTTCACCAAAGAATCTTTTGTTATATTTCGACGTGCACATAGACTCGATGCACACACACCTCATGTGTGTTCTATGTTCTCAACAAAATACAAAAATTTACACAATTTGAACTGTAAACATAAACACATTGAGGTTCCTAATGACTTATCACAATGGAAAATAGAATGTAAATTATATCATGCACATTACACAAGAATTTCAAGCCCAAAATCACTTGTTCTTAAAACCAAAACAATGGGCTCTCGTACCAAGGACAATGGCCCAATTATTACAAGAAAAAGAATACCAAAATACTTACAAAACCACTACATAAATCATCCTTGGTTTCCGTGTCAATGTTGTTATATTGAGGCAGAGGGTTAGTGCATCCCTTGCCCCCTCGAACCCTCCATTTCTTATGTAAATATTTGCACTAGTCTAGTTGGGATATTCAAACCCTTGAGTTGTCCTTGGTATTGACTGTTTAGGTTGTCATATCATCCCTAAAGGGTTGTCCCAAACTTTGTTGCTAACTAGGTGTAACAACCCTTATTGGTTTTCCAAGGCTACCCCTAAAGACTATTGTTACAACCCTAAAATTATGTGGATTGTTAGTGTTGTAACAACCCTTCTCTTACTATTGTTATAGCCCCAGAAACTGTCCATAACATTTGCAACTACCCTCTCTTGGTTTTATTCTACTACAAGGACCTATGGCCTAGTAGGTCGAGCCTTGTTTCATTTGTGTTTGCCACAGAAACCACCCTACAGGCTTGTCATTTCTCTCCCCTTGCAGGTCAATCCCACCACAAGCCTGCTACCACCTTCCTTTGTTCTGTGAGCCTCTTGGTTTCCTGCGACTACCTCTCCTAGGTCTACATAAACCTCCTTTTGCTTGGATGATCTCTCCTCCATCCCTCAACAAGCCTACGACTAGACTCTCCCTTGCTACTACTTTAACCAACCCTCTTCACCAAGAAAATTTTCCCAAGACAAACACAAAATAGCAAACTAACCCAACACTGCCATAGACAGAAAACCAAAAATTATTAACAACAAAATTGAGGCCTTTAATCCTCCTCCATTTGGTTGGAATAAGGTCACCAAGTGGTTGGACTAAGGTCACCAATACTCCACACAAGAATGATCATCTTACATTCACCTTATGTCCTTTTATACAACACAAAGGGGTGGGTAAAAGCTCCTAAGTAACTCAACATTAAAATATAATATTTATTTCCTTCATGTGGGTATGAAACCCCTACACAAGCCCACAAATCCCATCATCAATCCCATGAAGCCCCAAATTCATTCCAAGGGATTTTTCAGTGAAACAAAAGTATAATCTAGTGCCAATGAAGATTCCCACATGCATGACACCATGGCCACTTGTGGGAATGCCTCTTCATGCTACAAAAGCATCAACACTCCCTCTTAGTGAGGGAGGTATTCTCACCCACTCCAATATCTCATGGAACTTTGTCTCCCACACTGGAAGTGGCTCTGTCTCTTGTACTAGATCCGCTACCGCAATTTCTCTCCAATCCACCTGGTTGGTTTCTCCCTCTGTCATTGAAGCAAGTCCTATTGTATAACACGAACCTTTCTTGGAAGACCTCCTGCTGCTAGAATCCTCTCGCTTCTGAGAATCCTTCCTACCCATATCAAACCATGACACCTTCTTGAAAATATTAGAAAACTCCTCTCTCCCATATGGACCTTGTTAGAACACGTATAATTTCGATGTTTTGAACATTAGATCGTGCCTCTTAGAAATAATAGTTTTTACCCAAAAAAACAAAGACTTGGAGAGATGTCTTTTAGTTTTAAGTTAAATCCATTGGTTTTTATTTATAAACAAGGCACTTGCAATATATATTGTCGATGAGTTACTCTAATTTGATCGAATGGTCCTAATGATCTCTGAAGTTTAGAAGCTGCCATAATTTTAAAATAAAGTCTTTAATGGTCTCTTTGGAGCTTCGTGCTTTAATTATTCCAACAAATCTAAACAACAAAAACCCCAAAACTTCGAAGTCCCGAAGATAGTCAATCGTGATAATTCCTAAAGGACTTACGGACGAATTATAGGACACATGTCCTTTAAAAATATTTTCTTGGTTTGATATGTGGCACTTATTTTTGACATTTACGTCGGATGATTCACATGTTTTCAAGCGACATGTGGCACCTATCTTTTCTTGACATGTCATCAAGAATGATGTCATATTTGCCACGTCACTCCAAGAGATTGCTCTTCGGGAGTTTTTGATTTTGCAATCCCTGGAGTATAAAAGTGTTGAAGTAAAGTAATTACAAAAAAGTAAAAAAGGGTTTCAAAGAGTTAATAAATCCGTTAACGACTTTAATTAGTCATGATTAAGTGTTAATTAATCACTTCGTACTTTTGGGTTTTATAAAATTTCTCTTGCGTTATATTCAAAACTTTTGAATTCCAAACTTCCAAAATACTTAAAGTTAATACAATGTTTTAAAACATGATTAATTAAAACATAAAAGTGATTACTTATATATTAACTCCTCCACAAATTTGGACTTCGGGAGATTTCCATCCTGTCACATCCAAAACTTATTTATGCAGAACCGTCAAAGTATTAATAACATTTATGATTGATTAAGGTTAATGATTTCAAATAAATATTGTGAATCACTAGGTAATAAAATACATTAAGTCTTTAATCAATTCTTCCTCGGTAGATCTATACGAAGATCGATAGATTTTTTGAATAAAGCACTTCGAATTTCAAAATCATTTTACCATTTGCAATTAGCAGTTTTTTATTTAGTGTAGAGCTTATAGACTTCTCTTGTTACAAGTAGGTTAATTATGTTTCCTTGAGGATTATGGTGCCACAAAAAGTTGCAAAGAATCTTGATGCATCGGGTGATGATTCAAATACAAATTCAAATGTTCTATCAGACACAACTCCGCGAGTTACATATTCCATTAAAACTTGATAGCAGGTGTTTGATATCTTGGAGCATGAGATTATTAACTGTCCAAACGACTCTGCCAAGGAAGATGAAGAGTCCTTTGCAGCTAAGATTAGATTTGTAGCACAGTCATAACTGCATAAATAATCATACCCTACAACGATATGATAAATTGGGCTTTGGAACATGTCGACATCGAAACCAAGAACGTCTTCAACCACCAGCAGGTCGTCGTTAACTCTTTCCGACCAGAGAATTTACAAGTAATGTACAATATTTCCCCTACCCCTAAACACACTTACAATGCCGCATTTTTTCTAGATTTTGAGAGAAGGGAATCCACTCAATACGGTAGAAATGGTCATGATATAGTCAAGACCTGGTGGAGACATCCAGAAAAATTCAGAGCCGATGCTCATGGTATGTATGCCACGATGTCTTTAGACGCTCACATGTTGTATATATCCATGATGCTCTGTCATATGTTTTGGGAACCTTACACTTTTCTCAGTTGAGTAGGTATCCATAATAAATGAAGTAGCCGAGGGTTATACCTTCAATTGAGCTAAAATGCTATCTGATAATTTGGCCAAGGAAATTGTTGAGTATAAATCAACAAAATCAAAAGAGAAACATGTTACTCTTTACATGTCAGCATATATTGTGGATGCCATTTGTTTCATGACCCCTTTTCCCATGATGAACTGGAGTTGGACCTCGGCTAGTTCTGAGCCAATACATTTCTACCACTCCAAATTATGGGAGGAAAATGCCAAAGATTTATTTTAAGAAATCTGTCACAACGTTGTGGTACATGTTCACATAGCTATCTATGGTCACCCGTCGCCCTGGATTTCAGAAAATATTATGGGGAACTTAGGCACACTTGAAAATTGGTTCATTGAGGATAATTTCTCCTATATCAAAGTATTTGGTTATTTTTTTCCTCCTCATGCCCTTCCACAGTTTTTACCCGACAGGATGGTGTGTAGAGAAGTGGAATACTAGACAGTAGCAGGAGGTATCAGCAAGGAGTTGAAAGCAACTCAGAAAAAGGTTTGGCCAAATTTTCCCATTCAAGTTGGTATGTTCACATTATTATATTTTGGTCATTCTAAAGTCGAATCCATAGCCCTGGAAGATGTCAAATTAGTTGACATCGAATTCAATAAGCATGATCCACATAAGATAGTGGAAAATCATTTGGCTCAATTTAACATGAAGTGATACATCCATGAGAATTCTCCTTATGATGAGATGTTCAAGGGAGTTAGATCTTATGAGGAAGTTAAAAGCATATTCCAAACTCTGCCTCCTGACCAACAAGAAAGTTTCTCCAACTTTCAAAAGCACAGAAGAAACAGTTTGCCAAATATACTGCAAGGAGAGTCAAAACCCACGCCTTCTTCACAAGAATATAGACCCACAGGATCTGGGACAAGTTACTCCACTAAGCACAAAATTGAAGAAGTCTCAAAAAGACTAGAAGTGTTATTTCATGAAATAAGAGCATCATTGTCAAGACTAAATGATCCACAAGTATTAGCTCGGTTCAAATCTTTCATGAATCCGAGACAAGTTGTTCCTCATTCAACGACAACTACTTATGCTGGAACCTCGAATACAATAGGACATGAACATTACATAGAAATTATTTCTCCTATTGCATCATTAACCCCTTTATAGACTAGCTTCATAAATCCTAGTTCTGAACCCGCTTTTGTAGGTGATCTTACTCCTATCTTTCCTCAAGAGATGCCTCCCTCAAATTTCCTTTTCAGCAAGAAACAAAAAGCTATTGTGAAAAGAGAATCTCACCAAAAGGATGGAGTAGTCATTAAGAAGCAAAGATTGGTGTATGATGGGAAAGACCAAGATGGTCCTAAGTTTGTGAAAGAAGTTGCAAGTTCGTTAGGGGATTTTTCCACTTCCAATCAATGGTCAGTGGAGAATTTAACCGAACAACTACAACAGAAATGCGTCTTGATAGAGAAATTACAGAATGAGATGTATAGTACAGAATAGACTGTTAGAAGCAAGATGAACTAGGACATTGAACAAATCAGGGCTAGTTATCAGCAACAGATGAAGCAATTACAAGATAACCTTGAGTTGCTCTACCAGAGCTCACGGACCAACAAAGATTTGATCACTCAGCGTGACAATTTGATTGAGCAGTTGTAGTCTAGATTGACCCTAACAACTAACACAATGATAGATATTGTTTCCTTCAAACCACAAGCATCATAAATCAATGAGAAGTTGGAATTTTCCAAAGCTCTATCAAAAAGTAGGTGTTATTCAGAAATGTTATAAGGCCATAGACCTTTCTCTTAAAAATATTTATGTCAAGGAAAAAGAGGCCTGCGCAGCCTGGTCTAAGTTTTAATAGGTTATCATATGGAATCAGAAAGCTAATACCCATGGTATTACCCTTCTCTCTCATTGTGAACAAGTAAGAGGCGAAATGGACCTAAAATCCTGGGAAAAAAATCTAGAAGAAGGCAAGAAACTTGTCAGAGATGTAAAAGAGGCTTGTCTAGAGGCATTATCTACAATAAATAAAAATTTGATTGAATTCTAAGGGAATAATATATCAGAGGCATTGGGATAGATCGAAATAGATATGAACCAGCAAAGCTCCAAAAAGAACAAGGAAAATACTCAGGCGGTCATCCAAGAGATGAGCCAAATTGATTTACTTAAAATCAATGAATGGTTGGTTAATCCAAGTTCACAATATCAGGTCACAGTCCAAGAAGTGAACAAGATCTAGGAGAAGCTACCACAAATATAGAAGAAGATGTTTTCCTTTGAATTGAATGAAAGGATTGTGCCTTCAAGATTCATGGTAGCATTGATGGACATGTGCACCCAATGCATTGAATAGAGAAAAGCGAGTGTAGTTGCGAGAAAATAAAAAAATGTGCACAACGTCCACTTTCTCCACCCACTCTACCTTTCACCCTCCAACCTGTCACACTCTACACGTCACTTACCCTGTCTATCCCTACCACCCGCATTCTTGCATCCACTCATCCCACCTCCTTATTGGACACTTGTTCCCACATCATGATATTCGTGAACAATTACTATTCCATGTGATCGTTAGTCATCCCATAATGAGCCAACGCTGAGATACTTGTCTAATTATCCCCCCCATTTATTCAACTGCAATTCTTTATACCATTGAATGCATTCGAAGGGACAAATGGCAACGAGATCAAATGGAAAAGACAGTAAGCCAAATGATTGTGGTGGTCTTGATGGACATGTGTACCCAGTTTAAAGAACAAAGGAAAACAAGCACATCTTCAAGAATGGAGGGACAGATGAAGCACCAACACATCTCAACACTATATGCATGTTGTTATTTCATTCGAATTGTATTCTAGTTTTAGGCAGATGTTGTAGGAAGTCCAACGGTTTTCATTTGAGACAATTTTTGTATAAATAGATAGATTTTAGATCTATTCCAGGCTGCTTCTTGCTGAATGTAAAAGAGAAACTCTTTTGAGTATTAATACAAGTGCATACAGATATTCTAAGTTTCATTAAATTTGAGTTATGTGTTTCCTCTGTGTTTCCATTTCTCTGAATTTTTTCTGTAATTCTTGAAGAGTGAATGATTGCAATTTAGTACTACATCTACTATGATCATATTATATCAGAAGTTCATTCAATAACAAATTTTCCTCTTTTATTACTTTGAGTAAAACAAGACCTGTGATCTGCGTGAATTACTGCATTTTTATCTCATGTTCAAGGGTGCATCTTCTACTTTTATTCTACTACAAACAACGTTAGACTTATCTGTAATTGATACCTGACTTTGTTTAACAATTTTGTAAATCATTTCTACATCATTTGACATTAAAATTACGACTCAGATATCGGGATACAGCCTCTGTACTGTCTTATCTTTAATTTCATTTAAAGATTATTTCTCAGAAAACTGAAGGTAGAAAAAGAACTCATAAAAACATTTCATTTAAAACCTTTGATTCCTGACATTATTCTTTGAGCCTTAGAATCAATCTCAAGAACAACATATTTTTGGCATCGTTTCCAGGGATGAAGAAACGAAATCATTTTTCCCTGGGGGAACCACAAACTTAAATTTTGGTCTTTGATTGTGAACAAAGATTGAATACGTGGATAAGGATTACTTTATCTTTCACCTAGCAACTCCATTGTAGGCAAAGTTGGCCTTCGATCGAAATAATACCAGGAAAAACCCAGACAAAAAGTAGGCTATGCCAGTTTCGAATCCCGAAAAATTGTTGAAACCAAAGGGATATCTCAGACAAACTTTTGCATCAGTAGGTAAGGTCCATAAACCTAGAATTACACAAGTTAATGTTAAGATTCCTGTTGAAGAACTAAATCTTAAAGAAAATTTTAAACAAGTTCATGCAGAAGCATCAACAAGTAAACCTGAAGTTAAACTTGAAACTCCAGAGGTAATTATTCCTGAAATAAAATTTGAGATTGACAAAACCATCCATGTTTCATTGATAGATACTTTTACCAATGAAAATAAAGAATCCATTTCAATCCCCACTATCATTAGTACTCAGTCGATTCTTTCTCTTCCTGAAGTAAAATTTTTTGTTTTCAAAAACCTTGAAGATTATTTTGCATACTCATATTCATCCCCTATTACTTCTATCTATACATCAGGTAAACCTGAAGAACCGAGCTCCAGTTTTCCTTTCCCCCCTCATCTATATATTCCATCTTCTCACGATCATTTTTTCGAACTTCATTCACAACATCCCAAAGTAGTCAAAAGATAAGTAGATCAATATTTTGAAGTTTTTGAAAATCTCCTATTTAGTCCCTGGATTCCCTCTCCTAGACCTTCAATAATGGTTGGTGCTAGTGTTGGAGGTGTTGGAGGTGTCGGAGGTGCAGGGGCTACTGGACAAGCTCAACCCCCTAGGATCTTTGTCAAGGTCGCTACTAGATATGCTCCCTTAGTTCTTCCTATTGTTCTACATGATTTACCTAAAAACTACATGAAGATCCTCCCTAAATTCATGAGAGAAGTGGATCTAACAACAAGAGAACATATAGTCATTTTTTTTATCAATTTGATGTTTTTCTTGGCATTGAGAATGAGGACGTTTACACAAGACTGTTAGTACATATGTTTGAAGGACGAGTAATAACTTGGTTCAGAGGACTTCCAGTAGGTTCTATACGATCATATAATGATCTGGAAACCTCCTTCCTAAGGCAGTGGGGTGAGAAAAGGACCATCTATATTACCTAACCGAATTCAGAGCCTTCAGAAAGAAAACATATGAATCAATCTTGGAATTTATCCAAAGATTTAATAATATTTATCACAAAATCCTAGCCGAAGTTAAACCTTCTCAACCAGCTGCAAAATTCATTTTTGCAGGGCCTTTTGATTATGATTTCTCTCTACTTTTGAGAGAAATAATATCCACTACTTTAGCGGAGATGCAAGATGATGCTATAGATATTGAATCAAATATGATGGCATCTAGGAAGTTGAAAACTAAATTTGAGATGGGAACGAGAGAACCCCAGGAGTTTTAAATAACATGCAAGGCCCTCTGGATCTGGAAAGTCTGCAGAGGAAAAAATGGATGAGATGGCCAAAATTATTAAAGATCTATCGAATAAAAAATTTAGGATGGAAATAGAACAAGCCAAACCTGATTCGTATGTTAGGAATCAATTCAGGAGGAATCCAAATCCTCAAATACAACAAAGGAAAATAAAAAGTGAGGATCAAAAGATTCAAGCTCCGTTTGAAACTGAGAATTTCATACAGAGAGATTATGAGGAATTAGAGGAAGATATAAACAACCTCGAGGATGATGATCTTGAGCCTCACCTAACCAAATAGGATTATGATAAATCCTTAGATCTGGAATCCTTGTTTAACAAGGATGAAAATATCAACAATTTGTGGACTCTACATACAAAGGTTTCGCTGACTCAATAATGGTCAAGATTCAACATAAATATGATTTGAGGCCAAGAGAAAAAAATTCTACAAATATTACACCAAAAAATATTTTATCACGAAATAAAGAAAATGAGGAAACAGTTACAAAACCATCAACTGAAACACAAGTTGCCCAAATAAATCAAGTTGAAATGAAAGCAGTACAAACTAAGAAACCGTAAAATGCAGAAGCTGAAGTTCAGACCAGGGAATTTGAGAAACCAATTGGGACTTTCAATTTAGAGAATGAACTTAATAAAATAAAAATTATGATGCCTTTGGTTGAACTTGCTAGGAACCCAATCTATAAAAAAACAAATCGCTAAAGCAATAAATTTTTCTGATGCTGAATGTCAAGCTGATGTTATCAATTTGCAGGACGAAAAACCTACAATCATGTTTGAACCACACATTGAAAATAGTAAGGATTATGTTCCTCCTTTTATATTACACTAACTTTGCATGATCATTTACTTCACAATTGCATGTTAGAATCAGGGGATTCACATAATTTAATGCCTAAGATTATCATAGAAAAATTGGGCTTTGAAGTTACCAGACCTTATCAAGATTTATACTCATTTGATTCTAGAAAGGTTAAGTGTCTGGGTATGATTAAAGATTTGGTTGTAAACCTTGCTTGGGTTCCTTTGAAAGCATCATTATGGATGTGGTTGTTGCTGATGTTCCTGCCAAGTATGGAATGCTTCTATCCAGATATTTGGGTTCCAAGCTAGGAGGATCGATTCAGCTAGACATGACCTATGCTACAATTCCAATTTTTGGTGGACAATTTACTCGATTGTACAGAGAAACTAGACTGGCGTATACTGTAAGCGACCCTCAAAACCCTAACAACTACCCAGTCTATGTTGTTGATCAAGATTTCGGAAATTTTATATTATCTATAGATGATGATTTTGAAAAATGTATAGAAGAAGAAAGTCAAAATATAGAAATTTCAAAGAAAAATATAAATGTTAGAAAAGGGATGTGGAAAATGTTATTTGATGGTGCTTCATCCTGCGAAGGAGCAGGAGCTAGAGTTATATTTGTGGCACCATGGGATGAGTATGTTATTCCTTTCTCTTACATATTACAATCAGACGTTGACTATACCAATAATGTCTATGAATATGAAGCTTTAGTTTTAGGATTAGAAGTTGCAAGAAAATTAAAAATCGAACATTTGATTGTTTATGGAGATGTTGAGCTCCTTGTAAAACAAATAAAACAACAGTATCAAGCTAAGCATACGATATTGAGATCGTACAGGAATTGTTCCTGGGATCTAATAGAGAATTTCTTCTCATATTTTAATATTCACTCTATTCCCAGAATGCAAAATCAACAAGTTGATTCTTTAGCCAAAGTTGTTGTAACTTTCATACCACCTATTGTTTTGAAGATGAAATATCATATTGAGATGAGACATAGACCTTCGATTCCAAACAATGTTCAACACTTGCAAGTGTTTGAAGATGATGAACAAATCAAACAATTCCTGGAAATTGTAGATGAGTTTTATGAGACCTACATAGATCAAGAAAAACAGAATGATCATGCTTGGATTATGCAGGAAGGAGAGACCTCAGAGAAGTTCCAAGATAAAATTTCAAATTACTGCATGCTCTTACTTAAAAACAATCAGATTCCTGGAGGTTTGATCCCTCTAGAAATTTTGTTTGACCAGGATGATATACCTTTAAAGTCTACTTTGCGACCTCAACCCGAAGATGTTGAAGATTGTAATGTAGGAACTAATGAAAATCCCAAAATGGTCAAAATATCAAAATATATTCTGACACAAATAAAGAGTAAATACGATGAGTTACTTAAACAGTATAAAGATGTTTTTGCATGGTCTTATGATGATTTAAAAACTTATGATACTTCTATTATTGAACAAAAAATTCCCTTAAAACATGGTATTAATCCTTTCAAGAAGAAGCTTAGACAGATAAACTCAATTCTTCTGTCGATAATAGAAAAGGAGGTTAAAAAACTCCTTGATGAAAAAATCATCGTTCCCCTCAGATACTCTGAATGGGTGGCCAATTTGGTCCTTGTTATAAAGAAGAACTGCGAAATAAGGCTCTGCGTTGATTTTAGGAACTTAAATCGGTATTCTCTTAAAGATAACTACACGCTCCCAAAAATGGACCATGTTTTAGAGAAGGTAGTAGGGGCTAACATAATTTCTATGATTGATGGTTTCTTAGGATATAATCAGATTGTTGTTCATGAACATGACAGAGAAGAGATTGCATTTACTACTCTATGGGGAACTTTTATGTATGATAAAATTCTTTTTGGTTTGATGAATGCAGGAGAAACTTTCCAGAGAGAAATGGATATCGCATTCAGCGGTGAGAGAAAGAAGTTTGTTGTTATTTATATAGATGATCTGGAAAAAATTTCCAATTCTGATGCAGAACATTTGGTGCACCTCAAAAAAACTTTTGAAAAATGCAGAAAATTCAGATTGTCTCTTAATCCCAAAAAATCACACTTTGCCATGCAAGAAGGTAAACCTTTAGGTCATATAGTTTCAAAATATGGAATTAAGGTTGATCCTAAACAAGTTGAGGCTATTGACCTAATTAATATTCCTAGAAATAGAAAAGAGATTCAATCTTTTTTAGGTGAGATCAATTTTTTGAGGATATTTATTCCTAACTTTGTTGAAATAATCAAATTGATTACAGATATTCTAAAAAAGGACAACGAAGTAAAATGGACTGCAAAATCCAAAGCGTCTTTTGAGCGTGTTAAGAAATCTATAGGAGAAGCACCAATATTGGTAAGTCCGAACTATACAAAAGAATTCTTAATCTTCTCTTTTGCTTATGAACATACTATGGAAACAATGCTCCTTTAAAAGAATGAAGAAGGATTTGAACAACCAATATCCTTTTTTAGCAAAAGACTCAGATATGTAGAGCTAAGATATGACATTCTTGAAAAACAAGCTTATGCGATGATGAAGGCTCTCAAGGATTTCAGAACATATGTATTGCACTCCAAAATAATTTCTTATGTACCAACAAATGCAATTAAAGATATCTTGGTTCAACTAGACAATGATGGAAGAAGAGGTAGATGGTTGGCTAAAATTCAAGAGTTTGATTTAGAAGTGAAGCCAACCAAACTAGAGAAAGGTCAAGGTCTGGCAAGGTTGTTAGCTTAATCAAATTTCAGAGCGCTTGGAATAAATAACTTCAAATTACATGATCCCCTTCTATATATAGAGGAAATCGATGGTCAAACACCTATAATTCAGATTGAAGATAAGTTTTCTTCCTCTACCTGGTACTGTGATATTGTTACATACCTCCTTACTCTTCAATTCCCAAATGACATGACTCCTTCTAAAGAAAGAACTTTAAAGTTACATGCAATTAAGTATTTCATTATGGATGGCAAACTATACTGGAAATTCCCTCTAGGTTTCTTGTTATGTTGCCTGATAGAATCTGAAATAGAAGGTGTCGTCAATGAATTTCATGAAGGAGTATGTGGAGGACATCATGCCTGGAGAGAAATAGCTTACAAAATTCTAAGGGCGGGATATTATTGGCCAAATTTATTTACTGATGCAAATGCAAGGGTAAGAGCTTTCAATTCATGCCAATTGTTCGCTGGTAAGCAAAATCTCCATGCCTTACCTTTAATTCCAGTAAAAGTTGAAGCTACTTTCCAACAATGGGGCCTAGAATTCATTGGAGAAATTCATCTGCAATCAAGTGCTCAACATAGATGGATTCTAACCGCTATCAATTACTTTACGAAATGGGTTGAAGCTATTCCAACTCGGAATGCTACAGACTCGGTAGTAATAAACTTTATGGAAGAAAACATCCTAGCAATATTTGGTTGTCCTAGAAAAATAATTATTGATAATGCTCAGGATTTTAAATCTATGGCAATGATCAATTTCTGTCAGAAATACAATATTATTTTAAGTCATTCTACAACTTATTATCCTCAGGGAAATGGGCTGGTTGAATCATCTAACAAGATTTTGATAACTATAATCAAGAAATTTTTGACAAAAAATATAAACACTTGGCATATTCACTTAAAGTACGCCTTATGGGAAAACCAAATTGGCACCAAGAAAACTATAGGTATGTCTCTTTTCCAATTAGTTTATGGTATTGATGTTATCCTTCCTATTAATCTTTCTCTTCCTGTGATGAAACTCTGGCAGGATGCAAATGAAGAGCCAAACGATGTTATGAGAAGAATGAATCCAATCATCGAAGTTCAGAAAAACAAAGTAGAAGTATATGATAAGCTTCAAAAGTACCAAGATAATATGAAATCCCTTTTTGATAAAAAAAGACAAATACAAGGAGTTTCTTCCTGGCGATTTAGTCTTAAAATGGGAAGCTAGAAAGGAAGATGTAGGGAAACATGGAAAATTCAATCATCTCTAGTTTAGACCATTCAAAATTGCAGCTGTTGAGGGAAACAAATCATTCTCACTTGAAAATCTTGATGGAGAGATTCTTGATGCTCCTATCAATGGGCGTTATTTAAAATATTTCATGCAGTCGTTACATTTTAGATTTCCATTGTATATATCAGATTGGATTGGCATTGGCATTTTAATTTTCAATTGTTCTTTTCTTTTTGTAAATTACCTGAGTCATTTGATCATCTGTTGTAAATATTTTCAATAAATTTATGATTACTTGATATCATTGAAACAAAAAATCAAAACATATGTATCACATATCATCTCTATTCTACGACATTTTCTGACATTTTGCATTTTATTCCTCTTTCAGAATAGATCTTGTTGAACATGAGATGAGGCTGAATAAAAATTCGACACTCGTTTTTCAAACATTTGATTTCTCTAAAAACATGTGATAAATTAATAATCTGCCTTGCTGAAAATTCAAAAGGAAAATAAGGTATGAGTTCCTACTCTTCTTATAGTTCAAATAAAATTTTAAGAAAATTCATTTTGAAATGAATGTGAAGGAAGCTTTTCTCATGATAATACTATCACCTAACCTAAAAATTAGAGAGGTATACAATTACAACTTAAAGTGTCATGCTGATAAATTCTAAAGCCATCTCTGAAATGAAAATAAAAATGATAATAAATAAACTCGAAAGAAGTTTGAACTAAAGACACAAACTCGTGTGGGATTAAGATATTTTGTTCCAGATCCTCTGAATCTTTGATTTGGTTACTTTTTACCTATCCCCATATTTTTATTCATTACATATTTTATTTTTCCTTTCTCCCCCTTTTTAGTCTTCATAAAAATAAAGAAACTTACCTTGACTCTGAAAATTTGAAAACACACTTTCAAAACAAGATCAGGTGAAAACCTTTATGTTCCTTTGATTTTAATTGAAAAAGTATGTTTAGGCTAATCCTGATAATTTTAGCTCTGCTATCAGACTTTAAACTGACGAATTCGCTCGAGGTTGATCCCTGAAAAAATTAAAATCCCCATAAAAAAAAATTCCTATAGGCGAAGGTGTATTGACAATTGGAAGAAAGTTAGTTTCAGAGTATTCTTAAATTGTCGACATACCTTCTTTTCAAATAATTTAAACAGATATCATCCCTTGTATGTTACATACAGATGGATTGCTCCCACTTCAAAATATTAAAATATAAGACAGATGGTGAAAGGAAATTCATAATTTGATTGCCCCCATATTGTCCAAAAGAGACGATGAAAGGAAATNAATTTAAACAGATATCATCCCTTGTATGTTACATACAGATGGATTGCTCCCACTTCAAAATATTAAAATATAAGACAGATGGTGAAAGGAAATTCATAATTTGATTGCCCCCATATTGTCCAAAAGAGACGATGAAAGGAAATTCATATATTGATTGCCCTCATCTCAGCGAAATGCAAGAGTGTTAATTGAAGTGGTAAAAGGAAATTCAATGGAGGAAGTAGATAGCTTCACCGGGGTACTGAACAAGCTCGTTGGCAGTGAAGCAATATCTATGATAACTGAAAAGATGCCATACATATCTATATTTCATACCATGTTATCTAGTTATCTTTCTGATGATATTTACATCCTGAACCAACTTGGGATTCCCTAAATAAATATGTTACATATGCTTAACCTTGAAGCAAACATAGTCAGTCGAAGCCTGATATTTTAGTTAAAATTATTTTGATTATCTTAAACAATTCTAAAATTAGTTTTAGGAAAAGGAAAATTTAAATAGCCTAACTTGAGATCAATCATTAAGTATGTTTTGAAGGTTTTTGAGATTTTGTTAAGTTCATTTTTCTATGTATGATTAATTATTAAATAAAACTAGAAAATGTTTTTCAGAAATCAATAATGACTCCATTTACCCAATAAAGGCACTTGGTCTACTGTTCTTTCACACCTCACAGGGAGCCACAATCCTTAGATGGAGCCTATGTTAGAACACATTTAATTTTGAGCTTTTGAACTTTAGATCATGCCTGTTAAAAATAAAAAAATTTACCCAAAAAAGAAAAAACTTAGAGAGTTGCCTTTTAGCTTTAAATTAAATCCATTGGTTGTTATCTATCAACAAGGCGCTTGAAATATCTATCGTCGATGAGTTACTCTAATTTGATCAAACGACCCTAATGATCCTCGAAGTTTAGAAGTTGTCTGTGTTTTAAAAGAAAGTCTTTAACGGTCGCTTCGGAGCTTCGCGCTTCGGGTATTCCAACAAATCTAAACAACAAAACCCCCAAAACTCTGAAGTCCCAAAGATAGTCATTCGTGATAATTCCTAAAGGACTTACGGATGAATCATAGGACACGTGTCCTTTAAAAATATTTTCTTGGGTTGACACATGGCACTTATTTTTTACATTTATGTCAGATGATTCACACGTTTTCAAGTGACGCGTGGAACCTCTCTTTTCTTGACACGTCATCAAGAATGACGTCATCTCTACCACGTCACTCCGAGATATTTCTCTTTGAGAGTTTTTTATTTTGCAATCGAAGTAAAGTAATTAAAAAAAGTAAAAAAGGGTTTCAAAGAGTTAATAAAGCAGTTAACGGCTTTAATTAGTCATTATTAAGTTTTAATTAATCACTTCGCAGTTTCAGGTTTCAGAAAATTTATCTTGCGCTATGTTCAAAATTTCTGAATTCTGAACTTCTGAAATACTTAAAGTTAATACAATGTTTTAAAACATGATTAATTAAAACATAAAAGTGATTACTTAGAGATTAAATCCTCCATGAATTTGGACTTCGGAAGATTTCCATCCTGTCACATCCAAAACTTCCGAACGCAGAACTGTTGAAGTATTAATGACATTTATGATTGATTAAGGTTAATGATTTCAAATAAAGATTGTGAATCACCAAGTAATAAACTCCATTAAGTCTTTAATAAATTCTTTGTTTGTAGATCTAAACGAAGATCGATAGATTTTTTGAATAAACCACTTCAAATTTCAAAATCATTTTACCATTTGCAATTAGCAGTTTTTTATTCAATGTAGAGCTTACAGACTTCTCTTGTTATAGGTAGGCTAATTTTGTTTCCTTGAGGATTATGGCGCCACGAAAATCTGCAAAGAAGCTTGATGCATCGGGTGATGATTCAAATCCAAATGCAGATGTTCTATCGGAAACAACTCTGTGAGTTACATACGCCATTAAAACTTGGAATCAAGTGTTCAATATCTTGGATCATGAGACTATTAACTATCCAAATGATTCTGTCAAGGAAGATGACGAGTCTTTGGTAGCTAAGCTTAGATTTCTAGCACAGTCGGAACTGCATAAGATTATTGCATGACCTAGAATCATACCCTACAATGATATGATAAATTGGGCTTTGGAACATGTCGACATCCAAATAGGAGCGTCATCAACCACCAGCAGGCCATCGTCGTCTCTTTCTAACCAGAGAATATACAAGTAATGTACAAGATTTCCCCTACCCCTAAATACACTTACAATGTCGCATTTCTGCTAGATTTTGAGAGAAGGGAATGCACTTAATACGGTATAAATGGTCATCATATAGTCAAGACCTGGTGGGTACATCTGGAAAAATTTAGAGCCGACGCTCATGGTATGCATGCCATGACGTCTTTAGATGCTCATATGTTGTATATAGTCATGATGCTATGTTGTCTATTTGGGAATAATAACCCTACACATTTCTCAGTTGAGTGGGTAGCCATAATGAATGAAGTAGCTGAGGGTTATACCTTCAATTGGTCTAAAATTCTATCTAATAATTTGGCCAAGGAAATCATTGAGTATAAATCAGCAAAATCAAAAGGGAAACCTGCTACTTTTTACATGTCAGCATATATTATGGATGGCATTTGTTTCATGACCCCTTCTCCCCTAATGAACTAGAGTTGGACCCCGGCCAGTTCTAAGCCAATGCATTTCTACCACTCCAAATTATGAGAGGAAAATGCCAAATATTTCTTTTACAAAATCTGTCACAACGTTGTGGTACATGTTCACATAGCTATCTATTGTCACCCGCCGCCCCAGATTTCAGAAAATATTATGCGGAACTTAGGCACACTTGCATACTAGTTCATTGAGGATAATTTCTCTTATATCAGATTATTTGGTTGTTTCGTTCCTCCTCATTACCTTCCACAATTTTTACTCAACAGGTTGGTGTGCAGATAAGTGGCATACCAGACAGTAGCAGGAGCTATCAGCAAGGAGTTGAAAGTAGCTCAGAAAAAGGTTTGACCAACTTTTCCCATTCAAGTTGGTATGTTCACATTATTAGATTTTAGTCATTCTAAAGTTGAGGCCGCAACCTTGGAAGATGTCAAATTAGTTGACATTGAATTCAAGAAGCATGATCCACATAAGATAGTGGAAAATCATTTGGCTCAATTTAACATGAAGCGATACATCCATGAGAATTCTCCTTATGGTGAGATGTTTAGGGGATTTAGATCTTATGAGGAAGTTCAAAGAAGATTCCAAACTCTGCCTCCTGAACAACAAGCTAGTTTCCTCAGCTTTCAAAAGCACGGAAGAAGCATTTTGCCAAAGATATTGCAAGAAGAGTCAAAACCCATGACTTCTTCATAGGAAGCTAGACCCATAGGATCTGGTCCATGTTTCTCCACTAAGAACAAAGTTGAAGAAGTCCCAAAAATCCCAGAAGTGTTATTTCACGAAACAAGAGCATCATTGTCAGGACTGAATGATCCACAATTATTACCTCAGTTTGAAGCTTTCATGAATCCGGGACAAGTTGTTCCTCATTCAACGCCAGTTACTTCTGTTGGCACCCCAAATACAACAGGAAATGAACATTCCACAAAAATTATTTCTCCTATTGCATCATTAACCCATTTACATACCAGCTTCAGAAATCCTAGTTCTGAACTCACTTTTGTAGGTGATATTACTCCTATCTTGCCTGAAGAGATGCCTCCCCCAAATTTTTTTTTCAGCAAGAAACGAAAAGCTATTGTGAAAAGAGAATCTCACCAAAAGGATGGAGTAGTCACTAAGAGGAAAAGATTTGTGTATGATGGGAAAGACCAAGATGGTCATGAGTTTGCGAAAGAAGTTGCAAGTTCACTACGGGCTTTTGCCACTACCAATCAATGGTCAGTGGAGAATTTAACCAAACAACTACAACAGAAATGCCTCTTTGTAGAGAAATTGCAGAATGAGATATATAGTATAGAACAAACTATTAGAAGAAGGATGAACCATGACAGTGAACAAATCAGGGATAGTTATCAACAACAGATGAAGCAATTACAAGATAACCTTGATCTACTCTACCAGAGCTCATAGACCATCAAAGGTTTGATCACTTAGCATGACAATTTGATTGAGCAGTTGTAGGCCAGATTGACCCTAACAAAGAACACAATGATAGATATTACTGCCTTCAAAACACAAGAATGAAAAATCAATGAGAAGTTGGAAGTTGCCCAGCAGGAGCTCTATCAAAAAGTATATGCTATTCAGAAATGCTATCAAGTCGTAGACCTTTCTCTAAAAAATATTTATGTCAAGGAAAAAGAGGCTTGTGCAGCCCAGTCTAAGTTTCAAGAGGTTATTATATGGAATAATAAAGCTACCCCAGGTATTACCCTTCTCTCTCATTGTGTACAAGTAAGAGAAGAAATGGCCCTAAAATCCTGGGGAAAAAATATGGAAGAAGGCAAGAAACTTGCCAGATATGTAAAAGAGGCTTGTCTAGAGGCATTATCTTCAATAAATAAAAAGTTGATTGAATTCAAAGGGAATAATATCTCAGAGGCATTGGGGAAGATCAAAATATAAATGAACCAGCAAAGCTCCAGAAAGAATAAGGAAAATACTCAGGCGGCCATCCAAGAGATGAGCCAGATTGATTTACTTAAAATCAATGAATGGTTGGTTAATCCAAGTTCACAATATCAGGTAATAGTCCAAGAAGTGAAAAATATCCAGGAGAAGCTGCCACAAATACATAAGAAGATGTTTTCCTTAGAATTGAATGAAAGTATTGAGCCTTCAAGATTCATGGTAGCACTGATGGACATGTGCACCCAATGGATTGAACAGAGAAAAGTGAGTTTCGTTGGTATCAAATGAAAAAGCATGCACATCGTTCACTTTCTCCACCCACTCTACCTTTCACCCTCCAACCTATCACACTCTACACGTCACTTACCCTGTCTATCCCTACCACCCGCATTCTTGCATCCACTCATCCCACCTCTGTATTGGAAACTTATTCCCACATCATCCTATTCGTGAACAATTACTATTCCTTGTGACCGTTATCCATCCCATATCGAGCCAACGCTGAGCTACTTGTCTAATTATCCCCCCCATGTATTCATCTATGATTATTTATCCCAATGAACGCATTCGAATGGATAGATGGCAACGAGATCAAATGGAAAAGACAGTAAGCCAAAATATTGTGGTGGTATTGATGGACATGTGTACCCAGTTTAAAGAACAAAGGAAAACAAGTGCATATGCAAGAAAATGGAGGGACAGATGAAGTACCAACACATATCAACACTATCTGCGTGTTGTTATTTCATTCAAATTGTATTCTATTTTTAGGAAGATGTTGTAAGAAGTCCAACGGTTTTGGTTGAGACAATTTTTGTATAAATAGAGAGATTTTAGATCTATTCCAGGCTGCTTCTTTCTTAATGTAAAAGAGAAACTATTTTGAGTATTAATACAAGTGCATACAAAGATTCTAAGTTTCATTAAATTTGAGTTATGTGTTTCCATTTCTCTGAATTTCTTTCTTTAATTCTTGAAGAGTGAATGATTGCAATTTAGTACTACATATATTGTGATCATATTATATCAAAATTTCATTCAGTAACAACTTTTCCTCTGTTATTACTGTGAGTAAAACAAGACCTATGATCTACATGAATTACTGCATTTTTATCTCATGTTCAAGGGTGCATCTTCTACTGCAAACAAGGTGAGCCTTATCTGTAATTCATACTTGACTTTGTTTAACAGTTTTGTAAATCCTTTCTACATCATTTGACATTATAATTATGACTCAAATAATGGAATACAGTCTCTGTATTATCGTATCATTAATTTCATTTAAAGATTATTTCTCAGAAAACTAAAGGTAGAAAAAGCACTCATAAAAAAAATTCATCTAAAACCTTTGATGCCTAACATTATTCTTTGAGCCTCAGAGTCAATCTCAGGAACAACAGACCTTAAGGTAGACTCCCTCTGAATGGTTGACTCTCCCTTTGAGCCTACACTTCCTCCAAAGACACCTGCTCCCTATCCATTGTCGCTCTTGTTACTGATAGTCATGGCTCGCATAGGCTATCCCTTCTGCCTATAGGTGTTGCTCTCTCTTACTTCAAAACCATTGTTGTGTCTGATCTAGATCCTCTAGGCATGAACAAAACATGTCCATCCTAGAACAAAACTACATATCCCTTCTCCTCAATCAATTTGTTAAGAACCAAATATCAATATAGCATAGAAAAACCTCAAAATAAGTACTCAACACCTTGAAAAAGAGAGATTTTCATATCATAATCCTCTTCAAGGGGGAGACCTCCTTTTACCCCACATAAATGTTCAAGTAAAAGATGATTCCAAATGAAAATGTCTCCTTGTTATATATAGGAGACTAGGAGGTATAATTATAACTAATGGAATAAAGATGACATAAATAAAATAGCATTACTAATGTAATATGCCCCAATTAAGGGGTAATGATCCAATATTTAGGGCTTAACATGCCCCTCCCCTTGAGACAAGTGTTTTTCTCAACGCTTGAGTAACTCTGGATGCTTATGTATAAAAGACTCATCTTCCCAAGTGGAATCTTCAGCCGGTAGTTTCCTTCATTTAATGAGATACTCTGAAATGGATCTATTCCTCAGTTGGTGAATTCTTGTGTCAGTTATGGCTTCAGGTTCCAATATGATTTTTCCTTCCTCGTCAAGTTCTGGAAATATAGTTTGAACTGGGATCTTGTCACCTATAACCTTCTTTAAGCATGAAACATGGAAAACTGGGTGTACTCGTGAAGATGCAGGCAACTCCAATCTGTATTCCATAGTACCAATCTTTTGCAACACCTTATAAGGGCCATAGTAATTTGGTGATAATTTATTATCCTTCTTGGCTTGCTTGAGGGACATCTGTTTGTATGGTTGTAGTCTTAAAAACACCCAATCCCCTACTTATAAAATTCTTTCACTATAATATTGATTTGCTTGTTGTTTCATGCGATTTTGTGCCATGGTTAGGTTGTCCTTTAAGATTTGGAGAACTTATTGTTGATGCTCGATCTGATCTTCCACTGCTTGAACCTTAGATTTTTCTTTTAGAGAAGAAGTGATGGAAGAAGCGTGGTATCCATAGAGTGCCATAAATGGTTTCATTTTTGTTGCAGTATGAAAGGAAGTGTTATACCACCATTCTGCCAAGGGTAACCATTTGAACCATTGTATTTGTTTATCAGAGACAAAGAAACGAAGGTAGCCTTCCAAACATTTGTTCACTATCTCCTTTTGTCCATCAGATTGAGGATGATAGGATGATCTATGAGCCAATTGAGTACCCAAACATGAAAATAATTATGTCCAAAAATGTCCAGTGAAGATGGGATCTCTATCACTTACAATAATCTTTGGGTTTCCATGTAGCTTTTGAACTGTCTCCATGAATGTCATGGAAACTGTATTGGCTTTGAAGGGATGAGAGAGTGCACAAAAGTGTGGGTACTTGGTCAGTCTATCAATAATAACCATGATGACACTCTTTCCTTCAGACTTTGGTAACCCTGTGATGAAATCCATGGAAACCTCCTCCCAGTGCTAACTTGGGATGGCTAACTTGTGATGAAATCCATGGAAACATTCTACCACAAACCTTTGAACATCAATTTTAAGGCCATCCCAAAAAAATCCTTCTTGACCCTATGGTAGGTTTTCAAAAATCCCGAGTGCCCTCCTACTGGAAAGGTGTGCAATTCCAATAGTACATTTTGTTTGAGTTGGGAGTTCTTACATAAATACAAGCTATCTTTGTACCTTAGTGAATCATTTTTCCATGTAAATGTATCTGATGCATTGGAATCCTGTTGCAACCTTTGAATGAGATTCCACACTTTTTTGTCATTCTTCCATTCATCCCTTGCTTCTATTATCCAATCGGGTTGGATGATCGAGATAACATAGAGAAAGGCCTCAACATCTTCATCCTTTCTTGAGAGTGCATCTGCCACAACATTTTTCTTCCCTTTTTTATAGACGATTTCAAAATCATAACCCAATATCTTGGTTACCCATTTTTGTTGTTCTTCTGAAGATAGGCTTTGTTCCAAGAAGTATTTAAGACTATCGTGATCTATTTTGACCTTGAAGTGCCTACCTATTAAGTAAGGACGCCATTTCTTCAATGCATGTAGTATTTCCATAATTTCCTTCTCATAATTTCCTTCTCATAAATGGGTTTGTGTAATTCCTTTCCCTTGAGTGGTCAAATTTCAAAAGCCAGGGGCCTTCCTTCTTGCATTAGGACAACACCAATTCCATTTCCTGAGGCATCACATTCCATAATAAAGGTTTTTGTGAAGTCTGGAGTGGTCAAGACAGGAGCTTTGCACATCATCTCTTTAAGTTGTACAAAATATTTAGTTGCCACTGGAGTCCATGAAAATGCATCCTTCTTAGTTAGTGTCGTTAAATGTGCTTCTATTCTTCCATATTGTCGAACAAACTTTCCGTAGTAACCTGTCAAACCCAAAAATCCTCTAAGATTCTTCAATGTTTTGGGAATCAGCCAGTCCATC
>ML781324.1:0-14421 GCA_009831015.1 Picea engelmannii | reverse complement strand
GACTCAATGCACACACACCTCAGGTCTGGTCTATGTTCTCTATAGAATACACAAATTTACACAATTTGAATTGTAAACATAAACACACTGAGATTCCTAACAACTTAGAACAATGGAAAATAGAATAACAATTGGATCATGCACATTACATAATAATTTCAATCATGTAATCACTTTTTCTTATAACCAAAAAATGAGCTATGATACCAAGGACAATGGTTCAATTATTACAAGAGAATAATACCAAAATACTTAAAAAACCACGGTAGAAACCCTCCTTGGTTTCCATGTCAATGTTGTTGTACTGAGGTAGAGGGTTAGGGAATCCCTTGCCCCCTCAAACCCCACACTACTTCAGCAATTCTTTGCACTAGTCTAGTTGATTCCTTCCAGCCCTTGATCTATCCTTGGTGTTGAATGTTTAGTCTATCATATCATCCCTAAAGGGCTATCCCAAAATCTATTTCTAACTGGTTGTAATAGCCCTTATTGGTTGTCTAAGGTTGCCCCTAAATATTGTTGTTACATCCCTAAAAATTTGTTGATTGTTGGTGTTGTAACAACCCCTTCTCTTACTACTATTACCACCCCATAAACTGTCCATAACACTTGCAACTACCCTCTCCTAGTTTTCTATTGCTACAAGGACCTACAGTCCAGTAGGTCGAGCCTTCTTTCATATGTGGTTTTCCCAAAATTCACGTTACAGGCCTGTCACTACTCTCTCCTTGTAGGTTGATCCCTCTATGTGCATGTTTCCATCTTCCTCTATTGGGTGAGCCTTCTGGTTTCCTGCGACCACCTATCCTAGTTCTATGAAAACCTCCTTTTTCTTGGTCGAGCCCTCCTCTAGCCCTCAACAATCCTGCGACTGGTCTCTCCCTTGTTGTTTCCTTACTCAAACCTATTCACCAAGAAAACATGTCCAACACAAACACAAAACAACAAACTGACCCAACACTTCCCTAGACACAAAACCAAAACATCTTAATAGCATAACTGAGGATTTTCAACCTCCTCCATTTGGCTGGACTAAGGTCACCAAGTGGTTGGACTGAGGTCACCAAGACTCCACACAAGAATGATCATCTCACATTCACCTTATTTCATTTTATACAACTCAAAGGGGTGGGCAAAAGCCCATAAGTAACCAAAAATTAAATTAGAATAATTGATTCCTTCATGTGGGTGTGAAACCCCTACGCAATCCCATCATCAAGCCCATGAAGCCCTAGTTTCCTTCCAAGGGCATTTTCATTGAAACAAAAGTGTAATATGGTGCCAATGAAGATTCCCACATGCCTGACACCATGTCCACTTGTAGGAATTCCTCCCAATGCTACAAAATAATCAACAACTTTAGGGAGTGATTATCCATCTCCCACACTTGAGTCCTTTTGTGATTCTCTAATTAGAGTTTTCAACTTAGAGTGATCAACATTGCAGTTACATATAAAAAAAATTAGTTTCCTGGTATAAATATAAATCCAAGCATCCCAAGAAGAAACATCCTCATGACAATAAGAAAAACAAGGGTCCCAAACCCTCACAACTGGCTTCTACTCCTAATGGTGACAAACGAGAGAAATCTAAAAGTAAGAAGACTGACAGGCATTCCAACTTTTGTGGGCAAGATGATCATGTGGAATCTAAATTTTTTTTAAATATGGAATCCTTAGAAGAAACAATGAATAAGCACAACATCAATCTTGATTCTTCTTCTTCTAACTCTTCTTCTCATGGGAATTCAGTTTATGCTTCTTCTTTCTCCTTCAATACAACATCTACTTATTTTTCTGATGAGTGGCTTATTAATTCTGGAGCATCTTATCATATGGCTAAGGGTTAAGCAATTTTTTCCACTCTTAATGAATGTAACACCAAACATATATATGTTGGTGATGATATATGTCTTAGTGTTGTAGGGTTTAGAACAATTCATCTAGATAATGGTCATTTCAATTATGTATTATGTGTTCCAAGACTTTCCCTACAACCTTGTATCAGTATATTAGATCACTCATTCAAGTGAAGGTAAACCCAGAGAATTTTCACCTCACCAAGTTGTAATCAAGGATTTAAAATATCCTAAGCATGTCCTAGCAACTGGAAATGTTGATGACATTACTAGGTTGTACAAATTTGACAACTTTGGGTCATCATATTTTTCATCGAGTTTTGTTGCTCATAGCAACGACTTGCGAAAACTTTGGCATGAGCAGTCAGAAGCTACTGACTTCTTCAACCTCATTCCAACAAACAATTTATTAGAAGAGATGTGAAATTTGATGAAAATATATTTTCCTACAAGCCTAATTTGATGTTTGGGCCATCTTCGGCCTGCGATCCATCTTTAGTGTTTGTGTCATCTTATGTACCTATTCCATTTTTTTCTTCAGGTGATGACAGTGAGGATGAAAATCCACCTTCGCCTGCTCACCTTCCTCCAGATGAGTCCATTGAACACAAACCTACACTGGTACCACCACTTCCCAGATGGGTCTATTCAACATGAGAAGTAGATGGTAATATTATCAGTGATCCTAGAGATCAACGCCAGACATGTTCACAGATCCAACAAGCCTCCTATTTTTTATCTCAAGTTTTAAAGACTCGTGATCCAAACACATTTTCAGAAGCTTCAGCCCATCCAGATTGGGACAAACAATGAATGAATAGTATTGTTCCTTAATCATGAACGATACTTGGGATATTGTACCTCTTCTGAAAGGAAGAAAAATTGTCATATGTAAATGGGTGTATAGAACTAGACATGCATCATATGGAAGTGTTGAAAGACACAAGGCTCGGTTAGTTTCCAAAGGATTCCCTCGAGTTGAAGGCATTGACTATATTGAAACCTTTTCCCCCATAGCCAAAATGAATTCCATATGCCTTGTTCTAGTCCTTGTTGCCTCACATAAATGGTAGGTCCATCAAATGGATGTTAAATCAACCTTCTTGTATGGGGATTTGCAAGAATAAAAATGCATGGAACAATCTCCTAGCTATGTCCAAAATGAATCCATCCTTTTTTGTCACCTTAAGAAATATATTTATGGTCTTCAACAAGCTCCTCGACCTTGGTATGCCAAAATGGAAAACTTTCTTCTTGACATCAAATTTTCTAGATGGCATTCTAACCCTAATGTATATACCAATAAAGTAGGAATCCATCTCATAATACTTGTTCTTTATGTTGATGACATTATCCTAACTGGTAGCAGCCCTAAACTTTTAACCCATGTGAAATCCATCTTTAAAAATAAATTTGACATGACAGACTTAGGCTATTTGCATTATATCCTTGGCCTCCAAGTATTACAAACCAAGGAAGGAATTTTTATTTCCTAGTCTAAGTATATGTGTTACATTCTTTTCCATTTTCACATGGATGATTCTAAACCAGACCCTTCTCCCTTCCATTCTAGAGTCAAACTTGTTGTCTCTTGTACTACTCCTAAAGTCTATGCCAATTTGTATAGTTAGTTAGTTGGTAGCCTCTTATGTTTGACTCATACCCATCTTGATTTTTCCTATGATGTTGGTCTTGTTGCTCAATATTTTAAAACACCCCATGAAAGCCATTGGAAAGCAACAAAAATGATATTTTGGTATGTCTGAGGTACAATTTGGTTTGGGATACATTACATTTCAGGGGGGACTCCTTTGTTTGTTGGTTTCACCGATTCAAATGTCGAGGATCTGTTGAAGCCATTGGCAAATAGAAAAAAAGGATACTTTGGTATGTCCATGGTAGAATTCAGTTTGGGATAAATTACAGTTCAGGGGGGACTCCTTTGTTGGTTGATTTCACTGATTCAGATTGGGTCGGAGACCCTAATGATTGAAATTTTATTGTATGTTATGTTTTCAGCCTTGGTTTTGGACCTATCACATCAACTTGTAAGAAACAATAAGAAATTTCTCTTTCTTTAGCAGAAGCAGAGTACTTAACAGTGGTTAATGAGAGTCAAGAAGCCTTATGGCTTCAACATATCCTTTCAAAGTTTGGATTCCAACAGAAACATCCAACCACCCTCTCATGACATAATAAGAGTGCCATCAATTTCACCAAAGAATCTTTTGTTAGATTTCGACGTGCACATAGACTCAGTGCACACACACCTCAGGTGTGGTCTATGTTCTCAACAGAATACACAAATTTACACAATTTGAATAGTAAACATAAATACATTGAGGTTCCTAATGACTTAGCACAGCGGAAAATAGAATGGAAATTAGATCATGCACATTACACAAGAATTTCAAGCCCAAAATCACTTGTTCTTAAAACCAAAACAATGGGCTCTCGTATTAAGGAAAATAGACCAATTATTACAAGAAAAAGAATACCTAAATACTTACAAAACCACTACATAAACCTTCATTGGTTTTTGTGTCAATGTTTTTATACTGAGGCAGAGGGTTAGAGCATCCCTTACCCCCTCAAACCCTCCACTGCTTCTGTAATTATTTGCACCAGTCTGGTTGAGATATTCCAACCGTTGAGTTTTCCTTGGTACTGACTCTTTAGGTTGTCATATCATCCCTAAAGGGTTGTCCCAAAAATTTTTGCTAACTGGGTGTAACAACCATTAATGGTTGTCCAAGGCTACCCCTAAAGACTATTATTTTAACCCTAAAAGTTTTTTGATTGTTAGTGTTGTAAAAACCCTTCTCTTACTATTGTTACGGCCCCAGAAACTGTCCATAACATTTACAACTACCCTCTCTTGGTTTTCTTCTACTACAAGGACCTATGGCCTAATAGGTTGAGCCTTGTTTCATTTGTGGCTTCCCCAAAAACCACCCTACAGGCCTGTCATGTATCTCTCCTTGCAAGTCAAGCCCTCCATAGGCCTACTACCACCTTCCTTTGTTATGTGAGCCTCTTGGTTTCCTGCGTTTGCCTCTCCTAGGTCTACGACAACCTCCTTTTCCTGGATGATCCCTCCTCCATCCCTCAACAAGCCTATGATTGGACTCTCCCTTGCTACTACTTTACTCAACCCTCTTCACCAAGAAAACTTTCCCAAGACAAACAAAAAATACCAGACTAACCCAACACTGCCATAGACACAAAACCAAAAAATATTAACAACAAAATTTAGGCCTTTCATCCTCCTCCATTTGGTTGGAATAAGGTCACCAAGTGGTTGGACTAAGGTCACTAATACTCCACACAAGAATGATCATCTCACATTAACCTTATGTTCTTGTATACAACTCAAAGGGGTGGGTAAAAGCTCCTAAGTAACTCAAAATTAAATTAGAATATTTATTTCCTTCATGTGGGTTTGAAACCCCTACACAAGCCCACAAATCCCATCATCAATACCATGAAGCCCCAAATTCATTCCAAGGGAGTTTTCACTTAAACGAAAGTATAAAATAGTGCCAATGAATATTCTCACATGCATGACACCATGGCCACTTGTGGGAATGCCTCTCGATGCTACAAAAGCATCAACACTCCCTCTTAGTGAGGGAGTTATTCTCATCCACTCCAATATCTCGTGGAGGTAACTTTGTCTCCCACACTGGAAGTGGCTCTATCTCTCATACTGGATCCGCTACCACATTTTCTCTCCAATCCACCTGATTGGTTTATCCCTCTGTCACCAAGCAAGCCCTATTGTATAACACAAACCCTTCTTGGAAGACATCCTGCTCCTAGAATCCTCTCGCTTCTGAGCATCCTACCTAGCCATATCAACCCATGACACCTTCTTGAAAATATTAGAAGACTCCTCTCTCCCATGTGGACCTAAAGGTAGACTCCCTTTGAATGGTTGACTCTCCCTTTGAGCCTAAACTTCCTCCAGAGCTACTTGCTCCCTATCCATTTTTTCTCTTGTTACTGCTAGTCATGGCTCGCATAGGCCATCCCTTCTTCCTATAGGTATTTCTCTCTCTAACTTCAAGACCATTGTTGTGTCTGATCTATATCCTCTAGGCATGAAGAAAACATGTCCATCCTGGAAAAAAATTGCATATCCCTTCTCCTCAATCGATGAGTCTGACAACACACTCGTGGCACCCCTAGCACATTTACCACTTGCAAAACATCTCTTGACTCCATTCAAAATACCATTTTTCTAGATCCATGTACTACATGCATGGTCTCCATACCAAGATCCATTTACATACATGAGTGAAACTCTGTGAATCTCTCGAACAAATCTTATACCCATATCATATATTAGTGGCTCCAATTGTATAAGAACCATGAAATCCAAGGCAAGCATCCTTCTTACCCAAGTTGCGACCATTCAGTGAACTTCTTCCCAAGTTCATCATCCAAGTTACAAAACTCTCTATACCTATGCACACACTGCAACTGAACTTGTGTCCTCTCTATGAAACAATTCCAAATTGCATATGGACACTCAGTCCAATCCACTCTATATATTCACAACTCATATTTGCAAGTTTCCTCATCCTACTAGGTCAAATACCTCATACATTGTCACACCTTAAAAATGTGCAACTCACTGGCTCGATGATGACTCTATCTTGTCAAACTTCCATTCACACAAAGTTATCTCATCCATGCCAAATCACATGCGTTGCATCGATCGCAACTCACTATGACAAGCCATTGGATGTCCATCCAATGATTTGGTAACTTGCAAAACAACATACTATTGTGAACTGATATCTCCACCAATCCACCAAAACTCCTAAATTTCCACATCATCGAGTTTCAATAGCCCACAATTCCTTGTTTGAATGGTATGCTCCATGTCTTCTTAACACTACTATCATCTGCAATAGTCATTGTAGCTCCCTCTCATAGCCAACTACTCAAAACTACTACAACTCCCTCTCATATTCATCACCTGTGTAAATAAATCAAATCCAACTACCCTTCTCAGAACCTCAATCTTTGATACCATGTTATATGTCGACGTGCACCTAGACTCAGTGCACACACACCTCAGGTTTGGTCTATGTTCTCAATAGAATACACAAATTTACACAATTTGAACTGTAAATATAAACACACTGAGATTCCTAACAACTTAGCACAACGGAAAATAGAATAACAATTGTATCATGCACATTACACAATAATTTCAATCCCATAATCACTTTTTATTAAAACTGGAAAAATGGGCTTCGGTACCAAGGAAAATTGCTCAATTCTTACAAGAGAATAATACCAAAATACTTACAAAACCATAGCAGAAACCCTCCTTGGTTTCCATGTCAATTTTGTTGTATTTTGGTAGGGGGTTAGGGAATCCCTTGCCCCCTAAAACCCCACACTGCTTCTGCAATTCTTTGCACCAGTATGGTTGATTCCTTCCATCCCTTGAGCTATCCTTGGTGTTGATTGTTTAGGCTATCATATCATCCCTAAATCTTTATCCCAAACTCTATTTCCAACTTGTTTTAATAGCCCTTATTGGTTGTCTAAGGTTTCCCCTAAATATTGTTGTTACATCCCTAAAATTTTGTTGATTGTTAGTGTTGTAACAACCCCTTCTCTTACTACTATTATCGCCCCTTAAATTGTCTAGAACATTTGCAACTACCCTCTCCTAGTTGTTTGTTACTACAAGGACTTGCAACCTAGTAGGTCAAGCCTTATTTCATATGTGGTTACCCTAGAAATCAACCTATAGTCTTGTCACTACTCTCTCCTTATAGGTCAATCCCTCCACATGCATGTTTCCACCTTCCTCTGTTGGGTGAGCCTTCTGGTTTCCTGTGACCACCTATCCTAGGTCTGTGACAACCTGATTTTTCTTGGTTGAGCCCTCCTCTGGCCCTCAACAATCCTGCGGCTGGCCTCTCCCTTATTGTTTCCTTACTCAACCTTATTCACCAAGAAAACTTTCCCAAGACAAACACAAAACAACAAACTGACCCAACACTTCCCTAGACACAAAACCAAAACATATTAATAGCATAACTAAGTCTTTTCAACCTCCTCCATTTGGCTATACTAAGGTCACCAAGTGGATGGACTGAGGTCACCAAGACTCCACACAAGAATAATCATCTTGCATTCACCTTATGTCCTTTTATACAACTCAAAGGGGTGGGTAAAAGCCCATAAGTAACTCAAATTTAAATTAGAATATTTGATTCCTTCATGTGGGTGTGAAACCCCTACATAAGCCCACAAATCCCATCATCAAGCCCATGAATCCCTAGTTTCTTTCCAAGGGAATTTTCACTGAAACAAAAGTGCAATCTGGTGCCAATGAATATTCCCACATGCCTGACACCATGGCCACTTGTGGTAATTCCTCCCAATGCTACAAAAGAATCAACAACTTTAGGGAGTGCTTATCGAGCTCCCACACTTGAGTCCTTTTGTGATTTTCTAATTAGAGAGAAAAATAATATTTTGCAACTTAGAGTGATCAACATTGTAGGTACATATAAAAAAAATTAGTGGCTCGGTATAAATATAAATCCAAGCATCCCAAGAAGAAACATCCTCGCAACAAATAAGAAAAACAAGGGTCCCAAACCCTCACAATTGACTTCTACTCATAATGGTGACAAAAGAGAGAAATATAAAAGTAAGAAGACTAACAGGCATTGCAACTTTTGTGGGCAAGATGATCATGTGGAATCTAAATTTTTTTTAAAGATGGAATCCTTAGAAGAAACAATGAATAAGCACAACATCAATCGTGATTCTTCTTCTTCTAACTCTTCTTCTCATGGGAATTCAGTTTATGCTTCTTCTTTCTTCTTCAATACAACATCTGCTTCTTTTTCTGATGAATGGCCTATCAATTCTAGAGAATCTTATCATATGGCTAAGGATTAAGCAATTTTTTCTGCTCTTAATGAATGTAACACCAAACAAATATTTGTTAGTGATGATATATCTCTTAGTGTTGTAGGGTTCGGAACAATTCATCTAGATAATGGTCATTTCAATTATGTATTATGTGTTCCAAGACTTTCTTACAACCTTCTATCAGTATATCAGATCACTCATTCAAGTGAAGGTAAAACTAGAGAGTTTTCACCTCACCAAGTTGTAATCAAGGATTTAAAATATCCTAAGCATGTCCTAGCAACTGGAAATGTTGATGACATTACTAGGTTGTATAAATTTGACAACTTTGGGTCATCATCTTTTTCATCGAGTTTTGTTTCTCATAGCGACGACTTGAGAAAACTTTGGCATGAGCGGTCAGAAGCTACCAACTTCTTCAACCTCATTCCAACAAAAAATTTATTAGAAGAGATGTTAAATTTGATGAAAATATATTGTCCTACAAGCCTAATTCAATGTTTGGGCCATCTTCGGACTGCAAGCCATCTTCATTGTTTGTGCTATCTTATGTTCCTGTTCCATTTTTTTCTTTATATGATGGCAGTGAGGATGAAAATACACCTCTGCGTGCTCACCTTCCTCTAGATGAGTCCATTGAACATGAACCTACACTGGTACCACCACTTCCCAGATGGGTTTGTTCAACATGAGAAGTAGATGGTAATCTCATCAGTGATCCTAGAGATCAATGCCAGACATGTTGAAATATCCAACAAGCCTCCTCTATTTTAGCTCAAGTTTCAAAGACTTATGATCCAAACACATTTTCAGAAGCTTCAAAACATCTAGATTGGGACACAACAATGAATGAAGAATATTTTTCCTTAATGGTGAAAAATGCTTGGGATCTTGTACCTCTTCTGAAAGGAATAAAAATGTCCATATGTAAATGGGTGTATAGAACTAGACATGCATCATATGGAAGATTTGAAAGACACAAGGCTCATTTAGTTTCCAAAGGATTCCCTCAAGTTGAAGGCATTGACTATATTGAAACATTTTCCCCGGTAGCCAAAATGAATTCCATACACCTTGTTCTAACCCTTGTTGCCTCACATAAATGGGAGTTCCATCAAATGGATGTTAAATCAACCTTCTTGCATGGGGATTTGCAAGAAGAAAAATGCATGGAACAATCTCCTAGCTATGTCCAGAATGACTCCAACCTTTTTTGTCACCTTAAGAAATATATTTATGGTCTTCAACAAACTCCTTGAGCTTGGTATGCCAAAATGGAAAACTTTCTTCTTGACATCAAATTTTCTAGATGGAATTATAACCCTAATGTATATACCAAGAAAGTAGGAATCAATCTCATAATATTTTTTCTTTTTGTAGATGACCTTATCCTCACTCATAGTGACCCTAAACTTTTAACCCATGTGAAATCCATCTTTAAAAAGAAATTTGACATGACAGAATTAGGCTATTTGCATTATTTCCTTGGCCTCCAAGTATTACAAACCAAGGAAGGAATTTTTCTTTCCTAGGCTAAGTATGCTTGTTACCTTCTTTGCCATTTTCACATGGATGATTCTAAATCAGACCCTTCTCCCTTCCATTCTAGAGTCAAACTTGTTGTCTCTTGTACTACTCCTAAAGTCTATGCCACTTTATATCGTTAGTTAGTTGTTAGCCTCTTTTGTTTGACTCATACCCATCCTAATTTTTCCTTTGATGTTGGTCTTGTTGCTCAATATATGAAAACACCCCATGAAAGCCATTGGAAAGAAGCAAAAAGGATATTTTGGTATGTCCAAGGTACAATTTGGTTTGGGATACATTGCATTTCAAGGGGTACTCCTTTGTTGGTTGGTTTAACCAATTCAAATGTCGAGGATCTTTTTAAGCCATTGGAAAATATAAAAAAAGGATACTTTGGTATGTCTGTGGTAGAATTCAGTTTGGGATATATTACAGTTCAGAGACCCTAATGATTGAAATTCTATTGTATGTTATGTTTTCATCCTTGGTTATGGACCTATCACATTGGCTTGTAAGAAACAATAGGAAATTTATCTTTCTTTAGTAGAAACAGAGTACTTAACAATGGTTAATGAGAGTCAAGAATCCTTGTGGATTCAACATATCCTTTAAGAGTTTGGATTCCAACAACAACATCCAACCACCCTCTGGTGACATAATAAGAGTGCCATCAATTTCACCAAACATCTAGTTCAACATCAGCGTAGCAAATACATCAAGCTACACATGCACTTAATCAGAAATCTCATTCATGATAGAGTTATTGATGTGCTATTTTTCCCTACAAAAGATCAAGTTGTAGACATTTTCATAAAGTCTCTTAAAGAAGCAAAGTTTTATAAACTACGCTCTATGTTAAGAGTTCAGAAAGTTGTCATTAAGGGGGGTGTTAGGTGATTTATATGTACTAAAAAGACACTAAACTACCCTCAATTAAATTGTCAACCCGGGGTAAGTAAACTTAGCGTTGTAGCAAAATATATGTCAAAGGTAAAAGGTTGGTAGGAGTATAATCTAACTAATGAAAGCAGCTATCAAAGGCTAATCTACTCAAGCAAACCTATCTAATGAGCAAATACTACTAAGCAACTTGAAACTAGGTAACCTAAGTACTTTTGGGTCAAGGATCGATGGATAGTTCCTAAGAAAGCAAATGAAAACTCTATGTAAAGCAAACAATAAGCAAAATCAAACTACTAAGCATAATAAGCAAATGACAAAAGCAAACTTCTTTATCTTGCCAACCTACATTCAATGAGCAACTACCCTATGAAATCAAATAAATAAGCAAGTAAGCAAAAGCACCTATCTAACCTATTAAAGCAAATAGACAAGTAAGCAAAGACACCTAACTAACCTACTAAATCAAAAGAAAAGTAAGAAAAGGCACCTAACTAACCTACTAAAGCAAAAGACAAGTAAGCAAAGGCAACTAACTACTGCAAGTAAAACTTCTCATTGAACAACTATCTAGCCTAAGAGGCAAGTGAACTAAATGCCTAATGCAAAATTGTTTCTAATGCGTGAAAGGAAATCTAAATGCTAAATGCAATGCATGAAAGGAAATATATTATATTGAAAGCAAGAAAGGATACCAACTAAACTTATGAAAACAAGAAACTATCTCTTCTAATCTACGAAAGCAAGAAACTATCTTTAATCTATGAAACACTCAAATATAATGTTGGTGGTTGTGTGAATGCCTTCAGTGGTGATGGATTATATATCGATGACACTTGACAACAAAGGACAATTCCAATGGTATAAACTCAACACTAATCTCAATGGCAAAATGAAAGGTATGGATTAAACAATCTAAGGATAATTTAGCCATGACAAAGATAATGTTAAATACCCTACATATTCATGTATGAACCATCAACAACATAACGAGGTTATTATTCCAATTCTACACTATGTAAGAAAACTAGATTCATTCATTAACTAAGAAATTCAATTGCACTTTAATTCTAAGAAAGGAAATTGCGTGAAATAAAACTATACTATGTCTATTTTAATCATTCAAACTATGATAGGAAAATGAATTGAAAACAAAAATTAAACTATGATATTAAAAAGTAAAGTGACAATTACATTAACCAATAACTAAGTAAATGAAATCCACGTAAACTAAGATAAGAAAGTTATGATTCAAAAACTGGAAGTAAATCTATCCATCCATCAAAATCCCTGTCAAAGGAAACCCAAATTAAAACTATGTTTTGTTCTAATTAAAAATCTGTTCTAAAATTGACTGTAAAATTATAAAAGAAAGCACAATTTAACATCTAACTGCATGCGGGGTTAGTATAGTGAGAGAGAGACTTTCTAATTGCACACAGGGTTAGTATGGAGAGAGAGAGAGAGACTTGCAAACCTTTTCTAATCTATAAAATCAACACATGCTAACACATATCATCATCTAACCTGCAAAAGAGAAGTAAAACAGTAAGCTACAACAAACTAATTAATTAAATAAAAACATGCATATACAGGAAATAAAAAGAGAGAAATTTAAATTAGGAAATGCAAAATAAACATGAAGACGGTTACCAGACTGTTGGTGGACCCCCCAGCAAGTCTTGGTCACTCTCTAAAAGTACGCCACAAGCTTAGCAGGCTGAATTCACCATAAAAATCCAAAAACGCAGTTATGGCATAATTCTGGCAATGTAAAAACTCAAACAGAGCAAAATCGTTTTCCTGGAAATTCTAATGCTTATGCTACTTGGTTCTTCTACTTAACAATCATCTGACCACCTCAGTGGTATTTATAACATTTACAAACCAAGTGGTCGACCACAGGAGGGTCGAACCACTTCTAATTTCGGCAAAATACAATTAACTGACAAAACGGAGCAAGACAATAATTGCCTTCTTTGGACAATTGAAATCGAGTTGACTTGAGCTTAGTAGATGGAGGGGGAAATCATGAAGAAAACCCATGTGCCTGATTTTTCCATCACTGGCCACCAATGCCATAACCACCAACTCACCTTGCGTTTTTGTACAATACTGGGTGCTAGAATGAGTGTCGGATCGGGTACCGAAACAAGTGCTGGAACAAGTGTCAGATCAAGTGTCAGAACTAGAAACATGGTGTGGTTTGCCTTGTAACAGCAGAAAAACATGAATTAACTCTTGGAAATCATAGATCATGATGAATTAAACTTGATTTAGTCATTAAACATGAATTACACATATCTTATGTCGATTATACCATTTTATCATAAAATTCTTCAAAAATCTCCTTTGAAAGATGAAAAATGCATATGTACATATGGAAAAAAGTGTATAATAGCATCATGAAAATGATCATATCTCGGGCCCAATATTACCCCCACACCTACGATTTTGTAGGTCCCACTGCAAACAAAAAAGAAGTTACCCCTCGTGACTAGGCTTGCTGAGGAGGATCAATTTTGGAAGCCTCTCCTTCTTGTTGTGTAGGCTTAGCCTTGTGCTTATTGTATTGCTTTAATTGTGCTCTGAGGCTGTGGTTAGATTGGGTCATCCCATCGACCAACCGTTGAAGGGAGTTAACTTTTGCCTGAAGGACTGCATTGTCATGATGAAGGTGTGCATCTATTGTCTTCCTCTCTTCCAACTATTGAAGAAGTTGATGGTTTTCTCTTTGTAGCTACTCTATGGTTGAAATGGAATTAGTGATCTCTGAGGAAGGCTTAGATCCTTTGAGGAATGTGGAAAATTTATTAGTTTTAGGATCTAGAGTGGGCATAGGTGAAGTAGGAGTGATGGGAGATCGGAAAGGTGAGGTAGGTTCTGATTTTGTTTTCCTTAGTGTCTCTAATCCCTCCGCAGAGACTTCCCTAATTTTCTTATGAGGGCTCTCAAGGTCAAAGGACACTTGGATGGGATCTGAAGCAGGTGGAGGTTTTGCATAAGGTTTGATTCTTGTGTTTCGGGTACTCTTTCGAAAAGGTCCTTTACCAAATCGATTTTCTCCCCTCTTGTTTGTGGGAATTGTTTTAGGATAAATCCGTAAGTGCGGACACAAACCGATCTCCCCAGATCCACCTGGATCTGGAACAAACAGTGACAGAATACTACTCTTTCCCTAGTTCTAAAGTATTGAATGGACAAGAGAAGAAGGATGATATACT
>ML781323.1:393461-422235 GCA_009831015.1 Picea engelmannii | reverse complement strand
CAATATCACTATGTAATTGCATCTATAAAATCATATCACATATTATTTCTAGAATGTTGAAAGGGATAATGTCTTGATAAATAAATTTTGAACAATTTGTATTTTTGGAGGGAAGAAAAATTCATGAGGTAGTGGGGTTGCACAAGAAGGATTACATTCTATTAAGCTAAGAAACTTAAAAGCTATGGAAGTAAAAGTGGATTTATCCAAATCATATGATAGGGTGGGTTGGCTCTATATAATGATCATCCTTATTCATCTGAGGTTTTTTCCTCTTTTTGTTGCTTGGGAAATGAATTGTATCAACTCTATATTTTTTTCTACCCTTATGAATGGTGTAACATCACCTGTATTTAGGTCGAAAGAGCACTGAGATAGGGTTGTATATTATTCCCCCTCATTTTCAATCTTGTTGTAGACGTTCTGATCACATCACTTAATGAGGCTAGAAATAATGGAAGCTTCAAAGGAATAAATGTGGGGAATTTCGATTATGCCACCCACATGCTCTTTGTTGACTATATCCTTATTTTATATGAATTCTTTAGAAGAATGGTTAAAAATCTCAAACAAATTATTTACCTTTTGTAGATGGCTATAGACATGAAGATAAACACAACAAAATTGAAAATAACTTTCTAGGGTATCTTTGAGAGTGACAAAAACATTATCAGCAAATTCTTTCCCTTCAATGTGATTGAATTATATGTTGTGTTGAAATATTTCGGATATGAACTAAAGGATAATATTTATAAAATGGGGGACTAGCAATGGTTGATAGCAAAGGTGGGGAAAAGACAAAAAAATGGTGTAATTAATGGCTATCTAGTGATGGTCGATAGGTTTTGGTAAAGGTAGTCCTAGAAGACATTCCATTATATTAGATGTCTCTTAAAAAGATACCAAAAGGAGTGTTGGAAAGGATTAGGCATATATGTTATATTTTTATTTGTTTAGGAGAGCCATGAAAAAAGGAATTGTTCTTGTTTCTTGGAAAAAAATAGAAATACTAAAGCCTCAAGGAGGATGGGGTTAAAGAATATCTCCCTTTTCTCTAAGAAACTAGCTACAAAGAAGGTATGGTGACTAATTAAAGGTTCTAGGTAGTGTTCTCAAGTCATCAAGAATGGGTAAGAAATCATGTTAAGAGAATCCAAAATTCCTCAATTATACGAAAAATAATCATTACAACCTTCCATTGGATGGGAATTAGTTGGTGTGGCATGTAGGAAAGTGAGACAAAGTCCAAATTGGGGTAGATCCATGGATCAATAGTGGGGGATTCCATAGGTTACCTCCATAATTTATTCACGATGTAATATATAGGGGTTTTTATATACCTAGGGAGATTGCTAGATTAGACATGACAACTACATGGAAGCAACATTGGTTATATTGTAGGGGGATTGATCTAAGGTAGAAGGATGATTTTACTTGGAAGAGGTCAACTAAAAACTTACAGTAGTAGAATTTGGCAAATAAATGACTATGTGACTAAAATTTTTAGTTACGACAACAAAAAATGACTAAATTCTACTAATTTTTTGAAACACAACTATAAATGACTAAATAAAAGAATAATTTGCTTGTCGGGTAAAAAATAATTAGTCACACACATAAAAATGACTAAGTAAATGACTAATTTGATTGTCGAGTAAAAATCACAACTAAATGAATATTAGTCACACAAATCAAAATGACTAAAGACTCCTATAGACTAAATACTATTAAATCTATTGTGTTTTCTTCACCATACCTATAAATTTTTTGATTAGGCATAAGCATATTATAAAGTTTTATATAATATTAAATAGAATATATGAAATCAAGTAACCCTAGTACTGGAATTTTAATCCAAAAATTCTGAACGACAAAAAAGCTCTTTCACTTATTCCTCTTCCTCCTCACCTTGTCATCTAGAATGAAGATATGCTAATCAAAACATGTTTCACTCCTTGTGAGACATATCTCTTATAAAAGAAACTATTTTCATGTGGTTGGGGCCATGTGCATTAAGTCCTAGATAAATTTGGCATACTATTAGATTCCCCCATGGCCTCTTAGCCAAAAGAGTCTTTCAAGAGTGTTGTAGACCAACTAAAAATAAACATTGTTAAGTGTTCCATAATGGGAGGTCCTTTCTTGCAACATAAGAATATTAAACATCCGATAATATATTTTTTTCAACCAAAACATAGGCTAAGAATTTTTTTTTTAACCAAAGTACATAGGTTATTGTTCCACACAGACACATAGTACCAAACCACGTTCACAATACACTAGCGAGACACATGCATATTGATAAACCATATTTTGATACATTTGATATCATTCGTAAAACCTTTGCAATTCATGAATATGCAGACTAGCATGGAGTGGGAAAATATGGTGAGTAGTGCAGATTGGGAAAATACGGCTGGGATCAGTTGTAATTCGGCGAGGTGGTACAATGTTTGTGCTAGTGGGGAGTGTGGAGGGAGTGGTGCAATGCATAGGCATGCAAGATTAGGGTTGAAATGGTACAAGACTAGTTCTGGATGAACCGTTTGTGACTCCCAGGTGGAGGATGTAGCCCTGGGAGTGTTTCCTTTGTGTTTTTCATTTGAATTTGTGTTTTTTTCTTTCATTTTTGTTTCCTTTGTGACTGAGGTGCATGACTGAGAGGCATTTGCATTTCCCTTGTTACTAAAGTGCATAAATGAGGTGCATTTGTGACTGAGGTGCATTTATGGAGCCAACCGTGAGGTGGTCATGAGGAATATTGGATCCCATGAGGTGGGTTTTTCATAGTCGGCCTGACGAATATTGGAGCCTATGAGGTGGGGTTTTAGTATGTGGGCCTGAGAAATATTAGAGCCAATGATGTTTATTTGGGGATTTTATAGTCTATATCTGACCATAGGAAGGGGCTTACTGTTAATTGAGAATTGGAGCTCTTATGAGAGCGTTTTGTCTTAATTGGAGCATTGTTGGAGCTTGAATGCCTATATAAGAAGTTTCCATGACTGATAAATCAGCGGTGGAGAGAACTTGGAGACTACTCAAAAGGTGAAATAGGATTTTGGATTTGCATAGGTATTCAACGAAGTCATGTGTATGATCAATTTGTTTCTTTTGGTTTAATTTATGAGTGCATGGTTTCTAATTAAGAAATAGTTTCTATAATCTTGTATATTTGCAGCGTGTTGTATATTTATACAACGATACACTTGGACTGTTAGTTCCCTCCATAATCTTGACCTATGGCCATACAAACCTCGACACTGTTAGATCTGCAACAATTTTCTCTATGTGTTTATGTTTGGCTCCAAGAGATAGAATAAAAAAATTTGAAATATCAAATGCTCAATGGACTTCCTCTAAACTTGAAGATAGGTGGTTTTTTTGGTGCATAGTGTTTGGTCTCTTCCCCTCAGCTACAAAATGAAAGTCTTTTCACAAAATATATAAAGGATTTTAAAAATTTCAATCGACATGTATGGGATGATGAGGAAGATGAGAGAGATGCAGGTGACGTATTAGAAGGAAATGGAATATGCTTTAAGTTATCACATAAATAAAGAAGTGTGATGGATGCCTATGTTCTTTAGAACACATCTTCATTGGATAAGTGGCACATGTAAAACAAAATTTACACAATAATTTATTTCTTCAATTCCATCTACATATTTATATTTTGAATCTTACTATCTTTTACATTCATATTCTATGTAGGAAATATGAAGAAGAGAATCAAACAAGGATGCAAAGTCGACCTCAAAATTGCAGACGTCATGATTTGATTAGTGGTGATTCTTTTCCAAAATTTGAAGAATGGATTGCTAATGCATTCAATGATGCAAAAGAAGAAGGTCAAGATATAACAGTAGAGGAAAGTGATATTTCACAGTTTCCACATATATGGGCTATGCAGTTTAGTGGCATGTGGGCCTATGGTAGTCATTTAAGAGTCGAAGAAAAGGACAAAGGAAAGGGAAATCTTGATTGTGTTGTTAGTGTTGAATTCCTTCATGAAACTGAGAAGATATTTTTTGTTGGATTCATCCAAGAAATTATTCAAGTTGATTATGGTCAAAATAGTGCTATATTATTAAAATGTAAGTGGGTCAAACCATCTATAGTACAATTTGGTGAATATGGATTTGTACATGCAAATATATGACAATTTTATCAGGGACTTATGAGCCATATGTCTCTCCTCTTCAAGTTAACCAATCACATCTAATTGATGATGTAATAAGCCAAGGATGGTCATATGTCATTCAAACAGAGTCTCATTTGAAATGAAAATTATGTTGGAAAGTTGTCTTAGGTTTATGGACAGTTGGTTTGAATTGTTGGTTGTCATTAATGTTAACCCAGATTTGTGGACAAATGGCTTAGGTTGATGGACACTTGGTTTGAGTTGTTGGTTGTCATTGATGTCAAACCTTAGAGAGTGATATTGTATATTCATGTCAACCTTTGGAGAAGTAAGGTGGTGAATTTTTGTAGCCCGAACAATATGGTTAATGGAATAAAGTTGTTTTTATGTATAATGATATGAATATCAACATATTTGTAGGTAATACTATTCTAGATGGATAATACATACCATGCCATTTACGGTGATACATGGAATGTCATGTAAATCCTCACGGTTAGAGAGTTATGTCCTTGTGAAGTTGGAAAACCCTCTTGAATTATCTAGAAGCCCCTAGAAGGTCAAGGAAGTCAAATTACTCTAGAAACTCCTAGAAGAAGTTGACTAGTCAAAGTCGTTGAAACTACGAGTTAATCATGGGTTACATTGTTACAATAAGAAAATAATAAAAAATAAATTAGTTGCAACTAGAAGTGGAGAGTTTAATATTTGTGGATAAAGTGGTTATAAGTGGACAAGTGGTTAGAAGTGGGTTAGCCCTAAAAGAAGGAAGTTGGGTTAGGTTGGTTAGTAGGTAACCGCTAGTTGAAGCTACTTGGAGAGTATAAATAAGAGAGGAAATAATTATATTAGCACCTATTGAGCACATTGAATATCTATTATTGTGTAAGGTTTATTGCAGGTACTCATTGATACATCTGAAGTTACGCAAGTGTTAGGTAACACTAAGGGTTGACAATGAAAGTTTCGAAATTGCGTAAATACTAAAAAAACCCTAGTTTTTGAGGTGCATGTTGGCTGTAGTGGAGAAGGGCGCATATGTACACATAGTGTAACATCCCTCTCTGGTGCACTGAGCGAACTTATTTTTTGATGGCACTTGCTCACAAGTGATCTGGATTATTATGCTATTAAAACTTTTGATTTTGATTATGAGGTGTCATGGGTTGATGACATGTTGTTTTACTGCATTGACATAGACAGGTGCTATTGACTCGGTTTTACGGAGTGTGCATGATTTTGGACCTTGAGGATGTAGAGGCATCGAAGGAACCCCTTGGACTCTGGATCGAGTCAGGGAGTGTACCATTGGGGTTTTATTTTTTTTACTATGATATTAGCACATCTGATTAGATGATATGATATGGATATATTCTGACATGATTTGTTGAAGATGAAGGTTGATGATAACTTGCCGACCAGACTCGCATGTGGAGTAAAGGGGTCACGCATGACTACCAGAGATGTTGAGGGAGAGGTGTGGACAACAGCCCTGCCATAGCCTACTAGCACTCTCGTTGTGGCTTGAACTGTACGTTAACAATTACATAGTTTAAGAGGACCGACGGTGTCATGATGGAAGATTGCGACAGTCCCTCACGATGATTCTAAGGGGTGCGCAATAAGGCATGGGCCTTATTTCTTAGAGGCCCTTAGTCTCCCACAAGTTCACCTGGCAGAGTATTGAATCCAGGGGTTATTGATGTCTACCAAGTCTGTTAAGAGGCAAGTGGCACCCTTGGAGCACGTAGTGTGTCCTAAAGGGCATGTCGCGCAAGGGAACATATGAGACGAGTGGCACCCTCGGAGCACCTAGTGTGTCCTGAAGGGAATGTCGCGTTGTTGATGATACATGAATGAACCTAGATGGCCTTAGGACGAATAACATGTTAAATGTTTTTAAAAAACAATTTCCCTAATTAAATGTTGCCCAGTACAAAATTTAGGGTCTAAGTCTAAATTACACAAGTGGAAAATTTTTGTCTATCTATAATAATAATAATAATAAAAATAAAAATAAAAACAACTTAAATAATAATTAAGATATTCGTTAAATATTATAACATGAAGGGAGTAAGAAATTTAATTTATTCATAAAAAACAAATCTGTTGAAATAAAATTTAAAAAGGGATTAATTGTTTTATTATTTTTGATAATTTAAATTATATTAATTAAAGGATAAAAGGGAAAAAGGGTTAAATTCCACAGCTTTCTTTTTAAGTTCTAATTAAAAAGGGGAAAGAGGGAAAATCTAAAATTTTAGGAAACTAGGAAAAGAGGTAAATATAAAAAGGGAAAAAGGGGAACATAAGGGAAAAAGCGAAAGGTCAAACTTAGTAAAGCATCTACCATTTAAGAGCTTTCTAATTTAAACTGAACTAGCAATTCAATAAAAGGGAAAGTTATTAAAATGTGTAAGAGAATTTGGGGGACACCTAGGAGTGATTCTAGGAGTAACTCTAGGTGGGTCAAGGAAACAAAGATAATTAATTAATTAAAGAAATTAATTTATGGAGGAATGTAGGGATGGGGTACACTTGTACGGAGAGGAATTTTAGGAATTTATTTTTAAAAACTTTAATTAAATGAGATTTTAGGAAAGAAAGGAAGTTTGAAACCTTATATAATGAAGGATGGAGAAGGATGAAGGCATCTTCTATTTTGCGTAATGTTACGCTGCTGAAATATCCACCTGACTGACTTAACTTGTGCGAGTTGGGATACCCAACTCGGTAAGGAGTGGTAGCTCAGCCTTGCGAGGTGAGCTGGGAGCTAGTCGAAATATTTGGATAGTGATAGTGTGGCCCCTTTGCAGCTCGAGGGGCTAAGGGGGAAGAAGAGTACCCCTAGCATTATCTAGGAGGTACCAGTGAAGTCTCGCCAGTCGACATGTGGCGTTTGCAAGGAGCACGTGGGACGTCCACTCGAAATAGGAAATGGTACGCTTTCTTCGTTTGTATGGTAAAATGTTTTAGAACTTATGCTTGAATCTGCATTTTTACTTGGGTAAGTGAATTGATTGTCTAGATGGTTTTCTGAAATTTTCTTAGCCTAGCTCGATGATAGATTGACTCCCATGGATTTATTTCCCCACACATATTGACCACCTTGTTGTGTGTTTGTGACCTTTGTGGTTGTTTATCCTTTGCCCCTATCTCACCATTCATCGCCTGAGCAATGAGCTAGGAGCCTGATCTATGGTTGTCGCCTTAGCGTTAAAATACCTATGGATCTCAAATCCCTATTTTTCTGTCCGAGGATGATGAGCGAGGGATGATCTCGTCAGCCGTCTACCTCTGTTGTTTTCCTTGGCTGAATGTTGTTTTCACCTTCTAGCAAAAGTGTCTCTGTGTATGGAATTCGTGCGTAGTGTTGGTTATCCCTGCAATCATTCCATGACCCTTGCCATTGGATCCTTGCGTTTCTCTCATTGTTGTCTGCATTGTATGGGTATTCTGGCTGGAAAAACAAATTGATTTCGTGTCTGCATTTTTTTTACATTTGGTATTCTTGCATTGGATAGACTTATTGATTTCTTGTCTACATTTTATATTGGCAATTTGAAAATGGAAAAATAATTAAATATTCTAAATATGTGTTTTTTTGGGTACACTGAATTGGTTAAGAGTTCTTTGTTATTTCTCAGTCTGTGATGTAACGATATACTGGAATGGAAAATGAATTCAAAGTTGTGTTTGCGATTGTAGTCTACTTTGGTTCGAATTCAAACTTGTCCATTGGCTAAGTTTACATTCCTTTTGGGGGGGCTCCAACGTTATCACTCCCCAGATTATTTTGCCTATGCGTTTTACCCTTGAAATTGATGTGACACATTACAACTACGACTTGTAACCCTCGTTGCAGTATTACCTTACTTCAGCAATTAACTGAACAATTTAATTTTTGGGATGTTATAGACTCGGCCTTGACTCAAAAAATTAATTGAAAGATCATGAACTCAGGGAGTTTAGTGATTGAGATAAAATCAACCCCTCTTGTTCTTGTAAATTCAACTCAACAAAAAAAAAAAAAAAATCGAGAAATTCTGAAGGTTTTAATCTCAGCGAACTGATTGATGCCCTCAATGTTTAGCACTCATTTTTACTCATATTCTTACACCATCCATGGAAAAAACACTGATTTGGATAGTTAGTTAATCCTGGTGAATATATCGTTCTGGTCAGCGTTTTCACCTTGAGTTTCAATCGCCCACCATAATCACGTGGCATTTTGGCCTTTAAAAAGAAATTGATTTTACCCCTGGCTCTTTCCATGTTGATGATTGTTCGACTGCCTTAGTTGAACATGAATTACCCTTTAAAATTCTGATTGTGTTGTTGTTGGAATAACTGCATCATGCCTTCTAATTGTGTAACGTAAGGGTATTGTGGTTGCATTTATTTAACGACCAAAAAACGTATAATTCCTTCTGGGGCATTTTGGTACAACGATCTTGCCTAGTTTTGATAACAACAATGTAAATCCCTTCTGATCAACCATTTGTACATCACCAACCTTTCTTCCTTCGTCCCTGGTGGGCTCCCTGTACTTACGTTTTAAAGTGTGTTTGTCCAATCAAAGGGCGATTTTCTCTGTTAAGGCTAGGACTAATAAAAATCTGGTGTTGAGGAGAGACACCTTGTTAAATGCATTTTCCCTCATTTTTTGTTTGCATGCGTTATCCTTAACCGTATCACCTGCGTTTTTATAGTAGTAGATTCCTAACTACGATTCACCTCTTGACGGTGGAGTCTTTTTATAGCATACATTTTTACCAACTTCGTTAAACATTCTTTTGCATGTGTTCTCCTATTTGATATCCCCTTTCATTGACGGGAATAGCTTACTTAGACAACCCCCTGGAAACCTTGTCATTTTTGGTAGTTTTAAAAAAGAAAATTAAAATCAGTTGGATGTTAAATTCAATTATAACTTGAAAGATATAAACGTTTTAACTGTAAAATGTCATTACTTATCAACTGTTATGAATAGGTCATGTTGAGAGGTAATCAATCATGAGTGATGTATTGGCAAATGAAAATGGAGGGATTAGTGACTTTTAGTATCTAAACAATAATGTTAATGACAACCGAAGAAATAATTGATTCAAGGGTAAATCCTAGAATGTGTTGGACAACTATATTCATTGATCGGCTAGGTTACTGTTGTGACCTACCTTAATTGAAAGAGTTTGTGTTTGGCTTATTATTTATGGACAACGTTACTCCTTTCCTTGTTTAGTGATGATGAATATGTGGTAGGATATAGTATCACTAATTTCAAGTGCACATTGTTTAGCTTGTTGTTATTTGACTCAGCACTATTTCATGTATTTACAGTCTGCAAGCTCAATTTATTTAAATGACAACAATATAATATACTTAGTGAAATGATATCGATGCTATATGGATATCCTCTAAAAGACATAGATTTTACTGTTAGATTGTGTTACCACTATTGGAAATAGATCATTTATTAGGTAGAATTGTGATTTGCTGACAAGACTGATTGATTTGGTTAAAGCGCACTTTAGTTTTCCCTTGACGATAACATCGTGATTTCGTGATAAACCTTTTAATTAGTTCACTCCCTCACACATGGAAATCATGCTAGAAGAATAAAGGGTTTGGTTGTTGACAAGGTCGTTTGTAGTTGCGCTTCCCATTGAGGGTGTTGTTGTTCATTTTAATTAAAGTTTGTACTTGGTTTTGTAAACATTTAATGTGCTTGGTTTGCTCACTGTAAGGGATTCTAGTTACTTGGGTAATTATTTTGGGTGCATGGGGTTGTTAGGATGATTTTCCTTAGCTTAGTAGGCTTGGTCTGCTTGTGTCAGGCGGGATGTAGACACCTCCTTGTTCCTCAGAACAGTCGCCAGCATTGAGACCTTAAATGGTCAAAATCGATGGGAACCTAGGCTTGAGCATTGCTTATGTGCCCTGGAGGTCCTAACCATTGTAGGGTAGGCCAGGAAGGTAGTCATTCTTATTCTTCGTTGGTTGAATGTTATACATTTCTTCCAGGTGATTCATGTGCACTTATGATTAGGTTGTTAGGTTGTTGTTGTGTGAGTTTCATGCATCATGTTGCGATGTTGAGTATAATGCCATTATTACCTTCCTACACACACACACAATTTTTTTTTATTAAGGGTGCTTTTACCGGTGGTACATCATAGGATTCGTACCAAATGGGGCATGTTACATGTGGTATCAGAGCGGGTTCAACCCGTGACTTGGGATCACTATGTCTTTTGTTGATATGATTTGATTATACTGTTGCTAATCGAGTTGACTTGTATTCATGCAGGTAATCATGGTTAGAGGATGTCGCAGAGGCAGACGACAGGGTGCTATGGCAGGAGGCGTGATGCCTCTAGTAGAATCCATGCCTGAGGGGTCTAACCCCCAGGGAGACGAGCAGGTTCTCGAACAGGAGAAGATAACAGTTGGTGATGTAGTTGGAATGATGATATCTTTTTAGCGCATGTCCGAGGCACTGATCAACCATTTGGATAGAGACGAGGCCAAGGCATCGACACCCGCTAAGGTTCCACAACGCTTCGATCGGTACTGGTAGCGTTCACCGTGAACTCGAGAAGGTCAAATTTTATGAGTTCTTTGGTGCCCCGGATGACGCATCCACTGAGGCATGGTTGGAGAATATGGCAATGTGCTTTGCACTTCACGATTATACCTCCAACATGAAGGTCCGCATGGAGGTATTTCAACTGAAGGGGAGTGCTCTTGTATGGTGGAAGACGCTCCTACCATAGTTGAACGTGGCCATCGAAGACATGTCATGGGAACTGTTCGAAGAACGGTTCCGATAGAGGTACCTTTCAGAGGAATTCATTGAGCGTTAGCCCAATGAATTCAACGCCTTATGACAGGGTGGTCGTACAGTGCCCAAGTACAAGGCCTGTTTTATGAAGCTACTCCGATATGCTCTGCACCTTAACACTAAGAAAATTAAGGTCAGCAGGTTCGTGTTCGCCCTTAATGGAAGCATACATGCAAAGGTCAAGATTTTGATGCCTCAAACCTTGCATGATGTCGTCCAGAAGGCCCTCATAGCAGAGGAGGAGCTTATCAGTGGGGGTCAGACCAAGACTCTAGTGATACTAATAGGGAAGGTGTCATCTAGAGTACAACAACATTAGACAGCAGCCAAACATTTGCCAGGATATCGTGGCTTCCAGAGGGGATCCACTTTAACTACACCTCGACGACCGAAGCCTCAGTAATGGACACCTTATCGAGGACCAAAGCATCAGAAGTAACATCGAGCGTAGTAGTAGCAGTTTAGGCCTATTCAGCAGAACATACCAAGATATCAGGCTGGTGTGACGTCATCTTCTACTTCAGGTACCAGAACTACTAGGCCGAAGAAGGGATGTTGGATGTGTGGGGAGCCACACTACCGGTGCGACTGTCCTATGGAGAGGACTAGAGCATCTGGATTAGATGGACCCACTACCATGGGAGATATGGGAAAGGCCCATCAGATTCATGCAGCTATGAATAATCGCTAGGCAGAGCATTAGTTGACTGTGCTCGAGACGACAGGTACCATCGATGACTAGAACCTTAGTATTTTGATAGATCTCGGTGCTACCAAGAGTTTCATTTCTGGTGCAATGCTAAAAAGGATTAAGGTAAAGGTAGTTGAACAGGATGAGTTTATCTTCGTAGAGATGGCTTCAGGAACCAAACAAAAGGTTGGAGGAAGGGTTACATGATGTATCCTTAATCTGGGAGAGTTTTCCTCTAGGACCAACCTGTATGTCACAATCTTAGGATCTTATGATGTCATGATTAGTATGGACTGGTTGGAATCGCATGAGGCGATACTCAACTATAAGATGAAACAGTTGAGCTTGGTCGATGACGAGGGACAGAGACGAGTGATTTTAGGATGGAACCAGGGAGTTTCCCTGAGGTTCATCTCTTCCTTGCAACTTCGGAAAAGTATGTGCAAGGGGTGCAAGATTTATGTGATCCTTGATTTAAACAAGAAGGGAGTAGAAGAAGGTCTAGAACACCTTTTGGTGGTGAGAAAGTTTGCGGATGTATTTATGGAGGAGTTACCCAGGATGCCACTGGAGAAGGAATTGGAGTTTACCATAGACGTAAAACTCGGTACCAAATCGATAGAAAGAACACCTTATCGGATGTCGACCTCGGAGTTACAAGAGTTGAAAATGAAACTAAAGGAGTTGTTGGACCTGGGACTGATACATCCTAGTGTGTCGCCGTGGGGTGCACTTGTTATTTTCATATGAAATAAGGATGGGTCATGGAGGCTCTGCATTGACTACTGTCAATTGAACAAGGCCATGATCAAGAATCAATTTCCGTTGACAAGGATTGATGATTTGTTCAATCAATTGAAGGGCGTGACGGTGTTCTCCAAGATTGATTTGAATTCAGGGTATCACCAGTTATGGATCAAGGAGGATGATGTCCCTAAGACTACCTTTAAGACGAGGTTTGGGCATTACGATTTTACTGTGTTACTATTTGTACTCACAAACGCCACATGGGTATTTATGAGTTTGATGAATGGGATGTTTTGCGAGTACTTGGACAAGTTCGTCCAAGTATTCATTGACGATATTTTGATCTACTCGCGGACGATAGAGGAGCATGACGAGAACTTGCTTTTGGTACTATAGTGTGTGCGAGAGCACAAATTGTATGGGAAATTTTCAAATGCTCTTTTTATCAATTGAAGATTCACTACTTAGGGCATGTCATCTCTGAAGAAGCTATCATCGTGGATCCAAAAAAATTCTTCGACTATTATGGAATGGCATGTGCCGACGAATGTCCCAGAAGTGCGTAGCTTCATTTGTTTAGAAGGATACTATTGATGGTTCGTCGAGGGATTTTGAAGATAGCCAATCCGATCACAGAGTTATAGAAGAAGAACAAGAAGTTTTTTTGGACTGAGAAATGTGTGAAAGAATTTCGGAGGCTCAAGGAATTGTTGACAACAACACCGATACTAAAGGTCCCTGACATGGACACAGAATTCTTGGTATGCATTGACGCATCCAAGGAAGGCTTAGGCGAGCTCTTGATGCAATACAAACGAGTGATCGCTTACATTTTGAGGAAACTGAGAAGGCATGAGGAGAACTACGTGACGCACTATTTGGAGTTGTTAGCCATCGTTTATGGCTAGAAGGTTTGGAGTCACTACCTTGTTGGATGAAAATTTGAACTAAAGACTGACCATTGTGGACTACAACACATCTTTACACAAGGCGACCTAAATGTGCGACAACGACATTGGTCGGAATTTCTTAGCAAGTACAACTTCGAGATTACTTACATAAAAGGAATGGTGAACTAAGTGGTAGACGCATTGAGTCGAAGACCATGCATCTTTTCCATGCTACCTCTTCAGACGAATCTACGTGAAAAGATTATAAGTTTATAGCGTGACGATGACTGGTACAAAGAGGTCGAGGGTTTTATTGGACAAAACAAAATGATGGTACCATGATTTGAAGGATTTTCATTTGATAGCGATGGTTTATTTAGGTTTAAAAGTCGGATCTATGTACCACTGAATGGTGAGTTAAGGATGTTGATCCTAAGCGAGGCTCATAGAGCAGTTTACATGGCTCATCCAGGAGTCACGAAGATGAGGGAAGACCTTAAACCCTTATTCTTCTGGAAGGGAATGAAGGCAGACATAGTAAACTATGTGTCCAGATGTCTAGAATGTCAGCAGGTAAAGGCTGAACATAGACACCCAACAGGATTACTACAAACACACGCTGACGACAAAGAGACATGACTCGATTTTTGTAGTAGTAGAAACTCTGATGAAGAGTGCTCACTTTATTCTTGTGCGTACAATGTATCAGGCACCTGACATAGCTAGAGTTTTCATCAGTGATATTGTGAGGCTTCATGGCATGCCTAAGAGGATTATATCCGATCGAGGATCACTATTTACTGGACAATTTTGGATGAGTTTCCAAGAGGCCTTGAGAACCCAACTTAACTTTTGTACTGCATATCACCCAGAGACTGAAGGGCAGACCGAATGAATGAACTAGACCTTGGAGGACATGTTGTGCATGTATGTTATGGACCAACAAAAGAATTGGGAATAATTCTTGCCACTGGTATAATTCGATTACAACAACAGTTACCAGAGCACCATTAAGATGGCGCCTTTCGAGTTTCTTTACGGGCGACCGTGTCAGACGCCTTTGAGTTGGGATTGGCTTGAGGATAGGGTCCTGGTGGGACTAGAAGCAATCCAAGAAATGGAAGAGAAAATGAAAACAATAAGACAAAGTATTAAAGAAGCGCAGGATCAACATAAGAGTTATGTCGATGCACGCCGTGTCAACCATAGTTACGAGGTCGACGATCGAGTATTCTTGCAGGTTAAACCACATAAAAGTTCAATCAAGTTTGGGAAGGGAGCTAAACTCTCTCCTAGGTTCATGGGACCATTTGAGATTGTGGAGAGAAAGGGGCCCATGGCCTATCGACTAGCTTTGTTGGATTCTTTGAGGCATATGCATGATGTTTTTCATGTATCTGTTTTGAGACATTATATTAGTGATCCTACACATGTTATTGAAATGAGTTCCTTGCAAGTATCATATGAGGGGGCGCTCATAGCTGAGCCGATCTGCATCTTGGATCATCATGTTTGATAGCTACGGCGTCGAACAATAAAGAAGGTCAAGGTCCAATGGGACAATTATAGTCTGCACTCAACGACTTGGGAGGACGCATATGATATGCACCAACAATTTTCATTTTTGTTTGATAGATAGACATGTGATACTATGATACACTTTATTTCGGCATATATACTGTGAAACTTTGGGATGAAGTTTAGACCAACAGGGGGTGTATGTAACATCTTTCTTTGGCGCACTAAGCAAACTTATTTTTTGATGGAACTTTCTCGCAAGTGATCCAGATTATTATTCTATTAAATCTTTTGATTTTGATTATGAGGCATCATGGGTTGATGACATGTTGTTTTACTGCATTGACATAGACAGGTGCTATTGAATTGGTTTTACTCACTGTGCAGGATTTTGGACCTCGAGGATGCATAGGTATCGATGGAGCCCCTTGGACTCCGGATCGAGTAAGGGAGTGTACCATTGGGGTTTGATTTTTTTTACTATGATATTACCGCATCTAATTAGATGATATGATATGGATATATTCTGACATGATTTGTTGATGATGCAGGCTGACGATATCTTGCCGACCAGAATCACATATGGAGTAAAGGGGTCACGCATGACTACCAGAGATGTTGAGGGAGAGGTGTGGACAATAGCCCTTCCACAACCTACTAACACTCCCTCCATGGCTCGAACTGTAGGTTAACGATTACCTAGTTCGAGAGGACCCACGATACCGTAAGGGCACACTGTGATAGTCGCTCACGATGATTCTAAGGGGTGCGCAATAAGGCATGGGCCTTATTCCTTAGAGGCCCTTAGTCTCCCACAAGTTCACCTAGCAGAGTATTGACTCCAAGGGTTATTAATGTCTACCAACTCAGTCAAGGCAAGTGACACCCTTGGAGCACGTAGTGCGTCTTGAAGGGCACGTCACGCAAGGGAACAGATGAGGTGAGTGGCACCCTTGGAACACCTACTACGTCCTGAAGGGCACGTCGCTTTGTTGATGATAGAGGAATGAACCTAGATGGCCTTAGGATGAATAACATGTTAAGTATTTTTAAAAAACAATTTCCCTAATTAAATGTTGCCCAGTACAAAATTTAGGGTCTAAGTCTAAATTACGCAAGTGGTAAACTTTTGTCTATCTATAAAATAATAATAATAATAATAAAAATAAAAACAACTTAAATAATAATGAAGATCTTCGTTAAATCTTGTAACACGAAGGGAGTAAGAAATTTAATTTATTCATAAAAAAAATTGTTGAAATAAAATTTAAAAAGGGAATTAACTGTTTTATTATTTTTGATAATTTAAATTATATTAATTAAAGGATAAAAGGGAAAAAGGGTTAAATTCCACACCTTCCTTTTTAAGTTCTAATTAAAAAGGGGAAAGAGGGAAAATATAAAATTTTAGGAAACTAGGAAAAGAGGTAAACATAAAAAGGGAAAAAGGGGAACATAAGGGAAAAAGCAAAAGGTCAAACTTAGTAAAGCATCTACCATTTAAGAGATTTCTAATTTAAAATGAACTAGCAATTTAATAAAAGGGAAAGTTATTAAAATGTGTAACAGAATTTGGGGGACACCTAGGAGTGATTCTAGGAGTAACTCTAGGTGGGTGAGGGAAATAAAGACAATTAATTAATTAGAGAAATTAATTTATGGAGGAATGTAGGGGATGGGGGACACCTCTACAAAGAGGAAATTTTAGGAATTTATTTTTAAAAACTTTAATTAAATGAGATTTTAGGAAAGAAAGGAAGTTTGAAACCTTATATAATGAAGGATGGAGAAGGATGAAGGCATCTTTTGTTTTGCGTAACGTCACACTGCAGAAATATCCACTTGAATGACTTAACTTGTGGGATTTGGGATGCCCAGCTAAGTAAGGAGTGGTTGCTTGGCCTTACAAGGCGAGCTGGGAGCTAGTCGAAATATCTAGATAGTGAGTGTGTGGCCCCTTTCCGGCTCGGGGGGCTATGGGGGAAGAAGAGTACCCCTAGCATTGGTTGGGAGGTACCGGTGAAGTCTCGTCCATCAGCATGCGTGACTTCCACTCCGAACAGGAAACAATACACTTTCTTCATTTGTATGGTAAAATTTCTTAGAACTTATGCTTGAATTTGCATTTTTACTTGGGTAAGTGAACTGATTGTCTAGATGGCTTTCTGAAATTTTCTTAGCATAGCTTGATGATAGATTGACTCCCATGGCTTCATTTCCCCGCACATCTTGACCACCTTGCTGTGTTTTTGTGACCTTCATGGTTGTTTAGCCTTCACCCCTATCTCACCAGTCCTCGCCTAAGCAGTCGGCCAGGAGCTTGATCTATGGTCGTCGCCTTAGCGCTAAAATACCTATGGATCTCAAATCCCTACTTTTCTGTGTGAGGATGATGAGCAAGGGACGATCTCATCAGCCGTCTACATGTATTGCTGTCCTTGGATGATTGTTGTTTGTGCCTTCTAGCAAAAGTGTCTCTATGTATGGAATTCTTGCATAGTGTTGGTTATCCCTGTAATCATTCCATGACCCTTCCCATTGGATCCTTGCATTTCTCTCATTGCTGTCTGTGTTGTATGGGTATTTTAGATGGAAAAACGAATTGATCTCGTGTCTGCATTTTTTTTGAATTTGGTATTCTGGCATTAGATAGATTATTGATTTCATGTCTTCATTTTATATTGGCAATCTAAAAATGGAAAAACAATTAAAAATTCCAAATCTGTTTTTTTTTGGGTACACTGAATTGGTTAAGAATTATGTGTTATTTCTCAGTCTGCGATGTAACAATATACTAGAATGGAAAACAAATTCAATGTTGTGTCTTCAATTGTACTCTACTTTGGCTTGAATTCAAACTTGTCCATTGACTAAGTTTACATTGCTTTTGAGGGGGCTCTAGCGTTATCACTCCCCGAATTATTTTTCCTCTGCGTTGTACCCATGAAATTGATGTGACACCTTACAACTGCGAATTGTAACCCTCATTACAGTATTACCTTACTTCAGTGATTAACTCAACAATTTAATTTTTGGGATGTTATAGACTCAACCTTGACTCAACGAATTACCTGGAAGATCATGAACTCAGCGAGTTTAGTGATTGAGATCAAGTCATCCCCTTCTGTTCTTGTAAATTCAACTAAGCAAAAAAGAAAAAGAAAAAGAAAATCCAAGAAATTCTGAAGGTTTTAATCTCAGCGAACTGATTGATGCCCTCACCGTCATTTTTACTCATCTTCTTACACCATCCATGGAAACAAAACTGATTTGGACACCTGGTTAATCCTAGTGAAGATATCGTTCTAGTCAACATTTGCACCTTGAGCTTCAATTGCCCACCATAATCGTGTGGCATTTTGGCCTTTAAAAAGAAACTAATTTTACCTCTGGCTCTTTCCATGTTGATGATTGTTCGGTTGCCTCAGTTGACCACGACTTTCCCTTTAAAATTTTGATTCTGCTGCTGCTGGAATGACTACATCCTCCCTTCTAATTGTGTAATGTAAGGGTACTGTGGTTGCATTTATTTAACAACCAGAAAATGTATAATTCCTTCAGGGGCATTTTGGTACAACGATCTTGCCTAGTTTTGATAACAACAATGTAAATCCCTTATGATCAACCCTCTGTATAACACCAACCTTTCTTCCTTCATCCCTGGTGGGATCCCTGTACCTGCGTTTTAAAGCGTGTTTGTCCAATCAAAGGGCGATTTTCTTTGTTATGGATGGGACTAATAAAAATATGGCGTTGAGGAGAGACACCTTGTTAAATGCATTTTCCCTCATTTTTTGTTTTCATGCGCTATCCTTAACTATATCACCTGCGTTTTTATAGTAATAGACTCCTAACTACAATTCACATCTTGATGATGAAGTCTTTTTATAGGAGACATTTTTACCGACTTCGTTAAACATTATTTTGCATGTGTTATCCTATTTGATAGCCCCTTTCATTGATAGGAATAACTTTCTCAGACAACACCCTAGAAACCTTGTCATTTTTGGTAGTTTTAAAAAATAAAATTAAAATCAGTTGGACGTTAAATTCAGTTATAACTTGAAAGATATAAACATTTTAACTGTAAAATGTCATTACTTATCTACTATTATGAATAGGTCATGTTGAGAGGTAATCAATCATGATAGATGTATTGGTAAATGAAAATGGAGGGATTAGTGACTTTCAGTATCTAAACAATAATGTTAATGACAACCGAAGAAATAATTGATTCAAGGGTAAATCCTAGAATGTGTTGGACAACTATATTCATTGATCAACTAGGTTACTATTGCGACCTACCTTACTTGACAACGTTTGTGTTTGGCTTATTATTTATGGACAACATTCCTCCTTTCCTTTTTTAGCGATGATGAATATGTGGTAGGATATATTATTACTAATTTCAAGTGCAGACTGTTTAGCTTGTTATTATTTGACTCAACACTATTTCATGTATTTACAGTCTGCGAGATCAATTTATTTAAATGACAGAAATATAATATACATAGTGAAGCAATATCAATGCTATATGGCTATCCTCTAAAAGACATAGATTTTACCGTTAGATTGTGTTAGAATTGTTGAACATAGGTCATTTATTGGGCAGAATTGTGGTTTGCTGACAAGAGTGATTGATTTGGTTAAAGCGCATTTTAGTTTTCCCTTAACGATAACATTGTGATTTCGTGATAACCCTTTTAATTTGTTCACTCCCTCACACATGGGCATCATGCTAGAAGAATAAAGGGTTTGGTTGTTGATGAAGTCATTCATAGCTACGCTTCCCATTGAGGGTGTTGTTGTTCATTTTAATTAATGTTTGTACTTGGTTTTGTAAACATTTAATGTGCTTGGTTTTCTCACTATAAGCGATTCTAGTTACTTGGGTAATTATTTTGGGTGCGTGGGGTTGTTAGGATGATTGTCCTTAGCTTAGTAGGCTTGGTCTGCTTGTGTCGGGCAGGATGTAGACACCTCCTTGTTCCTCATAATAGTCACCAGCCTTGAGACCTTAAATGGTCAAAATCGATGGGAACCTAGGCTTGAGCATTGTTTATGTGTCCTCGAGGTCCTAACCATTGCAGGGTAGGACAGGCGGGTAGTCGTTCTTATTCTTCATTAGTTGAATGTCATACATTACTTCCAGGTGCTTGACGTGCGTTTATGATTAGGTCATTATGTTGTTGTTGCATGAGTTGCATGCATTGTGTTTGTCATCGTGTTGCGATGTTGAGTATAATTTCATTATTACCTTCCTACACACACAAAAAAAAATTCGTTATTAAGGGTGATTTTACCGGTGGTACATTGTAGGAGTTGTACTAGATGGGGGATGTTACACATAGGATGACAGTATAATAGGGCACATACATTTGGGAAAATCCATGAAAGCTTGAGTTACTTACGGTACCATATTATCAAAGTTTTAAGGAAAGTTCCCAGGAAGGTTTACAATGATCAGGTACAACATTTCTATCTACAAATTCAAAAGGTATGCCATATTATTATGTGTACTTGGATGTTTTTGTCTCCATGAGATATGGTTATGGGAGTTTGAGGTTTTTACCTAGAGAGGATTTTGGCTATATGGCACTTATGGTATGAGTTAGATGTACAAAAATAAAACACTTCTATGCTGGTATTACTCATTGGTTTATCTTGTTGGTTCAACTGTTGAGATATGGCTGGTATTTCTTGGTACATGGATCGGGGATTTTCGTTTTGAAGTGGTTGTGAAGATGCTTTTGAAGGTTGAGGTTGCATATCAGTAACGTATTGATGTCTAGTCCATGTGAGGGTTACAAGTTGGTTACAATGTTTTGACATAGATTGATACAGGTTTACAGTGGTATATCTCACAATGATAGTGTGGCAATTGTTTCATCATTTGACACTTATACTTTAGGGTGGCAGGACGAGGAAAGGAAAGGGTCTGTAGCCTTTTTTCAGTTAGTTCTGGAGAATCAGGGAGTTGAAGCTTTGTTTAGGTTGGATCTTGAGAATTACGTGGTTGTAGCCGAAGAACATAGGGGGTTGTATCCAACTTCTTTTTGTAGCTAGAGAATTGGGGATTTGGAGCTTCCCTCAGGTTGTATCCTAATAAAATAGGGGTTTGGAGCCTCCTTCCAGTTGGAGATGGAGAATTGGAAGTTGGTGCTTCCTTGAATGTAATTCTTGACATATAAGAAAAGTGTTTCGTGATTTTCTCCCGCATTGGGTTTCCACGTAAATATTGGTGTATTATGCATTGTGTGGATGTGTTTGTTTATTTTTATTATGCACTTATGAATGTCAATGTTTATGATACAATAATATATTGATGATAAACAAATGAACATGGTTGAATTATTTAAAGTAATATACATTGTGGTTAAAAGTATTAATAAGTGGTATAAATTTCTCATTACTTATTCACCCCCCCTCTTAGTAATCCAACAAATTCATGGAAGTTGTTGATATAAGTCCTAATGGGAAATAAAATAACTTACAAGAAACATTTGAATACGTGGCTAAAGATGATGATATAGTGATTGAAGAGGAGAATTTGATTACCAATAAAGAGATTGGAAGGGAGAACATACTACACGCCTTAGGTGCAGATGATGAAGAAAATCAAGAAGATGCACACATGAGTGATCAAGATTCTGACCCCGGTGGAAATGTTGATGATTATTATGATGATTTTTCACCTTAATTGGTAATCTTGTCACTTAAACTATGGCTATATGTATGGTGTAATTTATCATTGAATGTAATGTATTATTATAATTCATAGATGTTGAATACAATTTGAATATATAGAAATGCATAGCATGTGGTTTAAATTGGAGTCACAGTAACTTTATATAAAATTCTTTACATGCCTTTAACAAAAATTTACTTATTTAATGTTGATCTCAAGTTATATAAGAAACACTTCAGGAGCTGATTTTAAGAGGCATTTGTTCTTTAACTTGTGCACTTAATGTTTGAGTGCATTCCATTGTTGTTCTGCTGATTAAAGTGGTTGATTTATACATTATTGTTTATTTTAGCTTCAATATATGAAGAAAAATTCCTTGAGGCACAAGTTAGATGACAACGATAATGCAAAAAAGTTGATAGAATATGAGCTCTCTTGTAGAGAACATGTGACCAAGAATGATGAATATTTATCATCTCTTGGTTTGAGAAACAATAAAGTTGTTAATCCACTTAACTAGTATATTATTTGTTTAATAGTGTTTAATTTTGTATAGGCAATAACTTTATGTATATAAGACATAATAGGATATTTTTTTTTATAGGAAAGAAAAAGATGCAGGCACAAAAAAAGTGGAGAAAAAATCAAGGGAAAGTAAAGATATAGTGCCACTAAGTCGTAGATGCCAACACATTTGTGATCCAACAAATGTAGTTGATGAAAATAATAGTGGTCATGGTGTCCAAGTTGATATAGAATATGGTGATGTGGAGGATGATATAGCACATGGTGTTGCGTAGCATGACGATTTCTTAGCAAAAATTCTAAAAGGGATTATTGATCAACATGCAAAAAAAGGAAAATAAAGTTTGGAGATGTTGAATGTAATGTATTGTTAGAGTTCATAGATGTTGAATTCAATTTGAATATATAGAACTTCATAGCATGTGGTTTAAATTGGAGGCTTAGTAACTTTACATAAAATTATTTACTTGCCTTTAGCATAAATTTACTTATTTACTGTTGATTTCAAGTTATATAAGTAACACTTTAGGGGTTGATTTTAAGAGGAATTTGTTATTTAACTTGTGCACTTAATTTTTGAGCACATGCATTAATAAAATCTAAGTTTCAAACTCATATTCCGTTGTTGTTTTGCTTACTCAAGTGGTTGATTTATACACTATTGTTTATTTGGACTTTAGGATGAAGAAAAAGTCCTTGAGGTGCAATTTAGATGGCAACGATAATGCAAGAAAGTTGATAGAATATGATCACTTTTGTAGAGAAAATGTGACCAAGAATGATGAATATTTATCGACTCTTGGTTTGACAAAAATGCAAGTTGCTAATCCACTTAAGTAGTATATTATTTTTTTAATATTGTTTAATGTTTTATAGGAAAGAAATTTATGTATATAATACATAATATGGTATTTGTTTTCTTTTATAGGAAAGAAAAAGATGCAGACACACAAAAAGTGGAGAAAAAATCAAGGGAAAGTAAAGATATAGTGCCACTAACTCGTAGAAGCCAACACATTTGTGATCGAACAAATGTAGTTAATGAAAATAATAGTGGTCATGTTGTGCAATTTGATATAGCACATGGTGATGTGGAGGATGATATAGCACATGGTGTTGTGCAACGTGATGATTTATTATCAAAATGTCTAAAAGAGATTACAGATCAACATGAAAAAAAAGTAAAAGCAATTTTGAAGATCATTTACGCAAAACTCAAGGACATGTTTGAAGGCACGTCTACAAAGACTGGTACTGAGATACCTACTACCACACCTGATATGGCCAAGAAGAATTTTGTTCTGGTTAATGCAAGTCATGAAGAGATAACACTTACATATGTTGTGCGTTAAAATTCCTCTGTTGCATCTCTTGATAAAACTGCATCGGCTAAAAATATTGTTAGTGGTTCACAATATGTGTCCACTTTTGTTAAAAGACAAATATTGAGTCAAGGATTGTATAGATGTATAGAGAGGAATGAAAAATAAATAAAAATAGAAGGTAAGAATCCATTCTTTGTTGAGGTGTCGAAAGATGGTGAGCCCATTGGGAAAAATGCAACATGGTGGGCCTCAGAGTTGGGAACAAAATTTAGGGCTCATATGGATATTTGGAAATCAAAGTTTTTAGATCAAGATCCAGGAATTGTGGATAATGTTATCCAAAAAATTGAAAATTCTTTTGAGACTGTTGGTGGAAAAATATCTAGAAAATGTTATAAGAAAAATATGAGAATTGTGATGAACACTTATAGATATAATTGCAGAAAACTAATCATGGAAGGAAAAGACAGGAAAAAATCCACTCTATCTCCCAAACAAAAGGAGGCGTTGAAGGAAACTATGCATTTCGAAGAATATTTGACAAAGAGGAACAAAGGCATGAAAGAAAGAGATAATGCCAGGGATCCCTATACATTTGGTAGAGGCAGGTTGCATGCTAAAATAGATAAATTGAAAGCAAGTGTTTCTTTTTGGTTGAATTTAAATTGTTATTTATTTTGATTTGTTTATTGAACTGACTATGTTGAAACTTGACATTGTCTTTTAGGCGGAAAATAGTAACAGAGAGCCAGGTGAAAACAACATTGTCCATTATATAGAACTCTAGTAAATATGATAGTAAGAGAAAGTGGAAAAGTAGAGTGTCGACAGAGAATTCACAATGATCAGTTGGAGGTCAAAGAAGTCAAGTAAGAGACATTACAAATTATGTCAACTTGAGTGATCAATACCAATATGTAATGAGTTGCATACAAGGTCTCAATGAGACAATTTCACAACTAGTTGCATATGTTAAGCCTATAGTTTCTGGATGGAATGAACATAAATCTAGTGATTCAATTGAGGTAAGAGGCTCTATTGATATCATTTCTTATTTTTTTAACATGTATGCCATTTATTCTTCTAAATAAATCTATTTTATCCCATTTCTTCTTGTTTGACCAATTTTTGTGCTAGTAAATTGAACTAGAAGTTGTAGGATTTTGTCAGTTTCCACTCAATCTGTTGCATTTATAGTGAAAACTTAAGTTCTCTCTCACACACTCTCTTCCTAATAAATAGTGCACTCAATTAAATATATAATACATTACGGTTCCCTGTGGACATGACTTCTTCTTCTTCTTCCTTTTCATCCTTGCACTGTGTAGAATGATCCTCATTTTCTAGAATCAACTCTTCGTGTTCTGACTTTAAAATATCAAGTATGTTTTGAGTTTGAAAGAGTGCCAACAATAGCTTGAAATCCATCTACATGAACTTCTTCTTATTATATTGTAAAATTGGTTGGGTAAAATGATAGGATTGGGGAATAGTTGGCTTCCAACATGGTATTGCAGAACGACTCTGGTTAGAACAAATCATATAATTAGGAAAAATCGTAGGAACAAAATCATAGTATGATTGAGACAAACAAAGAGAATGTCCTATTAATGAAATTTCTTTCATATGAATTTAATTAATATTACCTTCAAACACAAGTATTTTATAAAATTACTTCCTTGAAGATGTTACTGTATGTTTACTATTTTCACGCATTCATTGAATGACATAAAAATTGGTGTTGGCTTATACATAAATCAAGAATTTATTGTTGTCAACATTGTCTCAGTTTTTAATGGAGAAATTTTGTTTATATCTTGTTAGTATATAGTTATATATCTAGTAGATTGGACTGAACTAGATATAAGTACTAGTAAATGTTTTTTGTAATGGCGGGTGGTTTTATTTTTGGATGATGGTAGTTTTGAAATGGATGAGTTTCCTGTAGCCACTCTGAGTATAGGTTTGTTGTGTGATACTTTTGTATATTTTGACACTCTGTCAAGATGGATCTTTTACTTTGGCTAAGCAGTGAAATATTTTTTCTTGAGTGGTGTTGTAATTCCTTTTTTAGGTGGAGATCTGTGTTTGACATGTAAATTGTACTCTTTGATTCTCTAAAGAAATAGAAAGAGACGAGTCTTTTTTTCATGAAAAAAAAACTCCACTAGTTTGAATGATGGATGAACCCCTGAAATGATTTGTGTTTTGCACTTCTTTTATTACATTTCTGCTAATGCTTGTTGCAATTATGTTCTTTCATTTTTTGAAAAAGACAACATTTCCGTTGGAGACCGTTTTCTGTCACTTTTAAATGCTTGTATTTTTTTTTTTCATGATGGTTAAACCACACATAGAGCAATTATATAGATAAATCAATGGGAAAAGGAAACATCCTTCATGTCAATAGAGCTCTCAAGGATGCACCACTATATCGTGTTAATATTGATATTTATCATGATGAAGTTGACGAGCATGTACATAACATTAATAGTGGTGTTGAATTTGAGGTAATAAAATTGTTGTTGTGATAGTTAATCCGTCCCAATGTTTTTTCATAATTTGTCATGCATAAGATGTTGTTTTTGACTAAAATGTATAGCTTCCAATATTGTTTACTTCAGATTATTTTAAGGTTAAATGAAGTTCAATTATAGCAAAGAAACACTAAAAAGTAAAGGTCATATTGAAAACATAGATCTCAAATATAAAGTCCGACATCATGATGACAATTATATTGATAGCGATGATGATGATGACTACAACAAGTATGTGCAGGAAATTCATAGTGTGTCAAACTTCGACAGGTGTGTGCAATAATATGCTAGATATTAGAATATAATTTTTGTAATAGTTAATATATCCCTATGTATTCTTGGATCCCTTCATTATGATCTCAACTCCCCATCAAAGTATATGATTTGAACGCTTAATGATAGAATTTTAATATCATAAAAAAGAATCAATTTGTCTTGATACTAAATGAGGTTTATTCTGAACCATGATGATTGTTGTTTCTTGTATTGATCTAACGATAAGTTGGTAATTTCTTATCTAGTGATTGAGGGATATATGGAAAGAGTTATAGGGATAGAGTGCTTGTTGTTAAGATTTTTACATGAATGAGACTATTGAATCCTCAATATGACTGGGGTGGGTACTTTGACTAGGGATACTTCTATGGGACCCAATTTGATCAATCCAGACACCCTCAAGGTAAAGAGATTCATTTTGGGAAAGACTTATTTTTTTTTCTTCTAACTATATTGTCATTTATTGTAGAATGTAGGATCTCTTGTTTAAAATCTCGTGTGTTATTGCAACTTTATAGTGAGTTTTCTTTCACGGTGTCATATCCTATAGGGAACACAATCCTTCTCTTGTATATCAAAATAAAAACTTCAGGTTTCCAACCTACCCTATGTTGGTAGGGTTGCATAAGCAAATTCAGAGTCTAATGGGGTTTTGTAGTAGTAAGCAAATCTAAATTGATTTTGAGCTGGGAAATCTCTAGAATTAAAAATAGTTATGTGTTTATTGGGAAATCACATTTTCATGATGGCTTGGGAAGTTTAAACTAGTTTCTTATGAATTTTTTATCATCACAATCTATTTGTTAATGATTTTACTAAGGAACATGTCAGTGATTCCAATCTATTAGTTAATTATTTTACTCATGAGAATCTCGATGATCATGCGCACTTTCTAAATCACCCTCCTCAAAAGGATTCAATAAAACCACTTCCAATGGATGTGAGAAGTAAAATGCCATTAATCTATCCTTGTTTGTCATGAAGAGAGGGAAATCCCTATGTCTAAGTACGTCAACATCGACCTTATCCTAAAAAGAACCTATATCCAATTGAAAGCATAGTTTATATTGTAGTTTGGTTGGTGCAAAGTCCAACTCCAAGTCGGGTGAACCTGTGCAGCTAAATAAACCTCCAGAGAACCCATTTCCAGTTTGAGTTCCTATTCATTAGTTTAACTTGACTTGTTTATTTGGGAAAATCCCAACTCCAATATAGGTTCTATATAGCTAAACAAATCTATGTATGAACCCTATCCAATTCTGGTTCCAAACTAGGCTATGGATTGGTTTGTCCATGTGAATCCCAACTCCAAGATGAATTATGTACAACTAAAAAAATATTTTAGAAAATCATCTTCAATTTGAATATTTTTTCACTATTGCAGGTTGGTTTATTTTTTGACTGCAATTGCAGTCTTCCATAGCCATACAATTCTCCATAACATCCATCTCCAATTTGGGTGTTGCACAACAGTTGGATGGTTCATCTATTTTTCAATTTTCTAACTCTTTGAGTACCATACAACTAAGAAATTATGTATAGAACCTCTCTATAATTAGGTTTTGGTTCTCTATACAACTAAACAAGACCCTATAGGACCCAATTCCATTTCAAATTACTACAAGTATAAAGATACAAGTAAGAGTTGGGAAATATACAAATAAGTAAGCACGTGTCATTGTGGTATGAATTTTTTAGCTCTATAGAACAAGAATAACAATTGGAATATTTTTATTTTGATAATCTTGTAGGACAAAAATAAGAGTTGGAATGTATACTGGCGAATAACTATACCTCATAAGCTCTAATGTTTGTATGTGGAATACAATTTCACTGGGAAGTTTCTTTGGGCCACTTTCACACTATGACTGAAATGGACTCAATTTTCTGCCGAGATAAAATACTATGAGTCTGTAATTTCCATGAAGCTCATCCCAAATTAGGTTGAGCTTGGAAAATTTTTAGTTTAGTTTTAGTCAAGGATAAATAATACATTGGTTTTCCCCTCGAGATAATTCCTTAGAAGGACCAATATTTTATTAGCATTTTTAGGATGTTTCCTATAAAGTTCATATGAGGAACTAGACATATTTCAGTGTTTAAAATCCACACCACACAACAACATTAACTATAAATGACAACAAGGGCTTGGTGAAAATATGGCAGGCTATAAAATCATTTTAAACTTTTCAAATCATGACACATGTACCAATGTGTTGTCATTATTCATGCTTACCATGTTCTTTTGGATAAAATTTTATAGCTTGCATTCCATGATTCATATTTTTAAATGATGTATTTTTTTATTTTTTTTGCATGATGAAACCACATACAAAGTTATAGAAAAGAAACACGAAAACTACCTGATCTAGCAGGAAAAATACAAAATTTCAATATTGGTAGTCATCATGTTGAACCTCACAACCATGTGCAACACATTCATAGTGGTGCTAAACTTGAGGTGAGTGTTAAATATTAGAAAATAATTGTTGTTTTATCATTTTTCATATCTCAATTTAATGTGTATTTCTTTTTGTTTTTGCATAAATGTGTTGATCATAAACTCCAAGAAGGTGATAAAGTAAAGGT
>ML781323.1:365083-393361 GCA_009831015.1 Picea engelmannii | reverse complement strand
CCATGCACCCAAAATAATTACCCAAGTAACTAGAATCCCTTACAGTGAGCAAACCAAGCACATTAAATGTTTACAAAACCAAGTACAAACTTTAATTAAAATGAACAACAACACCCTCAATGGGAAGCGCAACTACAAACGACCTTGTCAACAACCAAACCCTTTATTCTTCTAGCATGATTTCCATGTGTGAGGGAGTGAACTAATTAAAAGGTTTATCACGAAATCACGATGTTATCGTCAAGGGAAAACTAAAGTGCGCTTTAACCAAATCAATCAGTCTTGTCAGCAAATCACAATTCTACCTAATAAATGATCTATTTCCAATAGTGGTAACACAATCTAACAGTAAAATCTATGTCTTTTAGAGGATATCCATATAGCATCGATATCATTTCACTAAGTATATTATATTGTTGTCATTTAAATAAATTGAGCTTGCAGACTGTAAATACATGAAATAGTGCTGAGTCAAATAACAACAAGCTAAACAATGTGCACTTGAAATTAGTGATACTATATCCTACCACATATTCATCATCACTAAACAAGGAAAGGAGTAACGTTGTCCATAAATAATAAGCCAAACACAAACTCTTTCAATTAAGGTAGGTCACAACAGTAACCTAGCCGATCAATGAATATAGTTGTCCAACACATTCTAGGATTTACCCTTGAATCAATTATTTCTTCGGTTGTCATTAACATTATTGTTTAGATACTAAAAGTCACTAATCCCTCCATTTTCATTTGCCAATACATCACTCATGATTGATTACCTCTCAACATGACCTATTCATAACAGTTGATAAGTAATGACATTTTACAGTTAAAACGTTTATATCTTTCAAGTTATAATTGAATTTAACATCCAACTGATTTTAATTTTCTTTTTTAAAACTACCAAAAATGACAAGGTTTCCAGGGGGTTGTCTAAGTAAGCTATTCCCGTCAATGAAAGGGGATATCAAATAGGAGAACACATGCAAAAGAATGTTTAACGAAGTTGGTAAAAATGTATGCTATAAAAAGACTCCACCGTCAAGAGGTGAATCGTAGTTAGGAATCTACTACTATAAAAACGCAGGTGATACGGTTAAGGATAACGCATGCAAACAAAAAATGAGGGAAAATGCATTTAACAAGGTGTCTCTCCTCAACACCAGATTTTTATTAGTCCTAGCCTTAACAGAGAAAATCGCCCTTTGATTGGACAAACACACTTTAAAACGTAAGTACAGGGAGCCCACCAGGGACGAAGGAAGAAAGGTTGGTGATGTACAAATGGTTGATCAGAAGGGATTTACATTGTTGTTATCAAAACTAGGCAAGATCGTTGTACCAAAATGCCCCAGAAGGAATTATACGTTTTTTGGTCGTTAAATAAATGCAACCACAATACCCTTACGTTACACAATTAGAAGGCATGATGCAGTTATTCCAACAACAACACAATCAGAATTTTAAAGGGTAATTCATGTTCAACTAAGGCAGTCGAACAATCATCAACATGGAAAGAGCCAGGGGTAAAATCAATTTCTTTTTAAAGGCCAAAATGCCACGTGATTATGGTGGGCGATTGAAACTCAAGGTGAAAACGCTGACCAGAACGATATATTCACCAGGATTAACTAACTATCCAAATCAGTGTTTTTTCCATGGATGGTGTAAGAATATGAGTAAAAATGAGTGCTAAACATTGAGGGCATCAATCAGTTCGCTGAGATTAAAACCTTCAGAATTTCTCGATTTTTTTTTTTTTTTTGTTGAGTTGAATTTACAAGAACAAGAGGGGTTGATTTTATCTCAATCACTAAACTCCCTGAGTTCATGATCTTTCAATTAATTTTTTGAGTCAAGGCCGAGTCTATAACATCCCAAAAATTAAATTGTTCAGTTAATTGCTGAAGTAAGGTAATACTGCAACGAGGGTTACAAGTCGTAGTTGTAATGTGTCACATCAATTTCAAGGGTAAAACGCATAGGCAAAATAATCTGGGGAGTGATAACGTTGGAGCCCCCCCAAAAGGAATGTAAACTTAGCCAATGGACAAGTTTGAATTCGAACCAAAGTAGACTACAATCGCAAACACAACTTTGAATTCATTTTCCATTCCAGTATATCGTTACATCACAGACTGAGAAATAACAAAGAACTCTTAACCAATTCAGTGTACCCAAAAAAACACATATTTAGAATATTTAATTATTTTTCCATTTTCAAATTGCCAATATAAAATGTAGACAAGAAATCAATAAGTCTATCCAATGCAAGAATACCAAATGTAAAAAAAATGCAGACACGAAATCAATTTGTTTTTCCAGCCAGAATACCCATACAATGCAGACAACAATGAGAGAAACGCAAGGATCCAATGGCAAGGGTCATGGAATGATTGCAGGGATAACCAACACTACGCACGAATTCCATACACAGAGACACTTTTGCTAGAAGGTGAAAACAACATTCAGCCAAGGAAAACAACAGAGGTAGACGGCTGACGAGATCATCCCTCGCTCATCATCCTCGGACAGAAAAATAGGGATTTGAGATCCATAGGTATTTTAACGCTAAGGCGACAACCATAGATCAGGCTCCTAGCTCATTGCTCAGGCGATGAATGGTGAGATAGGGGCAAAGGATAAACAACCACAAAGGTCACAAACACACAACAAGGTGGTCAATATGTGTGGGGAAATAAATCCATGGGAGTCAATCTATCATCGAGCTAGGCTAAGAAAATTTCAGAAAACCATCTAGACAATCAATTCACTTACCCAAGTAAAAATGCAGATTCAAGCATAAGTTCTAAAACATTTTACCATACAAACGAAGAAAGCGTACCATTTCCTATTTCGAGTGGACGTCCCACGTGCTCCTTGCAAACGCCACATGTCGACTGGCGAGACTTCACTGGTACCTCCTAGATAATGCTAGGGGTACTCTTCTTCCCCCTTAGCCCCTCGAGCTGCAAAGGGGCCACACTATCACTATCCAAATATTTCGACTAGCTCCCAGCTCACCTCGCAAGGCTGAGCTACCACTCCTTACCGAGTTGGGTATCCCAACTCGCACAAGTTAAGTCAGTCAGGTGGATATTTCAGCAGCGTAACATTACGCAAAATAGAAGATGCCTTCATCCTTCTCCATCCTTCATTATATAAGGTTTCAAACTTCCTTTCTTTCCTAAAATCTCATTTAATTAAAGTTTTTAAAAATAAATTCCTAAAATTCCTCTCCGTACAAGTGTACCCCATCCCTACATTCCTCCATAAATTAATTTCTTTAATTAATTAATTATCTTTGTTTCCTTGACCCACCTAGAGTTACTCCTAGAATCACTCCTAGGTGTCCCCCAAATTCTCTTACACATTTTAATAACTTTCCCTTTTATTGAATTGCTAGTTCAGTTTAAATTAGAAAGCTCTTAAATGGTAGATGCTTTACTAAGTTTGACCTTTCGCTTTTTCCCTTATGTTCCCCTTTTTCCCTTTTTATATTTACCTCTTTTCCTAGTTTCCTAAAATTTTAGATTTTCCCTCTTTCCCCTTTTTAATTAGAACTTAAAAAGAAAGCTGTGGAATTTAACCCTTTTTCCCTTTTATCCTTTAATTAATATAATTTAAATTATCAAAAATAATAAAACAATTAATCCCTTTTTAAATTTTATTTCAACAGATTTGTTTTTTATGAATAAATTAAATTTCTTACTCCCTTCATGTTATAATATTTAACGAATATCTTAATTATTATTTAAGTTGTTTTTATTTTTATTTTTATTATTATTATTATTATAGATAGACAAAAATTTTCCACTTGTGTAATTTAGACTTAGACCCTAAATTTTGTACTGGGCAACATTTAATTAGGGAAATTGTTTTTTAAAAACATTTAACATGTTATTCGTCCTAAGGCCATCTAGGTTCATTCATGTATCATCAACAACGCGACATTCCCTTCAGGACACACTAGGTGCTCCGAGGGTGCCACTCGTCTCATATGTTCCCTTGCGCGACATGCCCTTTAGGACACACTACGTGCTCCAAGGGTGCCACTTGCCTCTTAACAGACTTGGTAGACATCAATAACCCCTGGATTCAATACTCTGCCAGGTGAACTTGTGGGAGACTAAGGGCCTCTAAGAAATAAGGCCCATGCCTTATTGCGCACCCCTTAGAATCATCGTGAGGGACTGTCGCAATCTTCCATCATGACACCGTCGGTCCTCTTAAACTATGTAATTGTTAACGTACAGTTCAAGCCACAACGAGAGTGCTAGTAGGCTATGGCAGGGCTGTTGTCCACACCTCTCCCTCAACATCTCTGGTAGTCATGCGTGACCCCTTTACTCCACATGCGAGTCTGGTCGGCAAGTTATCATCAACCTTCATCTTCAACAAATCATGTCAGAATATATCCATATCATATCATCTAATCAGATGTGCTAATATCATAGTAAAAAAAATAAAACCCCAATGGTACACTCCCTGACTCGATCCAGAGTCCAAGGGGTTCCTTCGATGCCTCTACATCCTCAAGGTCCAAAATCATGCACACTCCGTAAAACCGAGTCAATAGCACCTGTCTATGTCAATGCAGTAAAACAACATGTCATCAACCCATGACACCTCATAATCAAAATCAAAAGTTTTAATAGCATAATAATCCAGATCACTTGTGAGCAAGTGCCATCAAAAAATAAGTTCGCTCAGTGCACCAGAGAGGGATGTTACACTATGTGTACATATGCGCCCTTCTCCACTACAGCCAACATGCACCTCAAAAACTAGGGTTTTTTTAGTATTTACGCAATTTCGAAACTTTCATTGTCAACCCTTAGTGTTACCTAACACTTGCGTAACTTCAGATGTATCAATGAGTACCTGCAATAAACCTTACACAATAATAGATATTCAATGTGCTCAATAGGTGCTAATATAATTATTTCCTCTCTTATTTATACTCTCCAAGTAGCTTCAACTAGCGGTTACCTACTAACCAACCTAACCCAACTTCCTTCTTTTAGGGCTAACCCACTTCTAACCACTTGTCCACTTATAACCACTTTATCCACAAATATTAAACTCTCCACTTCTAGTTGCAACTAATTTATTTTTTATTATTTTCTTATTGTAACAATGTAACCCATGATTAACTCGTAGTTTCAACGACTTTGACTAGTCAACTTCTTCTAGGAGTTTCTAGAGTAATTTGACTTCCTTGACCTTCTAGGGGCTTCTAGATAATTCAAGAGGGTTTTCCAACTTCACAAGGACATAACTCTCTAACCGTGAGGATTTACATGACATTCCATGTATCACCGTAAATGGCATGGTATGTATTATCCATCTAGAATAGTATTACCTACAAATATGTTGATATTCATATCATTATACATAAAAACAACTTTATTCCATTAACCATATTGTTCGGGCTACAAAAATTCACCACCTTACTTCTCCAAAGGTTGACATGAATATACAATATCACTCTCTAAGGTTTGACATCAATGACAACCAACAACTCAAACCAAGTGTCCATCAACCTAAGCCATTTGTCCACAAATCTGGGTTAACATTAATGACAACCAACAATTCAAACCAACTGTCCATAAACCTAAGACAACTTTCCAACATAATTTTCATTTCAAATGAGACTCTGTTTGAATGACATATGACCATCCTTGGCTTATTACATCATCAATTAGATGTGATTGGTTAACTTGAAGAGGAGAGACATATGGCTCATAAGTCCCTGATAAAATTGTCATATATTTGCATGTACAAATCCATATTCACCAAATTGTACTATAGATGGTTTGACCCACTTACATTTTAATAATATAGCACTATTTTGACCATAATCAACTTGAATAATTTCTTGGATGAATCCAACAAAAAATATCTTCTCAGTTTCATGAAGGAATTCAACACTAACAACACAATCAAGATTTCCCTTTCCTTTGTCCTTTTCTTCGACTCTTAAATGACTACCATAGGCCCACATGCCACTAAACTGCATAGCCCATATATGTGGAAACTGTGAAATATCACTTTCCTCTACTGTTATATCTTGACCTTCTTCTTTTGCATCATTGAATGCATTAGCAATCCATTCTTCAAATTTTGGAAAAGAATCACCACTAATCAAATCATGACGTCTGCAATTTTGAGGTCGACTTTGCATCCTTGTTTGATTCTCTTCTTCATATTTCCTACATAGAATATGAATGTAAAAGATAGTAAGATTCAAAATATAAATATGTAGATGGAATTGAAGAAATAAATTATTGTGTAAATTTTGTTTTACATGTGCCACTTATCCAATGAAGATGTGTTCTAAAGAACATAGGCATCCATCACACTTCTTTATTTATGTGATAACTTAAAGCATATTCCATTTCCTTCTAATACGTCACCTGCATCTCTCTCATCTTCCTCATCATCCCATACATGTCGATTGAAATTTTTAAAATCCTTTATATATTTTGTGAAAAGACTTTCATTTTGTAGCTGAGGGGAAGAGACCAAACACTATGCACCAAAAAAACCACCTATCTTCAAGTTTAGAGGAAGTCCATTGAGCATTTGATATTTCAAATTTTTTTATTCTATCTCTTGGAGCCAAACATAAACACATAGAGAAAATTGTTGCAGATCTAACAGTGTCGAGGTTTGTATGGCCATAGGTCAAGATTATGGAGGGAACTAACAGTCCAAGTGTATCGTTGTATAAATATACAACACGCTGCAAATATACAAGATTATAGAAACTATTTCTTAATTAGAAACCATGCACTCATAAATTAAACCAAAAGAAACAAATTGATCATACACATGACTTCGTTGAATACCTATGCAAATCCAAAATCCTATTTCACCTTTTGAGTAGTCTCCAAGTTCTCTCCACCGCTGATTTATCAGTCATGGAAACTTCTTATATAGGCATTCAAGCTCCAACAATGCTCCAATTAAGACAAAACGCTCTCATAAGAGCTCCAATTCTCAATTAACAGTAAGCCCCTTCCTATGGTCAGATATAGACTATAAAATCCCCAAATAAACATCATTGGCTCTAATATTTCTCAGGCCCACATACTAAAACCCCACCTCATAGGCTCCAATATTCGTCAGGCCGACTATGAAAAACCCACCTCATGGGATCCAATATTCCTCATGACCACCTCACGGTTGGCTCCATAAATGCACCTCAGTCACAAATGCACCTCATTTATGCACTTTAGTAACAAGGGAAATGCAAATGCCTCTCAGTCATGCACCTCAGTCACAAAGGAAACAAAAATGAAAGAAAAAAACACAAATTCAAATGAAAAACACAAAGGAAACACTCCCAGGGCTACATCCTCCACCTGGGAGTCACAAACGGTTCATCCAGAACTAGTCTTGTACCATTTCAACCCTAATCTTGCATGCCTATGCATTGCACCACTCCCTCCACACTCCCCACTAGCACAAACATTGTACCACCTCGCCGAATTACAACTGATCCCAGCCGTATTTTCCCAATCTGCACTACTCACCATATTTTCCCACTCCATGCTAGTCTGCATATTCATGAATTGCAAAGGTTTTACGAATGATATCAAATGTATCAAAATATGGTTTATCAATATGCATGTGTCTCGCTAGTGTATTGTGAACGTGGTTTGGTACTATGTGTCTGTGTGGAACAATAACCTATGTACTTTGGTTAAAAAAAAAATTCTTAGCCTATGTTTTGGTTGAAAAAAATATATTATCGGATGTTTAATATTCTTATGTTGCAAGAAAGGACCTCCCATTATGGAACACTTAACAATGTTTATTTTTAGTTGGTCTACAACACTCTTGAAAGACTCTTTTGGCTAAGAGGCCATGGGGGAATCTAATAGTATGCCAAATTTATCTAGGACTTAATGCACATGGCCCCAACCACATGAAAATAGTTTCTTTTATAAGAGATATGTCTCACAAGGAGTGAAACATGTTTTGATTAGCATATCTTCATTCTAGATGACAAGGTGAGGAGGAAGAGGAATAAGTGAAAGAGCTTTTTTGTCGTTCAGAATTTTTGGATTAAAATTCCAGTACTAGGGTTACTTGATTTCATATATTCTATTTAATATTATATAAAACTTTATAATATGCTTATGCCTAATCAAAAAATTTATAGGTATGGTGAAGAAAACACAATAGATTTAATAGTATTTAGTCTATAGGAGTCTTTAGTCATTTTGATTTGTGTGACTAATATTCATTTAGTTGTGATTTTTACTCGACAATCAAATTAGTCATTTACTTAGTCATTTTTATGTGTGTGACTAATTATTTTTTACCCGACAAGCAAATTATTCTTTTATTTAGTCATTTATAGTTGTGTTTCAAAAAATTAGTAGAATTTAGTCATTTTTTGTTGTCGTAACTAAAAATTTTAGTCACATAGTCATTTATTTGCCAAATTCTACTACTGTAAGTTTTTAGTTGACCTCTTCCAAGTAAAATCATCCTTCTACCTTAGATCAATCCCCCTACAATATAACCAATGTTGCTTCCATGTAGTTGTCATGTCTAATCTAGCAATCTCCCTAGGTATATAAAAACCCCTATATATTACATCGTGAATAAATTATGGAGGTAACCTATGGAATCCCCCACTATTGATCCATGGATCTACCCCAATTTGGACTTTGTCTCACTTTCCTACATGCCACACCAACTAATTCCCATCCAATGGAAGGTTGTAATGATTATTTTTCGTATAATTGAGGAATTTTGGATTCTCTTAACATGATTTCTTACCCATTCTTGATGACTTGAGAACACTACCTAGAACCTTTAATTAGTCACCATACCTTCTTTGTAGCTAGTTTCTTAGAGAAAAGGGAGATATTCTTTAACCCCATCCTCCTTGAGGCTTTAGTATTTCTATTTTTTTCCAAGAAACAAGAACAATTCCTTTTTTCATGGCTCTCCTAAACAAATAAAAATATAACATATATGCCTAATCCTTTCCAACACTCCTTTTGGTATCTTTTTAAGAGACATCTAATATAATGGAATGTCTTCTAGGACTACCTTTACCAAAACCTATCGACCATCACTAGATAGCCATTAATTACACCATTTTTTTGTCTTTTCCCCACCTTTGCTATCAACCATTGCTAGTCCCCCATTTTATAAATATTATCCTTTAGTTCATATCCGAAATATTTCAACACAACATATAATTCAATCACATTGAAGGGAAAGAATTTGCTGATAATGTTTTTGTCACTCTCAAAGATACCCTAGAAAGTTATTTTCAATTTTGTTGTGTTTATCTTCATGTCTATAGCCATCTACAAAAGGTAAATAATTTGTTTGAGATTTTTAACCATTCTTCTAAAGAATTCATATAAAATAAGGATATAGTCAACAAAGAGCATGTGGGTGGCATAATCGAAATTCCCCACATTTATTCCTTTGAAGCTTCCATTATTTCTAGCCTCATTAAGTGATGTGATCAGAACGTCTACAACAAGATTGAAAATGAGGGGGAATAATATACAACCCTATCTCAGTGCTCTTTCGACCTAAATACAGGTGATGTTACACCATTCATAAGGGTAGAAAAAAATATAGAGTTGATACAATTCATTTCCCAAGCAACAAAAAGAGGAAAAAACCTCAGATGAATAAGGATGATCATTATATAGAGCCAACCCACCCTATCATATGATTTGGATAAATCCACTTTTACTTCCATAGCTTTTAAGTTTCTTAGCTTAATAGAATGTAATCCTTCTTGTGCAACCCCACTACCTCATGAATTTTTCTTCCCTCCAAAAATACAAATTGTTCAAAATTTATTTATCAAGACATTATCCCTTTCAACATTCTAGAAATAATATGTGATATGATTTTATAGATGCAATTACATAGTGATATTGGTTGGAAATTTTCAAATATAGTCATATTTACGGTCTCGGGGATCAAGGCTATGAATGTTGTGTTAAAAGATGCAAGATATTTCCTAGTGGTTCTTGATGACTCAACCACCCTCCCTAAATCATCTTCAATAAAACCATAACACCCCATGAATAATTTTGTTGGTATGCCATCTGGACCTAGGATTTTATCCTTTTGAAATATTTCAAGTATTATATGTAACTACTCATTACCTACTTCCTTCGTAAGTGCTTGATTTTCCTCTGCATTTACAAATCTTAGGAATGAATTGGAAATTATATTTACCTCAAATATTGTAGATTGATTCTTAGCCTTAAATAAATATTTGAAGCAACCAACACCTTTTGTTTCCATATCATTAAAATTTGTCACACTTGATCCATCTTCCTTCACAACCTTCCATACAAAGTTTATTTTCCCCCTACAATTTGCATATTGTTGAGAAAAATGTGTGTGTTTCATTGTTCGTCTACAACTACAACTAGATACCCCTACTTTTTATTCTCCATTCTTTCTTTTGTCCAAAAGGATTTGTCTCTTAGATGTTTTATCTCTACTTTTTTATCCTAAAAAACTACATATAATTTATAAATGAAACAATTTTTTTCTTAAACTAATTAACTCATGAATTAGTTAAAAATAGAAGTGTACAAATATTTTTATAAGTGTAAATTATTTCAAATATCTTAAAAACAATTAATACATTTGGTATACAATTTAAAATATATATATCTAATAATAACTATAATTAAACATAATTTAAAATGGAAAAATTATCATTTTAAAAATAAATTTCTTTAATATGAATAATGAAATAAAAAATAAATATAACATTTTAAAAAATTACATAAATTATAAAATCTTATGGAAAAACAATTTTCTTAAATTAATTAAATTATACTTATAACTTAGAAATTCTTTAATAAAAAATACACATATTTATAATTATAATCATTTAAAATATTAAAACAAATAATTAAACCTTAACCCACCTATTTCAGTAGGGATATCACTAGAAGACCTACCTAAAAATGAAAGAATATGTCCCAAAAAATCAACGCTCAAATAGCAACCAAAAATGTATTATCGCATAATACAATTGAAATACCTTATATAATAGGATATGATAAATTCTAGGAGAAGTATCTTGTTGGATCTACAAGGAAATGTAAAAGAGAGCTTCGTTTGGGGGTTTAGATAGAGCCTTGAACAATGAACTAGAGGTGTTAGCTTTATTTATATCAAGGATCGGTAATGTTGAATCCAAAAGGAGTGAGACTAGTTTTAGCGATAGAAGACACCTCCATTTTCGAAGCTCATAAAAAAAATATGCTCCCATGGATTCTATACTTGAATTATTGTTTTTTTAATTCACAAAATGCAGGTTCTTTCCATGCTGCCCATTTTAAAATGAATGATGATATGTTAATGGCTCAATGCCCTTATTTTCTTGTTGACAATCTAAAAATATTTTTAAAGTGAATAGTGCATAAGTTCACATGACAAAGGATAATAATCAACTGCTATGAAAATTAAATTTCGGTTATATTGAGGAAGAAGTTTTATATGAATTTATCTATATGTAATTTTTCAATAATAATAATATACACCAAATTGATAAAGTTTGGAAAAATATACATAAGTCACCCCTTCCAAATTTGAACTTATAATTTTTTAAGTGAAAAAATATATTTTTAATTATTACAACCACTCCAACTATATAATTTTTTTTTTTTTTTAATTTATTCATCATTACATATATGTTATATTAATTAATGATAATAAAAAATAAAAATAAAAATTACAATTTTTTAACACTTATCTTAAAGTATTGGTACATTGTGAATTATTGGTTATGGTTATGTTTCCATTGCTATGTATCTTTAATTATAGGTTAAATCACAAGTGAACTTTTATTATAAAACTTACATTTTTATTATAAAAAAAATTGTTGAAAGTAAAAGTTCTTAAAATTATCCATGATTATGTTAGTGGATATAATGAATATAAATATTTATTGACTCTAGTTTTTTGAATATGTAAATAATTTTAATTTAGGATTAATTGATATTTTTTAATTTCATATTAAATTTATGAAGTTTTTGATTTTTTGAATATGTAAATAATTTTAATTTAGGATTAATTGATATTTTTTAATTTCATATTAAATTTATGAAGTTTTTGAGAATATTAATATATATATGAAATCATATTAAAATTATTTATGAAAATCTTAATTTAAATTTGAATATTTATAAATAATATATTAAAATCGTTTGAGATTAATTAATATTTTTTAATTGTATATTAAAATTTATAAAGTTTTTGAAGAAATTAACAATTATATTAAAATTATTTATGAAATTGTTAATAAAAAATTGAAAATTTTAATAAATTCAAATTAAAAATTAAATTTTTATTTTATAAATATTTAAAAATATATCAATGTGAAATTATTATTAAAATTTTTAATAAATTTAAATTATATATTAGATTTTTTAATATGTTTTTTTATAATGTGAAATTATTATTAAAAATTTTAATAAATTTAAATTATATATTAGATTTTTTAATATGTTTTTTTATAAATTAATATCAAAATAGATATATGAGAATTTGAATTTAAAAAAAAAGGAGAAAACCTTTTTTTAAACAATAAATGAGAGATTTTACATTTTAAAAAAAATATGTACATGAGGATCACAAGAAGATTTAAAAATTTAGTAGATTTAGATTTGAAGAAAAATTGTCAATTTTTTATTTACCCAATTGGTTAAGTAATAAAAGATAAAAGCAATTGATGGATTAATTAAATGGATAAATTAAATTGTTATGAAAGATATCTTTTCTTTTTTATCAATTTTGTCAAGCTTCTTTTGCATTTGATGAGATATTTTTTCCTTTTTATTAATGTTGTCCAAGCTTCTTTTGCATTTGATAACATATATTTTCTCCTTTACTAATATTGTCCGATCTTTTTTTTGCATTTGATGAGATCCTTGATTTTCCTTCCAATTCTGTCTAGTTTTGGTTGTTATAAAATTTCTTATTATTTACCATAATTCACCCAACTCATTTTAGTATAAGGCTTATTTAAGGGCTCTACTTTCTGATTTGATGCAAGAAGGAGGATAAACAATTTCATCTTCCAACTTAACCTGTGGTGTTGGGTCCTACTATAACATATTGTCTTCTTTTGATGATGTGTTCCTAGTTCCTTTGGGTATATTTTTGGCTCTTCCATGGATGGGTCCAAGTCAAGTGCAACTTCCTTGCTAATCAATTAATGTTATTTGCATACTAGCATATGTTGTGATGCTTTGATTGTTTAGGTGTTTCTGTAATGAAAATTTCCATGGGATTTGTTTCCATGGGATTTGTCAATGACGTGAAAAGAGTATAAATCCTAAAATGCAAAAATAGAATTGGAAGTCTAACCCACATTGAAGTCAAGGAAAAAGTATTTGTCATTGGATCCTAAGGATGGAATCCAAAATTTCTTAAATAATTTAGAATTTCGGTAGAAATCCATTTGGACTACAATATCTTTCATGATGTCCATTTGGACTACAATATCTTTCATGATGAAAATAGTTACGTGAGACATTTTTCACAATATCACTGAAAAAAAAAACCTTACCGTTAAATGAAGGAAGACCAAATCTGCATCCAATATCCATGTTGACTGCCACAAATTGCCCAATATTTGATTCCACAAGAAAACTGGATGAACCAAAGGAGGAAAATACAATCAAAATAGAGTTGCTGCCCTACAAAGGTCTCAATCACGAGGGCAGGGAGAGCTAATCTGGGTTATATAAGTCGCTGCCACCATCCTAGGAGTGTTGAAAATGCACCATGAAGACGATGGGCAGGCCATGCATGGTGGGGTCACCCACAAGAGCCAAGGTAGGCTTGTGCAAAGAACCCTAGCCATCGTCTCGTCGCCTTACTCTAGGGTATGCATTTCCAAACACTTTTTTTTAATAACTTAAATATACATATATTTTAATTTAATAATTATTTAAGTAATTTTCACATAATTCTATGTTTCCAAAATTTTTTTATATGTTTGAATTAATTATTTTATAAAATATATTAGATTGAAAACATAAGTTAACGTACATTTAAACTCGAAATTTTCAATATTCTATACAAAGTTTATTTTAATTTAGTTCAACACATTAGAAATAAAAAATTATAAAGTAACACAAATTTATTTTACTCCAAAATCTTGAAATACCAAATGTTAAAAGATTTTTCATCCATCTGTATGTGCTAGATTCGTTTTAGTTTAATACAATCTGTATCGAAAATCCAAACGGTGTGACCTTATTATGCTGTTGAAAATGTAAAAAAATCCTCGTAATCCATGGTGTCCGAGTCTCTCATAAGGATGGTCATGCGGGCACGAAGCTTTGTCCCCGCGTGTCGTATTGCGCTCGCATCGATGGGATTTCCAACTTCCCACAAAATGCATATGGTTTTTCCAATTGTTTGCCACGCCATTATCGTTGATGCTATCGTGATATGCGATGGAATTAGTTTTATTTTCCCAATTTGTACCTTGTAGGAGAGGCTGGGATTAGTTTTATTTTCCCAATTTGTCCCTTGTAGAAGAGGCTGGGAATCGTTTGACCTGGACTTCTTCAGATCTGATCCCTGTGTGTTTCCATAGCAGAATGGTTTGTGTCGTTACCAAGGAAGAGAAACGAAAAGGGAGATAATGGGCAGCTCATATAAGGCGTATCAGTATGCTCTCGCCTGCAGAAAATCAGTTCATTTTGTTTCTGCTTCATTTTGTTTAAGCAGACATATCTCTTCATTCTCCTCTCTTCAACACAGACATGGATTCTTCTCACGACCTCAGATATCTGCTGCTTCTTCTTCACTAGGGATGCAATCTGATAAAGTTTTTGGACCCATGGGTTTTCAAACAACTCCATTTATTTCTGCAAATTTGGGTTGCTTGGGAAGGATTGCAATGAGAAGGGATTTGTCCCATAATATCTTTGTGAGTCAATTTGATCCAGAGAAAGAGGACAATATTCACCCTCGTGAGAAGGAAGATGACGGGGGCCTACCAGGAGGACTGCGGTCGGAGTTAATGCCGAAGCATGTAGCCATCATTATGGATGGAAACTCCCGATGGGCAAAAATGAGAGGATTGCCACAATTTGCAGGGTACGCAGCGGGCGTCAAGACATTTCTTAGCATTGTTAAATTGTCAAGCAAATGGAGCATCCGGGTTCTCACGGTGTATGCATTCTCCACTGAAAACTGGTCTCGCCCAAAGGTTGGATTTGTTTTACTTTTCTTGATTTATCAGACTTCTGATGTCAGGATACAGTATTTTCTGTAGATTCATTTTTTGTTCACAGGTTTCTAATTTGTTTTACTTTTCTTGATTTATCAGACTTCTAATGTCAGGATGCAGTCTTTTCTGCAGCTTCATATTTTGTTCAGAGGTTTCTAGTGATCCAAAACTCGGTTTCTCTGTTTTCTGGTGCAGGGGGAGGTCGATTGTCTCATGGGGCTGTTTGAAACTATATTAAGCGGGATAACGGAAATGTTGCACAGGTTTGTGGTTTTGTCGTTTTTAGTATTCTACATGCATACGATTTATGTCATATACAATGCCCTTTGTTTAGGTGGTCATCATCAGTCGGCATTCGTTAAAAATTTTAAGCAAGCAAATAACTGTATACATATAGAGGATGTGTAAATCAGCCGAACTCTGCATCTTTATTTCTGTTTCTCTATAGATATAGAGGGTATGTAAATCAGCCGAACTCTGCATATTTTCTTCATTTCTATTTCATTGTATAAAAATGTATATATACTAGCACAGCCGCTAAGTTGCGGCTGAGAACGCCGAAAGGTATCCGCTGAAAACCCGTGCTCTCAATATAAAACCCAATATAAAATGTATGTGGTAATCCCTAATCCGTCTATGGTAATATGAAACGTTTGGCTGCACGGTTTAATCCTACTTAATCATTTAAATGTGGCATTTACATATCCTTATAGTAATTTTTTAATGTGATTAGGTAAATGTTAAAAAGTAAACATGTTAACGGATGCCTTGATAAATGCAAGAAAGTTATAAATAATAAATCTGACCCATTGATTTTGGAGGATGACTAAGAATATGTCAGCATCTTCAATGCATAGCCATCAGATTATGGTTTAAGGTTCAATAAGGTTAAAAGATCATTAATTGTACCCATTGTCAATAGGTGTACGCCTTTCGGCGTAAAAATGTATTAACTGCTTTTTAGTAAAAAGTTAAATTGCAATGTAGTTTAAGTATGGTATTTATAAAAAGTTAAATTGCAATGTACGTTCAAGTATTGGATTAAGCTTGCATTGTATTGAAAATTACATAATTCAATTAAAGGTAGTCTCAGCGATGATCATAAAGGATATTGGTCTTTAGGGATTAGCCATGATCATAAAGGATATTCGTCTTCAGGGATGGAATATTGAAAAGTACATAATTTAATTAAAGGTAGTCTCAGCAATGGTCATAGAGGATATTGGTTTTCTTGTGTATACTATTTAGGTTGAAATCTTCTTTTGGTTTTGGAATAAGACCTAAACTTCTTTAATTTCTTCCTTTTGACGTTAAGAGCTCATCTTCCTCAAATGCAAATGCAAGGAAATAGGTTAACAACAAAATGTTCCCTTACAAACCACCAATAAAAAATTTTAGGTGACATGGTTTAATAAGTGCAACAAATAATCTATGTTTCCATTTCCTATTAACATCTAAATTATGATAAATTTTGACACTTAAAAAAATGTTAAAAAACATGTTCTCTGCTCAACCAATTATATTTAAAATCATATATCCAAATCCTACTAACTAGACAAATTAAATACAAGTCATATATTCAAATCATACTAACCAAACAAATTAAACAAATTAAGTACAAGTGCATAAAGATTGTGTGCACTACCTCTAATTATTGCACTCATATTATTTACTAAACAAATAAAATACAAGTGCATAAAGATTATGAATTCCATATATAGAATGGTAACTGAGAGGTTTGTAAACCTCGGTAGTGAAAAGGTACACTACAAATTGGTATCAGAGCCTATTGGTACACTACAGATTAAAAAGGTACACTACAAATTGGTATCAGAACCTATTGATACACTACAAATTGAAAAGGTACACTACAAATAAAGATTATGTGCACTACCTCTAGTTAGTGCACCCATATTACTTACTAGACAAATTAAGTACAGGTGCATAAAGATTGTGTGCACCAACTCTAGTTAGTGCACCCATATTACTTGTAATTGCACAATATATGGTATCTAAGATATGTTAGTGCACCTATATTACTTGTAATTTCAAAATCTATGGTATATTAGATATGTTGGACACTTCCATCCCATAAATAAATATGATCCTCCCACGAAAGTGTCGTCTCCATAGTTTAGAAGCGTCGTTGACCATAACTTTTATATAGTTACTTTGTAACCTCCCCTTACAACTATATTAGCATAGATCTAAAACAAATACTCATATCGAGAAAGGTTTCATACCCAATTTTTTAAAGATGAGTTTTATTTAGTGTGTTGAGTAGAATTGAATTAGAATAAGAGTTAGTACACTTTTTTTTTAATCCTAAGGGAGTAGAGTATATATATCTTTTATAGGTCTATATTAAAATTGATTTTTTTAATCAAAAGTTATATCTTAAGCGGTGAAGTATATATACTTTTTATATTTTATATAAATTTATCTCTTATAATGGATTTGTTTTAAGCGGTGAAGTATATATACTTTTTATATTTTATATAAATTTATCTCTTATAATGGATTTGTTTTTCTTTTATATAGTGTTGAAATCATTAATTATACAAATCTTGAGTATAAATTTTTTTTTATTAACACATTCTCCTTGGCAAGAATATTCTTCGAGTCTTTATTTCGTTGTAGTAATGTAATATGCCTGTCTTTCATCATAGAACACATCAGCTTACATGAACTTTCCCACACTTATGCAATTCCTACAATTTCACATGTTATTGAGACAAACACTTAGTACTCATGTTCATGATCGAAACCCAATGGGATGGATTAGTGCTCTAGTTACGAAATCCCTTCAATTGTGAGAAAAATGGAAAAACCACAACTTTTTGCAGTGTGCATGGCTACCAAGCTAGCCATGATGAATAATCAATGAACGATGAGTGTAACATGACAGATGTAGTGAGACATTGCATTCCTACAAGATGGAGGAAGGCCCAAGGTTGATGACCTATCAGGCAATAAGAATCGCCACCCAATTTGTGGAAGAAATTGGAAACATTGGGGAAGGATTAAATGAGAGAAAGAGAGAAATAGGCCACTAGATTTTAATTGAGATTAATTTGATTTTATAATATCTAGGGTTCTAGGTAGGTTAATGTGAAATTCTCGAGTTATTTTCTTGACCCACATCAATAATTGAAAAAAATAATTAACCATGGAAAGGAAAGACAACAAGGTTTTATTCTCCTTATATATCATAATGCACTAATTATCTACTTGAAAGGAAATGAAAGAAAGAAAGAGAGAACATACAACTTAACTAATTCAACCTTCAAATTCAATACACATACAAAACAAAAAAATGATTTCCCCTTTATTTATGGTGAGAAAGTGAATAAGAGGCAGATCCTAGGGTTTATAAAGCTCCCTAAGTGAGTGAGAGTTTTTAACTAGGTTTTCTGAAAAAAACATTAAAAAAACACATAAAGTTTCTTAGGCTAAGGAAAGGAACAGATGACAAGCAACCAAGGAAGACAAGAAACCCTATTAAAAATACATGGATGGTGTTTGAATTCTCCCACAAAATAAGCTTGTATATACTAAGACTCTATTATATATAAAGAATTGGTCCACACTAACAATAAAACTTACATAAGGATCTAACAATCATACGTAAGTATGATGAATGAAGTCCCTAAGTTAGAAGGTACATTTCTTGAGGTGTTGACATTGACTGATGAAGATGTGGGAGTGGGACAAGGTTGAAGAACCCCTCTAGAGTAATTCACTAATCCAATGAGTGCAATACTGAGTAAATGAAGAGGAGAATATGTTAATGAATATGTTGGAGTCTCATGTCTAAATATTGAAGAAATATTTATAGGGACTTAAGAAGGCACCTATGGAAGGATATGCCAAACAATTATTTTGATGAGCCTAAGATCGGTTCCCTACACCAATGGTGAAAAATATAAAGTTATTGAGTGATATATCTTTAGAGGCTGTGGATGCCACCATCTATAGACAGATGATTGGTTCATTGACGTACTTAATGAACACAAGTCCAGATATATGTTTTGTCGTGAACAAATTGAGTCAGTATATGGTTATGCCAAGATGTGTTCACTTGATTGCAAAAAAACATGTGATGAGGTACCTGAAATGAAAAATTAACTATCGACTCAGACATATTTTAGATCATGAGATAATCTTGGAAGTCTATACTGATTCATATTGGGTCGGTAGTGTCGTAGATTGAAAGAGTACATATGGATGTTGCTTCATTTTAGGATCAACTATGATCATGGTTTAGCAGGAAGCAGCCAAGTGTGGCACTCAGTACGAAAGAGGTGGAGTATATGGCAGTGTAGTGAAGTAGTGTGGCTTTAGAAGCAGCTTGAAAGATTCTTTGACCTCGAGTTAGAGGTGACTTGTAGCTGGTGTGAAAACCAAATTTATGTGAATTTGTCAGAGAACCCGATGTTCATGACAAGTCCAAGCATATTGATATCAGGTACCATTATATCAGAGATATGGTGCAAAAGGAAGAATTGAAGGTCCATGTTGGTTACTTGTTCTATTCTGTCTAAGTTCATACCGAGTAACCCAGGTTTCATGTCTGTTCGGGTTTCCAGCAAAGCCTCTAAAACTATTGACCCTCCTGGTAAACCAGAAGGCAACACAACGCACAGAGTGCACTACGCAGTCTTGCCTAAGATATATTTAATGGGTGGTTGTAATACTCATGTGTTTACAGCCTAGAATTGAGTGTGAGATATGAGAATTGTATATTGAACCACTATTATAACTTTTAAACACAATATACTGTAATTTGTGAATACACAGGAAATATAATGACTCATTCATTAAACATAACAATAACTACTGAAGACAATAAATATATGCATGCATTCAACACAAAACATAGATGTTACCATGGTTCACGCCCTCCTCGGCTACGACCACAAAGATCTAGCTCTTGACTTTTTTATTATAGTATTTCCACATCTACAATGTAACACACGTTACAATTCTTCTCAGTTGGGTAAGATCTATATGAGGTAGACTAGATCCCACTAGGCTCCTCGGCCTGCGATATAACCCTCAAGATATTCCCTCCTTCATCCTCTCTAGCTCAACAACTTACCCAAAATAGGTCATACAACAAAATATTTCATATCGTAACAACTCATAGATAACTAGCTAAACTTGATAATACTCTGAACCCCCCTATGATACCTCGATATCTATATTTATAAGTTTTTGTCTCTTCATCCGTTTACAATATATTACCAAAACCCTAACCCTAATGTCCTTAGGCCTTCCTTGCATGTGTGCGCATTGTTCTTCCTTCCAGTTGTCACTTTTCTTGTGCATTCTTTCTTTCCCAAAATCTCCTTTCTTTCTTCTTTGGCCTGCTTCCAACAGGCCCCCAACAATGACATGTGGCTCGTCCTGAGCCACCTAACACAAATCTTCTATCTCCATGGTGACCTCTTTGAACTTCTCTTTGAGCTCTTATTCCTGTGTTTGTGCCTGCGTAGTCTTACCCTTGAGTGTGTCCACTATCTGGACTGTAATTTTGGCATTGATCAATTCCACACTTTTTTCCTAGGTCTATGCTATATGTGTCTTGGATTCCTCTTCATATGCCCAAACTTCTGCTACCCGCTCTTGAAACAGTTCCATTTGAACCTGGTGCTCCTTCTTCTGTGTTTTCACAATGGTGAGTTATGCTTGCAGTTTCTTCATGTCCTGCACCCCTTTGATGTGCTTTCTGATGGACATTGTCTTCTACCTCTGCTTGAGGTCTTGGATAGTTGTGATTATCCTTTTGTCTTCCTTATCCCACTTCTGGACTTTATTATCCTACTCTATCTTTTTCCAAAGTTGTGTTGCATTCTCAAACAAGTCAGTTGTTGTGCTAACCTGTCACTCTATCTCCTGTAGCTACTCTATTTCTTCCTACTTCCTTTTCTCCTTTACTGTCGGTGGAATAATGGGTGTGAGTTGCTCTCGGATATTCTCAATCTCCTTCTGATATTGATCGATTTCTTGTGCAATCTGATCAATCTTTTTTTTTGTTGTAAGTTCATCCATCTGCGTTGTCTTTAGAGTATTCTCATAAGTTCTTGCGACTTTTTGGTCCAATCCTTTCCTGCATTCCCTTTATTCTTGGGTTTCAAACTTATCCTGCTCACATATTATTTCTAGCGCGTCCTGCTTCTTTGTTTCCTGCTGTAATTCAACTAAGTCTGTGCATTCCCGAGACTGTACCTCTTTGGTAACGCTCACCTGCAATTTGTGTACAACCTTGGGTGGTATCTGTGACAATACCAATTGGATTTGGCTTAATTCCTTTAGGGATTTCTTCACCACAATATCATCCATGCACAACATACTGGGTGATGTGGAATGTTGAGCTTGGCTGCGGTATTGTATGAACTATGTCCCACTCTCCTTCTTCCAATATTTCCTCTGTCTGCGGTGCTGATGGCCCTATTCCCATGTTCCTGCCCGTTGTTTGTATGTCCCCAATTTTCTTGAGGAACTGTCGCATGTCTATCATCTCCTCTTGAATCTTGTCCATGTGGTGTGCAACGTTGTCAAAATCCTCAGATATAAAATATTGGACCATTCGAGATATCATTTCTCCATCATCCTTCATGATCGTATACTCTAGAGGGGTTCTTTGAACCTTCATTTTCTTGCACGCACCTCCTGTCTGCATGGCTGGCCTCTTATTCCCACCTAGTTCCTGTGAGTTGGGACTTGGTGCGATCCCCTGCACTTCCTCAACCTATTTTTATTGCACTTGAGTCGACTGCATAGTGTTCCTTTTCCCCTTTTGGGTCCCTGTCTTATCTTCCCCTTCGTCTGTCTGCTTTTTCTTTGTCTGGCCCATCCTCCATTTCTTGGGCATTGGGACTTATTGAGGTTGTGTTTCTCCCTATCTGGCCTCTTCTTTCATTGTCCTTTCTGGCAAGTATTGGGTGAGGATTGGAATCTTCCATTCATCTTCCCAGTCTTTGATCACCATGTCAATGTCTCCCTCTGTGATACATTAGCGCATTTGTAGCCATTGTTATTGGGATCCTTCCACACCTTATCCACATCGTATGTCATGTGACCTTGAAGTTGGTGATCTCCTGGTACTGCATGACAAACTCTGGTGTTATTCTCCACATGTTGTTGATGTCCTCCTACAAATCATGTAGGTGTCCTTCAAATATGGACTCATTCATCCTTTTATGCCTAGCATCCGACGTGGATTTCAGCAGTAAATATCTTGCTCCCTGATTCGGTTTGGGTCTGGTACTGAAAGTTACATATCTTGGTTCCCTCCATCCCATAAAGGCTATTAACATGATTAGACATGAATAGTGAAACTCAGTTCCTAGATCATGTGCATCCTTGCAATCATCCAGGAAGAAGTTCAAGAGATAGGGTGCCCAACTCACTGTGGTGCCCTTGACGCACTGAGCTGCAACTGTGACAACCCAAATCGGAACTTCCTCCCTACAACATTTTCTTAGAAGCTTACAGGCTAATATTTTTGCACCCATTTATGTTGTGGCATCGTTGATCCTCTTGATAATGATTCCTCGTGTCTTCCTGTCGGTACCATACTTCTTCTTCATCTCTTTTGCTAGTGATTTCTCCTTAGCTTTGTCATCAAGAAACTGTGTGGGATCCATGCCCCAGGATGGAAACCCTGTTATGTTCACAATAATCTCTACATCTATCAAGATGATCTTGTCCAACCATATGTTCAAGTCATGTGTGACTTCTAATAACTGTTTGATGCACCTGCTTGTGTACTAACCTCTACCAAAATGTGGTAGATCCAACAAACCTAAAATTATTGTTTTCTCCAACCCTATTGCCTATTGGAGTGGCCGATCAATCAGTTTCCCAACTGGATTTGTGCCCACAGTCTCTAGGTATACTCTCTTTGCAAATTTCGAAAACTTTTCTATGTCTCCTACATCGTGGTCTGAGTATTTTAGCTTGTCAATCTGCCCTAGAAAGCCTGATTCCACTTGCACCCCATCTGGTATGTGCAGTAGAATGAGGGTTGCAATAGGTTACTTGTGAGGTGACCTAGGGACCTGTTTGTTGTCTTTCTTCAATGTTGTCTGGCTTGAGGTTCAAGTGGCTGTAATTTTTACTTTGGAATACCATTTCAGCCAACTCGTGACATATTCTACTATTCCTTCAGGTGGGTGGTCTAAGACAGTTGTTTGAGATTCATCTGGTTCAACTGTTGCTTCCCGATTTGGCACCATTCCATTGACTCTCAGATCTTCTTCGGTGTTCTCTGGTTGCACCTCCTTATGGTTTTCTGCGTCCTGGTTCTGTTGTTCTTGTACCTCTGTCGGTCTATATGGATCCATGCCCTCTGGTGCTAGATGTTGGGTTTCTTCCACTACAAGTGTGGGGTTCACCGGTGTGGTGTCTGGGGATAGGATTTTTTCAACATTGACGATCTTCAATGATTGATGTTCGCATTCTTCAAATTGTACTCATGACCTGGTTCTAACTCTGGGTTTTCTGGCACTCGTGCTTGCTTCTGCTTGCTTTGTAGGTGCCATGGTTGAGAATGTCAAAAATTTTTTGAGTTAGAATGTTCTATGTGACCTATGTGAACTCTTCTTTGTGCTCTTTAGCCTCTATCACTCTCTATCTATTCTCTTTTCGCAAATAGACTCTTTTCTCCCGTGTCTGTGTGTTGTATGGGCATTACATGAATCTTGTTGAGGATGCTACCTTAATTACGGGTTCAATGCACCTCTAGTTCTTTTGTACTTTCCATTACCCTACATTTTCATCTACAGTTGGCGTGATTAATGCGATGTCCCATCGGTCCTTTTCGACATTCAATTCTGCATAACTTCATGGTTTCGTACTTCTTTTTTCGTATTTCCATTTCTCATTTTTTTCCCTTTTTACTTGGTCATTGTCCTTATCCTTTCCAAATTTGTGTTCTTACGTATGTGTGTCCTTTCTGTATCCAGCGCATTGTACCTCAGTTGGTTCTTTTTTATATACTTTTTTTTTTTTAATCCTCTTCTTTTTACTGCACGGTGAGTAGTCGATTGTCCTTGTACAACTTTAGTCGGCTCCCATTGATCATCCCTCATAGTTATGCACCTGATAAGTCTCTCAACTATACAACTCCTCCGTCTATGACAGATTTTACTTTGTACGGTCCTAGTCAGTGCATTCTTATCTTTCTTGGGTGCTGAAATGATTTTCTTTCATACATCAATACTAGATCTCCTTCCTTGAAATTTTTCTTCTTCATGTGTCTATCATGCCATGCTTTGTCCCTTTCCTTTTGAACTTGTTGGTGGAATCCTACTAAAATACAGTCTTCCTCCATGGTCATTAACTAATTTAGTCTCTTATGTATTGTGACTCATTCTGTCATATGTGTGATTGTTGTTGTTAGTGTCCTATAACAATAGGATATTTGATGATTCAGATATTATATGTGGGTTTCGTGATGAAATTCCTGGGTTGCTGGCCTGATTATATCCTCAAATAAATTTTCCAATTTTATGTCCTTAGGTGATAGGATGGTCATTAGATGAATCTTATTTGAATTTCAAGTGAAAAAGTCTTTAACCTAAGTTTTTGACTTGTCTTTTAAAAAAATGATGAGTTTGTACTTTTATTAGGAAAATATCCAAAATTTCACTTTCGACAGCGAAGGGCCATTTTTCAAATCATTATAAGATGCCGAAAGCGACATCTTTTAGTAGAAAAAACAACATGTGCGAGGCGCTCTAAGATGTCAAAATGCATAAATTCTCCAATGGTTACACTGTCCCATCAGACTCTCAAACCGCCATCAGTACACATGTCATGATGATCTTATATGCTGCCGAAATCATCTATGAGGATCATTTGTCATGATCAGGACGGTTTATTATGATTCTAATTGATGTTTCAAAAAATCATTAAACCCCAAGATATCAATTCAAAACCCCAATCATGATTTCATTCGCCATTACCATTTCGTGCAACAAATGACATGAAGGTCTGTCTTAGTCGATTTTAAATAAACATCATGATCTTAGGTTCCTTATTTACTGAGTGATTGTTTTAAAAGCCCATACATCCACAAATTTGTTGGTCTCACAAATTTCCATCATCTGTTTTTCCTGTCTTTTTTCCTAGCATTGGTCTACCATCCATCAACCCAGATTTCAATATTTTCAGGATATTAACAGGTTTTTTGCAGATGTCTATTGGAGGAGCATTTCTCAAGAGGGAGCTGCAAGATGTTTCCTATCTGGAATCTCATCCATAGATTTTTCAAATGTTCAAGGATGCAAGCTGCTACAGGTTTTGTGAAAAATTACAAGGGTATCATCAGGGAATTACAGAGGCGTTTGCCAAAAGTTTTGATGGAGCCAAAGTGAAATTGGGTCCTCTAGAAATGCAGATAGATGAGGCAAGTGTTGTTGCAGCAACTGAAATGCCTGGAGAGGGTGAGAGGTGGTTCAATACCACTTCCATTAAAGACATTGAATTTAGATCTTACCTTATGCCATAATTCCAGAGCATTATTTGGAAAAAGGATGTTCCCAGGAATTACTTGGAAGACAAATGGCAGAAATGGTTGAAGGTTACTCAGGTGTACATAACATGTGAAGGGAGGTATGGCAGTGTCATGTTGTACCATTTCAGTATTATCAATCATTTCACAGGAAGAAACCCGCTGAACTTGCCTCATTATTTTCATAGGAGCCTCACCAAGATGGCACACAAATTTCAAGCTAAACCTGATAAAATAAACAGTAGATTGTTCCATCATGGCCTCACCAAGCTTATAATGATGGGGGGACTCTAGAGAAGAGAGAGGACATGGGACTATCTCCTGTTTTGGGGAGAATTCGATCAAGAGATCCAGCATAAGGGTAAGAACACACCTACAAAGAAGTCATCTACACCAAAGAGCAGCAAGAGAAAGAGAAGAGCCATGTTACCAGTTCAGACAGAATAACCAAACCCTTCACCCAGGTCTAAGAAGGAAAAAAAGAAGTTTGATTTTGATCAGGGAATAGAGGTCCAAGGCAATATTGTTGAGAAAAACATCTTGAATTTTCCATACTCAGATTCTGAGTCTGAAACACCCATGAAGGATAGAGAATAAACTGCAGTTGAAGATCCAACCTTGGAGTTACTTGAGACATCAACAAAAAAGAATATCTATAAAGAATCCAATATTCAGAAGTTGAAAGAGGAAGCGATAGAGCTTAGGCTGTTAGAAAGAGTCATCAAATCCCAGAATTAGTCTATGAAAAGAACATCTGATGAGGTAAGAGACTCATTTAAAAGGTTAGCTCTAATGCATGTAGCTATGAAAAGGAAGAATAAAAGTTTGTCTAAGAAGAACCAGAAATTTTACCAAATGATCAAACTCCTGAGGTTTAAGATAACACATAGAAGACCTAAAACAGGAGATCATCTCCATTTAGAAACATTGACTGAAGTTTCTATGGACCTAAACAAGGAATTCTAAGAGTTGGATAGAGTAAAGGAAACAAATTTTTCAATTTTGAATGGTTTTGGAAAACTCAGGAATTTCAGCAGCTTATTCGTTTTCCTTAAAGCATTGTTAGCTATCGAAAGCTCCACTTTCGGTAGCTAATACTACTCTATTTTATACATGTATGCCACCGAAAGCATAGAAACTAGAAGAATGCTCATCTTTTTTCTCAGATCAAAGATTTTTGTTTCTAGATAATTTGGAAGGGGTTCCAAATGAAAGATAAAAATTAAAGGATACATATCATCATCCCTTTCTATATTTTGAGGCAAATGATAAGGCAAGAAGGTTAAGTGGCTTTTCAATTTTTGGTAAAAAATTTTATATTTGTCAAAGAAGGATTTTGAAGCGCCTTGTCGTCACTTTAAAAATTATTGAAGATGTGAGATATTGTTGAAGTTGTCGAACATTGTTGAAGATTTAGTTGTTAAAGGTTTGACCTTTAAATTAGGACTTGATCCTACATATAATACTATTTTTGATTTTATTCTATTTTAAGTATTTCATATCCATTTTTATAGGATCTTGAACTTGTTGGAAGATTGATTGTTGTCATTGATGTCAACCAACCCTAGTCATGGGTTTTGGACCACAAGATTGATAAAGGTATTTGGACATGAAGAAAAATGCACATGCATATACAACACCCATGAATGGATAGTATACATCATACTGTTTCCGGTGGTATGTGGAACGTCACATGGATCCTCATGGTTGAGGAGAAATGAATTTTTGAAGACGACAAAGTGAATTGAAAAAGGAAGTACATGTAGGCCCTGAAAATAATTAAAGAAAATAATTACAAAATAAGAAAGTGTCAGGTCGGCCCTAATGTTAAAAGGAAGTGAAATAAATGGTATAAATAAATATCATTATACATTCATTTGATACAAGTCGAATTTCAGAGGGAAGAAGAAGTAAAATAAGGCCAGATTTCAAGGGAGGATGAAGTCTCTTGGTGATGTGTTCTAAGGTATGTTATTTTCCGGTCATCTTACCATTTTTGTTATAAATTTTTTTCTAGAACGATTTAGATGGTGAAATTGCTATGGTATTGAGAATACATATAAAGGTACCTCTGGTAAAAATTTTATCTCTTTATTCTCTATAATTATGGAGATACACTCTGTGGAATATAGGGTTTGTGACCAGTCCTGAAACTAGTCAATAAACAAGTGTTCTAGGTAAAACAGTCATAATTTTTTCATACAGACTCCAAATGAAGTGGGACCACTTCCATTGGAAAGAGTGCGGACCATAGTTTCTTGTGTGCAAGTTTCAAAATCACACGTTAAATATTGAGCGCGGAGCATGCTGTACAAGTTGGGTCTTCTTAACAGACCAGAATTGAATAGAGTCTACCATTCTTTCTATAACCTCTTTTTGGGGAGGATTCAAGGAGTGAAAATTAGAGGAGTTTCAGAGAATACATTGAGTAACATTATCTACAGGATCATATTACTCCAAGAATTGAATAATTGCAGAAATTGAAGAAGTC
>ML781323.1:347109-361054 GCA_009831015.1 Picea engelmannii | reverse complement strand
TGATTATTTCTCATATATTGTGCATGGTGTATTGTGGTGTATTGGTGTAACTCTTATACTATTGTTCATTGCTCATTGGATGTAATTGAATGGTTTAATTATAAGTTTAAAAAGGTTTTTAAATTGTACTTGATATTGATTCACCCCCCTCTCAGTATCAACAGAACTGTTATGTAAAGGATATAAATCCTATGACTCTTAAGAAAAGATGGTTGGACTTGGGATGACCAAAATGTAAAAACGCTCATGGGCTTTAAGTGACTGTAATGAATGAATACAAAGACTTTATTTCCATATTCTTGTGTCATTTTTCTGTGGTCAAGTGTTTCTGATGTAAATTGTTATTTCTTTGTTTCTCATATTGTTTTTCTGTTCTCATTTATTATAAGAAGAGTATGCTCAAAATTTGTCATTGACACCCTGATCAGGCTTGAAGACAATGTTTATGTTTTCTTTATTCAGATTGAATGCAGAATTCAGATAATGTCTCCTCTGCATTTGAAATGACCCCTTATATTTTCCTCTCTCCATCTCAAAAATTATAAGAATCCACTAATGTGATTGTCTTGTCTGGTTACATATGTCTCTGTTATTTATTCATTAAACCGTTTTTAATCTTTGACTCCATTTTTCTCAATGGTCCTTTTTATGTCTCAACCAAATCAATTAATAAATGCATAAAAAAACCCATGTTCTGCATAACTAGCTTAATATCCTATTCCAAACAAAGTTAGATCAAACACAGAGATCTCTATCTGAGTCTTGGAGGGATAGATCCAAGACTTGAAGTGGTTTTGATGTTGCCTCTATGACTTCCTCCAAGGCTTGAGAAAATTACATAGTGCTAACAGAATGACGACCATAATGGGAAACTTTCCCAAGTAGTACACTTCAAAGTTCCAGATCTGATCACTAATGGTGGATAGTGACCAGACACAAGAAGGATGAGATCATTCACCTGGCGACTCCAATCTCTAGATCAGTTCCTATTCGAATACTCCACCAGAGGAAGGAAGTGAAACATGGAAAGATCAGGTATTCAAACTCAAATTGTATCCAAGATATTGGTTGCTTTATCGGTAATTGTATTCTCTCCTATTATAATCCAGGTGAAGAATTAATTGATGAAGCTCATAATGATCATGATCAAGCTGAATAACCTTAAAGAATTTCTCCTTTGCCTATAGCTCTGGTATACACTCCCATATCTGTCGATAGTCCAGTCAGACACAAATGTCATGCTTCATCTCCTCCCATGGTTGAATATCTAGTTAACCATCATCCCTTTGCTTTACCCCCTATAGCAACAAATATCCCAGACAGATACAAGCCTCTAGATTTGCCTCCTATCTCCATGACTTCCCTTCCAATTATAACAATAAGTTGCCTAGATTTGATGGAGAGGATGCCAATATCACTGTCGAAAAACACATCTAGAGGTTTGAAGATTTCCTTGAACTTTATGAGGTTTAAGATGACGATGTCTATATCAGTGTGTTTTCCTTGTCTTTGCAAGGTAAAGTTAAAAATTGGCTTAAAAACCTTCCAGCTACAAGCATTAGAAATTTTCATTAGTTCATGCAAGTTTTCTTAGATAGGTGGGTGATCATGGGAAATGTTTTCCTCATCCTAGAAGAGTATGACCACTTGAAAAGAAATCTAGGAGATATTGTACAACAGTTCTCAAACAGGTTCAATAAGGTGTATCATTCAATACTTGTGGATTTAAGGCCACCTCCTGGTTTAGCTCAATTTCATTACCCAGATTCCTTTGATCTGGAAATGACATTCCAGTTAAGAGAAAGAGACAGTGCAACCCTTGGGGAAATGAAAAATGTTCCAATTGATGTAGAAGATAATTTACTGCACAAAAGGTCCAAGCTAAGAGCAGAGGAAAAGGCCAGAACTGAAAAGAAGTGTATGACACCTTCAGAAGTGAAGCTAGACGTCCTGGCCAACACTGTAAACGAGATGATGCAGGAAATTAGTAACAAAGAGGGAATTGTTGTTCAAGGACCTTGTGTTCCATTAATGCCAGAAAGGGAAAGGATCAATGTCCCCAACCACCTTGCAGCCCAGCCTCAACATTTTGATTCACCCAACGATTACTTCATGTACTCAGTCAATGACAGAGTCAAAGATGAAGTTCACAATCAGAAGGTGGAGGAAGATTCTCCTGGTATGATATGCATGTTCAATGGAATTTCATCCATGGATGATTCACCCAAGCTTGATTGGTATGATGACAATTATGGTCGCAATGAAAAAATTCTTGGGGTAAGTGGACATACTTTACCCTTACGATTCTCTTCTTTTAAATTTTTGAAGGAAATTTCTGAACAAGTGATAAATATCAAAGAAGGTAAATCTTTTGATGAGATAGTGAAGGATATTAGTGTTGATAAAGAAGCTATTTCAGATCCAGGATTACGATATCCAAGTTTATCTGATTTTCAAAGTTCAGGGGAAAATTCAGAGCCTGAAACAAAATTTGAAAATTGGAATGTAACTTTGTACCATTAGATGATAATTCACTTCAAATTTTGAAGGAAGAAAATGCAGAAAATTTTCAAGAAAATGGAAGTTGCTTGCCCCTATGTTTTTCCTCACTCCTGAGAAAACATTACAAACATATTGTAAACAGTAAGAAGGAGGAATTTTCTAATGCATCAGTTGAGGAAAACAAGGGAGATACAGAAGCTGATCCATAGGTGAAACCCTTGATCCTTTTTGAAGGTCAAACCTCAGAGGAAATCATGAAGCCCAAAATAGGTGATGAGTTGATCCATTTTGATTCACTTCCTTTATTCTTTAATTCATTTCAAAGTTTGAGAAGGAATCTTGGCCATATCACGGTTAAGAATCATAGTGCGAGCAAAGCCCATTCCATAGTCATCAAAAGCATTTTATGACCCTATAGTTGATATTCTAGATAATGTGTGTTTTCAAAGTCTGGTTTCATTTACTCCTATTGAATTAAAAAAATGTTATGATATGGATATGATCAGACAGTCTACCCCACTGTCTGGTTCAACAGAAATATCAGTGCAAAACCCATCAGATGAGATACAAAAACATCTTAAAATGTTCAAAGATTGGAAGAACTCACGAGAAGCACAAGGTTAGGAGATGGAATGGACTTATTCCAAATGAAAAGAAATAACTCAGGACTATTTTGACCCTATATATATCTATATGGAAAAAAAAATCATGGAAGGGCCACAATACATTTTCAGTAGTTTATTGGTTTTTCAGATTGATCAATTTTGATGTAAGGGAGATCAGGATAGAAATCCTTATCACATATCATTACCAGATCTACATCTGAGTTTGGTTAAAATCAATCAAAGAGCCTAGGTTTCAGATCCAATTTTTGACTGGTTGTACTGGATGTCTCATATTGATTAGGATAAAGCATTCTCGGGATTAGAATAGGATGTATGTATATAAATAAGATCATCATATCAACGTTTTTATCAGATTTATCGTATACAAATAATCTTGCAGGGAAAGTATGTGGTTTATTTTGTTTTATGTTTTACTTCAAAGACTCAGTCAAGGTGAGAATGGATAATCAGTTGATTTCCAGTCACCAAGGTACAATACAGATCAAGATATAGGTTGTGGGATCATCGTAATGGATAAGGCACTGATTTATGAAACTGGAGATATGATATTCTTGACACCTCCTCGGGAGATGCCATCCCCAATTGGAGCCTATATATGTTAGTGTCCTATAACGATAGTAGATCTGACGATTAAGATATTATATGTGGGTTTCGTGATGAAATTCCTGGCTTGATGGCTTGATTCTGTCCTCAAATAAATTTTCCAATTTTATGTCATTAGGTGATAGGATGGTCATTAGATGAAGCTTCTTTGAATTTCAAGTGAAAAAGTCTTTAAATTAAGTTTTAGACTTGTATTTTCAAAAAGTGATGAGTCTATACTTTTAATAGGAAAAAATCCAAAATTTCACTTTGGGCAGCTAAGGGCCATTTTTCAAAGCATTCTAAGCTGCCGAAAGTTGTCGCTTTCAGCAGAAAAAACACCATGTGTGAGGCGCTCTAAGCTGCCGAAATGAAGAATTTCTCCAACGGGTAGACTATCCAATCAGACTCTTAAACTTCCATCAGTACACATGTCATGATGATATTCTATGCTGCCGAAATCATCTATGAGGATCATTTGTCACGATCTAGGTGATTTATTATGATTCTAATTGATGTTTTAAAAAATAATTAAACCCCAAGATATCAATTTGAAACCCCAATCATGATTTCATTCGCCATTACTATTTCATGTAGCAAATCACATGGAGGTTTTTCTTAGTCGGTTTTAAATAAACATCATGATCTCAGGTTCCTTATTTGTTGAGTGTTTGTTTTAAAATCCCATACATCCATAAATTTGTTGGTTTCACGAATTTCCCTCATCTGTTTTTCATCTCTCCTTTTTCCTAGCATTGTTCTCCCATCGATCAACCTAGATTTCCATATTTTCAAGATATTAACAGGTTTTTTCCAGATGTCTACTAGAGGATCATTGCTCAGGAGGGCGCTGCAAGATGTTTCCTATCTATAATCTCATCCATAGATTATTCAAATGTTCAAGGATGCAGGCTGCTACAGGTTTTGTGAAAAATTACAAGGGTATCATCAGGGAATTGTAGAGGCGTTTTCCAAAAGTTTTGATGGAGCCAAAGTGAAATTGGGTCCTCTAGAAATGCAGATAGATGAGGCAATTGTTGCTGCACCAACTGAAATGCCTGGAGAGGGTGAGGGGTGGTTCAAGACCACTTCCATTAAAGACATTGAATTTAGATCTTACCTTAAGCCAGAATTCCAGAGCATTATTTTGGCAAAAGGATGCTCCTAGGAATTACTTAGAAGACAAATGGAAGAAATTGCTGAAAGTTATTCAAGTGTACATAACGTGTGAAGGGAGGTATGATAGGGTCATGTTTACCATTTCAGGCTTATCAATCATTTCACAGGAAAAACCCCTCTGAACTTGCCTCATTATATTCATAGGAGCCTCACCAAGATGGCACAAAATGTTCAAGCTAAAATTGAGAAAATAAACAGTAGATTGTTCCATCATGGCCTCATCAAGATTATACTGATGGGGGAACTCCATAGAACAGAGAGGACATGGGACTATCTCCTTTTTTTAGGAGAATTTGAGCAAGAGATCTAGCCTAAGGGTAAGAACACACCTATAAAGAAGTCATGTATACCAAAGAGAATCAAGAGAAAGAGAAGGGCCATGTCACCAGTTCAGACACAACAACCAACCCCTTCTCCCAGGTCTAAGAAGGAAAAAAAGAATCTTGATTTGGATCAGGGAATGGAGGTCCAGGGCGGTATCGTTGAGAAAAACATATTGAATTTTCCATACTCAAATTCTCAGTCTAAAACACCCATGAAGGAGAGAGAAGAAACTACAATTGAAGATCCAACCTTGGAGTTACCTGAGACATAAAAAATAAATATTAGTAAAGCATCCAAGATTCAGAAGTTGAAAGAGTAAGTGACAAAGACTAGGCTGTTAGAAAGAGTCATCAAATATCGGTATCAAGCTATGAAAAGAACATCTGATGAGGTAAGAGACACATTTAAAAGGTTAGCTCTAATGCATGTAGCTCTGAAAAGGAAGAATAAAAGATTATCTAAGAAGAACCAAAAATTTTACCAAATGATCAAACTCTTGAGGTTTAAGCTAACACATAGAATACCTAAACCAAGAGCTCATATCAGTTTAGAAACATTGGTTGAAGTTGATATGGACCTAAACAAGGAATCCTAAGAGTTGGATAGAGTAAAGGAAACAAATTTTGCAATTTTGAATGGTTTTGGAAAACTCAGGAATTTCGGCAACTTATTTGTTTTCCTTAAAGAATTGTTAGCTGTCGAAAGCTTTGCTTTTGACAACTAATCCTACTTTTTTTTATACCTATAAGCCACTGAAAGCGCATAAACTGGAAGAATGCTCATCTTTTTTCTCAGATCGAAGATTTTTGTTTCTAGATCATTTGGAAGGGGTTCCAAATGAAAGATAAATACTAAAGGATACATATCATCATCCCTTTCTAGTTTTTGAGGCATATGCTAAGGCAAGAAGGTTAAGTGGCTTTTCAATTTTTGGTAAAAAATTGCTTATTTGTCAAAGCAGGATTTCAAAGTGCTTTGTCATCACTTTGAAAATTATTGAAGATGTCATATATTGTTGAAGTTGTCGAAGATTGTTGAAGATTTAGTTGTTAGAGGTCTGACCTTTAAATTGGGACTTGATCCTACATATCATAGTAGTTTTGATTTTTTTCTATTTTAAGTATTTCAAATCCATTTTTATAGGATCTTGAACTGTTATGTAAAGGCTACAAATCCAATGACTCTTAAGAAAAGATGGTTGGACTTGGGATGACCAAAATGTAAAAATTCTCACTGTCTTTAAGTGACTGTAATGAATGAATACAAAGACTTTATTTCTAGATTCTTGTGTCATTTTTCTATGGTGAAGTATTTCTAATGTAAATTGTTATTTCCTTGTTTCTCATATTCATTTTTTGTTCTCAATGCTTATAATAAGAGTATGCTCAAGATTTTTCATAGACAGCCTGATATGGCTTAAAGACAATGTTTATGTTTTCTTCTAAAGATTGAATGCATGAGTCAGCTAAGCTCTGCTCTGCATTTGAAATGACCCCTGATATTTTCCTCTCTCCATCTCACAAATTATAAGAATCCACTGATGTGACTGTCTTGCCTAGTTACATATGTATATGTTATTTATTCATTAAACCATTTTTAATCTTTGAATCCATTTTGATCAATGATCCTTTTTATGTCTCAACCAAATCAGTTAATAAATCCATAAAGAAAACCATGTTCTGCATAACTAGCCTAGTATCCTATTCCAAACAAAGTTATATCAGATAGAGAGATCCCTCACTAAGTCTTGGTGGGCTAGATCCAAGACTTGAAGTGGTTTTGATGTTGCCTCTTTGACGGCCTCCACAACCTTGGGCAAATTACAGAGTGCTAACAGCTGCTACGCGGAAGCTTGGTACTAAGACTTCTAATGGCACCACTTCTTCTTGGCCATAGACCAGTTTAAATGGCGTGTGCCCTGTAAATTTTTGCATGTAGTCCTGTAGGCCCATAATATTGTTGGTACTTTGAGTTCCTAGTCATCCCTGTTGACGTTACAAATCTTTGTCAGTGCATTCTCTAGGATTTTGTTAAATGCTTCCACTGTGCTATTTTCCTTTGGGTGATATGGTGTACTCTTTTGATGATGGACTTCAAACTATTCATTCATAGAATTGATGGTGTTGTTTATGAAGTGCGTGCCTTGGTCTCTCATCAAAAAAATTTGGCACCCAAATCGAGTGATTACTTGTTCAAATAGGAAGTGTGTTGTTGTTTATGCACTACAATCCTTCACTGGTGCAGCTTCCGCCCATCTTGTTATGTACTCCGTCGTGATGATAATGTACCTAGATCTTGTTCTTTTTGCTGGTGGGTTAATTGGTCCCACAAATTCTATTGCCCAATATCGAACTCCTACAAGGTTATTTGTGGTCGTAATGGCATATTGTCCCTTTTGTTGGGTTTACCTACTCTTCGATAGACATCACATATTTGATAGTACTCCTTTGAGTCTCTGTGAATCGTTGGCCACCATATTCTTGTGCGCAATACCTTCTGTGTGGTATCTTTTCCTACGAAATGTCCTCCTTCTATTCCCTCGTGGGATTCTGTTAAGACTCTTGGTATTTCATGCTCTAACACGTACCTTCGCAAGATGCTATTTGCACCCATTTTGTATAAGTTTCCTATGATTAGTTGATAGTCTGTAACCCAGACTACCATGTTTTTCTTATGTGCGGTGTTATATTCTTGTGGTGTAATACCGGTTCTCAAGTATTGAATGATATTTGCAAAGTATTCATCAACGATCTGGGCTGAGAATAATTTTGCATCTTGGAAGTTGTCTTCTAAATTTGTAGGTTTTTTTCCATTTGTGACTCTTGATATGTGGTCAAGTCCTGCATTCAATTTTCCTAGTTTGACTATTACTTCAAAGTCAAATTATTGAAAAAGCAGTAACCATCGGTATATTATCCCCGCCGACACTAGATTTTTGACTAGGTATTTCAGGGTTGAGTGATATGTGAACATCTTAAAGTGTTTTCCCAATAAGTAGTGTCTGAACTTTTGTAGTGCGTAGACCATATCTAGGCCTTCTCTCTCCATGGTGGTGTAGTTTTGTTCTGATTCTGATAGTTTTCTTCTTGCAAAGGCTATCAGGTGATCCAAGTCTCTTACCTTTGGCTACACCAAGATATCTCCAAGTGTTATGGCTGATGCATCTACATGCACATGGAATGTCTTCTCCCAATCTGGAAATACTAATATTGGCACGGTGACCATATTTTCCTTAAGGGTATCCAGACCGTGTTGACACTCGTCGTTCCATTGAAACTTTGTATCCTTTCTTAACAAATTTTCCATTGGTGCAGTAATCTGCGCGTACCCTTTGATAAATTTCTTGTAGTATCCTGTGTGTCCCAATGTCGCTCTTAGTTGACAGATAGTTTTTGGTGGTGGTAAGTTAACAATTACTATAATCTTTGCAGGATCTACTATTAAACCTTGTTTTCATACTATGTGGCCCAATAGTATCCCAAAAGGTGTTCTGAATATGCATTTCTTTATGTTCAATGATATCCAACACTACCTACATATTTGTAACATCAGTCATAAGAATTCTACATGGTCTTTGAACAAACTATAGACTGTCCAATCATCCAGTTATACCTCTAGGAACTGATGGATGAATTCTTTAAACGTTACGATGACTACTCTGGAAAATATTGTTGGTGCATTCTTCAGTCCAAACGGCATGATTCTGTACTGGTAGGATCCCCATTATGTCACAAATGTGGTCCTGTATTTGTCTTCTTGTGCTATCTTAATATGATGGTAGCCTAAGAATCCATCATTGAATGAGTAAGCTTCATGTCCACCTACTTTCTCCAACACTTCATCTGTGAAAGGTGTAGGGAACAGGTCATGTAGGCATGCATCGTTCAACTTCCTTAGGTCGATGCATATCCTTATTCCTCCTTGTTTTTTGTCCTGAACTACCATCGGCCTTATCCATTCTGATTCTTCGACCAGTTCTATAATTCCATCTTTGAGCATCTTGTCGATCTTAGCTTTGACTTTTTGATTATATATTGGGTTCAATCTATATGGTCATTGTCTGATCGATATCGCTTCAATTCTGAGTGGTATAACCATTTCTTCTATCTCTCCTGCTATACCCTTCATCTCTGTAAATGTTGTAGGAAACAAGTCATTGTACTCACGCAGTAACTCTATTATGCTATCTACCATTTGTTCATCCCAATAATCTCCAATGATGGCCATTTTGGGATTCTCAATTATCCCAATGTTGACTTTCTTTACCTTGATTGATGAGGAAATAACTTTTGATTCTATGGTTGGACCTTACACTTCTCTTTCTCCTTCTGCTTCTTCGATCTGAATATCACGCAGATTGTCTTCATCTGGTGCTTCCTCCTGCACATGGTAACATGACAATAGTTCTTTGACTACCTGTTTGTTCCATTGTTGTTCTTCTGTGATAAGTTCTACTTCTCGTTCTTTGATGAATATCACTCCTCTTATCTATTTAAGATTTGCATCTATGTTGGGGTTCTCATGCTCGAATGAGAAAGTGACTGTAAAATTATGTTGCGATGTCATCCAGGTTGTAGTTCCTTTGTGCAGTTCCTGGTCTATATAACAATTCACTGGTATGCCCTCTAGAGTTTGTATGAAAAGATGAGGCCATTCTTATGGGGGTGTCAATTTCCACAGCGTTCTACACTTCTCCAAGTGTTTCGCTGGTGCCCCCTATCCATCGTACCTTTGTTGCTTGTTGTCTTTTTGTTCTACGCCAAACCTTATGTGCAGTAACCACTTACATTGGTACCAATATGTGATTGTCTCTTTGTATGCGCCCCACCATCTTGAAGGTGTGGCCTTGAGTGCTATATCAAGTGCTAATAGTCTCTAATTCTCTAAAACTTCATCTTCATACTATGCCAATAATGTTTCCAAATCGCTTATTTCGTGGAAAATGGGTGGCTCCCTTATTTTCGTGCCTACTCATCTTACTATGTGGTCTATTCGTGCACATATTCTCGTGGATACTTTGTGTAGCCTTTGTTTCCAGTTTTCTAGACCATTGTATGAGTCTATCACACATGAAGTGATTCTCCGCCAACTGAGTATCCCATCTGCAATTAGGTTTACATAATATTCATTGCGTGCAGTTGTTCTGTACAACTGGTTGATTTCCTCTAAGTCTAAGCAAGTAGGTTCTACAAACCTCTCCCCTTCTAATGGGTTTAATGGCGTGAAGACCTTGTATTCCCCTGATTCAAATGTCATTTTCCTTATCTTCAAGTTGATTATGGCCTGGTTGTCATACACCCAATCCATACCAAGCAACGCAAGATATGGTGTTGTGTCATACACTATTTCAATGAATTCAAAGTCTACTTTAGTGTGCACTCCATCTAGGTCTACTGTCAATTTTTTTAATCTACCGATTGGTAGAACTCTGTGTTGGTTTGTTAGTTTTAGTTGAACAAGTGAATATCCTAATGTGGGCTCTCCCATGCATTGCCATGTATTCTTTGGTAGTACATTAAATTCAGATCCTAGATCCAGTATGATATCTCCCATGTTGAAATATTCGATGTTTGCATTCAGTCTAAACTCCCTACTTGTTCTTCTCCTGGTATCTAGGTGATTGACTATCTTTTGTTCAAGTTTCCTTTTATCTCTATGCTACATCTTTCTAATATGTTTTGCAATATTTTAACAGATGATGGATCACTTAATACTTTGACACGTGATTGCACGAATCCTTTGATTGTACTTACTTGTTCCATGCGTTGCATTTCGTTGGTATGATCCAATACTGGAGGCATATCGTACTCTGATGATTCCTTTCTTTGCTACGCGGTTGAAGTCGATGCCATGTATTCATTCTTAAATTCTTGTTTGGCTTCCTTAAATATTGCCTCTTCGTTCTACGCATCAAATTGTTTCCTTGGTTCGGTGTTCTTATTCACCCACTAATTTTGTGCTTGCTCTAGTCGGACTATGTCATTTCTTGTTTTAGCTCCTCCGTGAGTAACTATATTGATGTTTCATCCTTCATCCCTTGCTTCAGCTGAAATCCACTGAACATTCTGGTTGTTTTGGTTCCTTTTTTCCTAGATCTTTACTAATAGTGTTGGACATTCTTCTGTGTCATGATCTGATGTGCAGAAATACATACAAGTCTTCAGTGGAAGCATATATTATCTTGCATAATGTCCTAGTTGTTGACAATTGTGACATACCACTGGTCCTCTAACTCATCTGAAATATCCTCTCACTTGTCTTCCACATATGTAGCATGCTCGATCTCCTCTTGGCACATTAGACTGAGGCGCCTGATTATACTACGTGGTATTGTACTGAGGCTGTATTGTCTTTTACTGTGGTTGTGCATTAGTATATGGTTGTTGTGCAGTATTATACTGCTACTACGCAGTGTTGTATGGAGATGAAACTTGGTTAAACTGTGGTGCGGTTTTCCCAATCATCATTTCTGTCTGCACTCTATATGCATCTTTGTCGTCGTGGCCTACTGACTTGCAAAATTTTCAATATGAACTCTTTGGGATTGTATGGTATTTTTGCATCATTGTGCTAGTGATAAGGATCGTGACTCAGTTTCTTGTAGATTTCGCATCATAATCCTCATGTTGGTAATTTATTTGGCATTTCTCCTTCCATATACTGTGTGAATGTCGAACATTCATTCTTGTGGTGTCCTTCCGTCTTGCATGTAGTGAACCAAACAACTTCTCATTTGTCCTTACTCTTATTCTGGTTTACCTAGAACGTAATTTCTTCAAATCCTTCTTCAGTTCTTCGATAACTGGATCCGTCTGATGATACTGGATTTCTTCCAGTTGTAGGGGTGCATGCAGAGCCTCTGCCTACATATGGAACTTTTGTTGTGGCAATGGGTATTTTAAGTGTGGGAGCAATGAGTTGACAAACAAGTGACGATGCTACATATAGGTCATGAGATATTTTAACTTTCCCTTTAGTCGCTTGAATCTTTGGTCAATCTCCCATATAGATTCTCCCGGTTTTTGTCTAATTTTGATCATCTCATTCATGTATTGACCCTCTAAACTCATATTATGGAATTCATATATTAGCAGTTTCTTGATATCTGCAATTGTTCTGGTTGTCCCTGGGGGATTTTTTGTAGCTAAACTCATATACCAATCCATTACACGATCCCTTAGTGTAATTACTAGCTGTGCCAATTTAGTGTCTTCATTTGTGATATGTTTTGCTTCCCAAATCTTCTCACAGATGAACAACTATTTTTCTGGGTCCATTGGTGCTTCTCCTCTAAATTATGGTAACCTGATGGTAGGGTCATGTCCTACCATCCTAAATGTCGAACTACTTCCTCTACACAGTGTAGATACTTGAATAGTTCTTCATGAACTGGATCCTTGAGTTGTTGTTCCTTGTGTATATGTACTTCCTGTTGTCTAACTGCTTCTGAACTTCGGTTGTCTAAACGGTGGTGTTATCTTTGGTGGTTTTGTCGCACATGGGTTTATGGGTTCCACACTGACATTAAATTGATAGGATTGTTTCCTTATCTTCAGGGGTGATTTTAAGAACCCCCCCTAAATTTGTATGTATAATAAGTGGGTGAACCCCATGATACATAGGAAAAATTGAAGGCTATTTTATCAATAATATAATATGTATATATAATTTTTTGGCGAATCTTTTATTCAATTATATAATCTTGTAAAATCTTAGTGAAACTTTCACTGAATTATAAACTCTTGTAAAATCTTGGAAAATATTTCAATGAATTATAAACTCTTGTAAAATCTTGGTGAATGTTTCACTGAATTATAAAACCTTGTAAAGTCTTGGATTTTTTTTTGATAAAGTATAAAACCATATATACTAATAGGAAAATGTATTCATTAAACTGTAATTTACTACTTTTACATATTTGGAAAAAGAAACATAATTTGTCCATCCTCTAGACAATGTTGTAAGAATTAGGGGTTATGTTTGTCAAGGTTCTCATTGTACACTCTTGCATATCCCTCTATCCGTTTTGATAATATTTCACCACAGAGTTCATATGTGTTTATCATGACCACCATTTATGTCAAGCTCTAGATATATTAATATTTTCTCTACCACTTCTATTATGGATTCTTTATTATTGATTCATTGATTATGAAAGGACCCTTCAAAAAAGTTCATCATATATTATAGAATGTTCTTAAATAGGAGAACACATAATTGTATCCATCAATAACTCCAAAAGTATCAAAATATTGACATGTCACATTCCATGCACGACTTCCTCTCTAATCATTCATTTGTACTAAAAAATGACCCCTTTCCGAGGAAGACAGGTCTCTTTTATCTCTTATATTTTTATTGTCTTATACAAAAATAAAGGGATACATAAAGGCTACAAAAATTGTTGTCACCCCCCCTTGGACCCCCCTAGCGACAGTTGTGGGGGGGAAATCCCCCCCACACCCCCTGTTAGGGAATGGGGTCCAAGCACGACTTAAGAAAACCTCTAAATTAGGAAGATAATTAGGCTCCACAACCAACACTTAAAATTGGATTTTATGAACTATCTTGTCTCTATATTTCTTGTGAATCTTGTTCATCCCTTGAGGTTATTTTATCTCAAAGAGAGAAGAATTGTGATTCTCTATCTATCCCCTATTGTTATTTTTTATCTATGAAATACACCAAAGGTTGTTGTTATTAGACTTTATCCACAATTGACATTTTGATTA
>ML781323.1:325817-346089 GCA_009831015.1 Picea engelmannii | reverse complement strand
AAAGAGATGATAGTTTAATCACATATAGGAGATAATAATATTGCTCAATTCTTTTGTTTCTCCATTATAATTTGTTTGGGATTTTTAGTGGATTGCAATTGAGAAAATACACCATTTTGTAGAAGAGGACAACCATTGATTTTTCTTTTTATCTTATTGATATAAGGTATAATGGGACAAGTTAAAAATGAAGTAGCTCCGTTGGCAATTCAAACCTTCAAATTATGTTCAGAGAATTTGAGTATGGTGTAAATTTATCCACATTGAAAAAATTCAGAGTGCAGAAATCCTATAAATAAGAGACAAAGGTTTTGGGGACCAAAAGCCTCCCATCGAGGAAGTGTTTTCTGAATTGGATCCTTAAATATTTGAAATCACATAGATTATTTCTATGGTTAATTATGTACTTAAGGGCCCTTTGAATTTACATGAAAAAAGTTTAATGAAGCCTTAGAAAATTTCTTCATGGCCTTTGGAAAAATGACAAAGGAAAAAGTTGTGCAGTGTTTAGAGTGATGTAGAGATATGGATAAGTTGAAAGTGATCTTGTTACTTTTCACTCCATACAAGTTCAAGGCATGCAACCTTGCAAAATGCATAGGAAAAGGAGGGAGTTGGAGGAGATCATAGCTTCACTATCCACACTCTGTTATAGGTTTAAGTGTTATGAGATTAAGAACAAGTCTTCAACCATGACAAGCCCAAGTTTCCAAACAAACGACCCTTAATCCCATGCTCACCCATATGAACGACATGCCACACAATTATAAAAAAAAAAAAAATTAATTCAACGATCTAAGTCGCTTTGACCAAAAGGTAGAGGGCCTGATAGGTCGTCCCGAGACCCAGGCTGGTGATCTTCTCGAGAATTCCAAGCACCTAGAGCCCCCGCCTTACCTCTGCACTATGCGTCAAATACATATAGTGAGGACCATATATATAAACCCACATAACCATTTATGCACTACCAATGTGGGATAAATCCCATTGAGTGAGTTAATCAACACCATTGATCACTTGATCGGACGGTTGCTGAGTCTTTTGCACCATAGCCAAAGATTTGAATTTTGAAAGCTCGCATAAGGCGTTCACCTTGAAATCTAGCTATGGGTTGATATGTGTATCAGTACTGTTTCACTTTCCATATTCATCAAGTAAGCATGTAATGGCACCCGCATGATTTCCACAAGCAATATCATAATTGACACTATCACCAACCATCATGACTTCTCTTGGTGAAACTGCCCATGCCTTCACACTCTCTCTTATGTTCATCAGTTGGAATTGTCTCTGCCTATACCTGTGAACGATCCAAATATTTCACTAAGAGGAAAATAAGTATTGGGAACCCCACCACCATATTTGCACAAGGGTTTAGTGATGCAAGAAGGGAATCTCTATTTATTGAGTGATGTTCATCTTCCTTCACAATAAAGTAATAATATCTTATGAGAGATCCTAAAATCTAGCCTAAGAAAAATAAAATACAATTTTCTACAACTATCAAGTCAAAAATACAATAAGCATGGGGTGGTCAAGCCACAGGTACAATGATCTAAACCAAACAACCCCGAAAGAGAGGGACATCTCCATAAATGAGGGAAGAAAATAGTTCTAAGGTGAAATGTATAGCCTCCAAAGGGTCTCCAAAGAACGAGTCATAAATAAAAGCCACCAATCGTGCAAGTGAGTCTTCCTTGTCCTCCTCCAAATTGGGTGTTGGAAGTTTTCATTGTGAGAAAGTCTTCCAAAATCATGAATAAGACCCTCAAAGGTAAGGAAGTTGCCTCAAATCAGCTCCAAGATGTCAAAACAAGGTGCAATCATTTGTGAAATCATGCCAATGTTTATCTCACATGCTATACACCTATTATCTTGGGCTCTTCATTAACCTTGAGCAATGTTCTTGAAGCCAACTTTGACCAAGGGTGTTCTCTCCATGGTGTGCTCTTTCTCCAACACTTAACTTAATTCCAAAAAGGATAGAATGTTCCTCATAAAAGAATGCATTTGAATTGTTCATGCATTTTTGATAATAAACTCCCAAGATCTAGGGTATCTTTCTAAACAAGCTTCTTAACGAACACTTGGCAAGCTGCAATGATAGAGGAGCACTCTAATAGATCAATTTCCCACCATAATCTTAAAATAACTACAAAGTATAGGGCACCCTATCTGAACTAAATCCATTAAATGTGGATCTACATAGATATGTGTCATAAGAAGGAGTGGAACTTGCACAATCCCTTCCAAAGTGTATTATTTCCAAACAAAGGAAAAACTAATTGAATTCCCTAAATTATTTGTGCATTTTTATTTATAATAAGGCCATTATAATATCATTAGACCATCTCTATGATGGTTGTTCCTTGTTTATATATTGACTAATCTACCAGAGGGATATTTTTGGAAACATTCTTTATTGTTGATGTAATCCCTTCAATAAATACTTCAATTCTGGTGGTTGTTTAAGGGAATGAAACAAGTCTAAACTGGTGCAATTATAGCTCTTTTACTCTCCCCACCATTGTCAACAATACTGCAATAATCATGCTAGAAACAATTCTTCAGAAGAGGTAGCCTTGCTGATGAGAAAATGCTACATGGTTCTTGATGGTTGTATGTTGGAATATATTCCTCTGCTTGGAGGTGTAAGCACCTATCTTCTAGGTCCTACAATGAAAAAACCCACCTGTCTGATTATTATTCACGCTGAGATTTGGTCAAACCAAATCTTCTAAAGTGAGATTAAATTCACTCATGTTGTAATGACATTGGCCATCATTAACACTTTGTTATTAAATCCTAAATTAAGGATTGTGTAAGGGGACCAAGATCTTTTCACAAGAAGAGTTTCATACTTCATGAGAAATAGCCTGGTCTAATTACTACAAGGACCACATCCCTACCGTTTCTCAAAATATCTTATCATATGACTTCTTGTAGGATCTAAGGAAACCTCCAAAAATATTTCAAAGACAACACATTCTGCATTTCCAATTACTGAGTTCCTTTGGGTTATATGGGAGTTGTGCTCATCATCCAAAGAATACAAAAGGGTGAGAAACATTATGCTCATTTCTTGTAGCATAGTTTTATAAAATTTCAAATTATGGTGACAAATATTTTCCTCAGAATTATGTATGAAAAATTATTTCATGTCATACTAATCCCAAAGTTTGTCCATGCATGAGATGTATTCAAAACCTATAGTTGTATCCCTACCACCATGTCTATTCCACAGACTTCTCATAAATAACATGAATTATCTTCTAATTTTTCTGATATCCTTTATTAATCTTCATCTGGCACAAAGGACCAATTAAAGTAGCTCTTTGTCATAGACAAATCCTTCATTTTCCAATGTCTTAGCAAACACAAAAAAATGATCTTCATCAATACTAGTTTTATACAATGCGGTTCTAGTCTTGGGAATGCAATCCTGTAGGTGGATTTTGCAAGCAAATTTGTATTATGACATTGTATGGACTCTGGAGAGGTATGAACATTCTACTTCCTTTTGTGTAGGCTCCCACAAGGAGATTTGAGAGGAAGGCTCATTGATAATACATGTATTTTCTTTGCAACTATCACTCAAGCTTGAACTTATGTTTGATGCTAAAACATTTCTTGGTTCGAGTTCTAACCTTGATGAAACTATCCATCCAAGGATCCAAACATCATACCATACTACTCAATATTCTTAGTAGAATGGACAAAATGTGTTACAAGTTCATGTTCTTTGGCTCTAGTTACCTTCTGAACATAGTGGTCATTCATGGAGTTTTGAAAAAGATGTGACTATGCGACATAGGAACCCACATTTGTCTCTAGTTTGTGTCTTGGGTCTTCTATATACATGTGGGTCTTAGTTGCATAAATCACATCCTAATTATCATGAAATATATCGAGTGTTTGGGGTTGTAAAACTTCCTTTCCATATGAAGGTTGCATAAATTCCCTCACACTAGATATAATCCCATATTGGGTTATGTGAAGAGACCAGTCATCTATGAATGGTATAGCACAAGCTAATGCTTAACACTTATCCTTATTCTCACAATCAGTAACATAGGAATTAATTGCATGACATGGTTCACATGTCTCCATAGCAAATATGCACAAAGGTTTCCAACATTGAGTTATTTTATAAATGGTGGGTATCCATAACCCAACCCTATGAACATATGATGTGGAACCCTTAGCTTTTTGGTCTTATTTACTAAGAAAATATTTGCATCTAATCCATCATTTTCACCTCTTTTATTTTCATAAGGTGACGAAACTATATGGTCAGTGTGATGCTGGAAAGAATTCATGAGAGCCATTCTTCCTATAGGAATCAAAACAAAATCCACTCCTTGAATGTCCATGAAGGGTCCTCCTTTTTTCTGTCATGTTGTGCATTGACTCTATCAAAAATCCCTTTCTCTTTCAATACAGGTTTTGAATGGATAATTGTATCAATAGAAGTACATGATTTACTGCCCTGAGTTATTTTTTTAATTCTTCTTGTTGAAAGATAAGACCTTCTATAAATAATTGCATACTATTTAATGTCAAAATTGTGTCTTCTTTAGTGTTGATTAACATACCTTCTCATAGAAGGAGGGGTGTCCACCAATCTTATTTCCTGATTGCAGGCCTCTTCAATCTAGGATCTGCCAAATTCTTCTTGTTTTTTATTGAGGTGAAGAGATCCCCTACTTTCTATATGCATACAAGAAATATAAACTCGGGAATTTTCCACAAGAGTTTCACATAATAAATTTGTTCCAGTACCAACTCTACACTTAATAGAAGTTGGTGGCCAACCTAGACCTCCTACCGGTATTTTGTTCGCACAATCTTCATTTTATGCCTGATTAGAGTGATTACAAAGCCAAGTTAAAGTGAATTCATGTGGATACTGCCAGTGTAAACAGGTTTTCAAAATGTTTTAATATGATATGCTAAAAATGATGAACAATTCACTGTTCGATAGAGCTGCTTGTGAATGTTTGACTAGACCAACAATCACTATTTGGAGTGTAACTTTTTCGTTAAAGATCTGATCGATGTGATTACACTTGGAGAGTAAATTAGATTGATTTTTCTGTATCCATTAGAAACATGTTTTTAAAACCCTTAGTTTTATATCACAAAATGTCTGATGAACAGACCTAGGAGGCAGAGTTTTACTATGCTGATCTGAAGACATGTAGTCACTAAATGAGTCATAACTTTTTCATTTGACCTCAAAATGGGATGATTCAAATTTTATTTCGAATTATACTTGCATATCTATATCCCATATAAACAAGTTTTGAAAATAAGATGATTTTATATGTGAAATATGCCTATGAACAGTCAAGACCTAGAATTGTCACCATGCAGTTTTTTTTTTTTTTTTTTAACAAGCAATTAGTATTTTGAGCACAACTTTTTCATACGATATCACATTGAGGTGATTCAAATTGATTTTGAAACTAGATTCCAAGGTCTACATTTCATATAAATATGATGTAAAAATGTTTCCATTAAACCCCTCAAATCAAGGTTGTACTAACTATTTCTTCAAAATTTCACTTGAGACCTAGTTTCTATTTTGATCATATCTTTTTGAATTGTGATCCAAATTGAAAATTTCAAAATGGATTTAAAAACTATATTTAAAGAGATATATTATTTAAAAACATCTTTTCAAAATGATCTTATATGGTTACCTGAAATAAGATTGTCTTTACTGTATTTTGCCATGAAATCCTTTCAAATGACTATTGAACAATGATTTGAAGAATTATTCATAAAAGTTTGAAGCAAAAGTCTTATTCATTTTACCTATTTGTTTATTGATTCTATTCTATCCTACACTATTGTTGAAAAATAAGTCATTCTCTCAAGTATAACAGAATTTCCAATGCATCTATTTGCGTAACAAGATCATAAGTAGACTCACATTCAAGTTTGAAAAACAAACTTTAATGAATGCTTGGACATGAAAAAATTGTTGATCATAAAGATTTGATGCTAAAGAATGTTAAAAAATGGAGTGGTGTTGTGGCCTAATGACTAATTGAAACCGAATTTTGAATTGATCTTGGCTTGCTTGGCTCTCCTTAATTGTTATAGCACAAAGCTCCTCTTGTGGAACTTGTTCAAAATCTTGAATGCACAAGGGATCTTGTTATATACATCCTAGAAATTCTTCAATTTCTGGCTCTAATGTTTGATCTTCATTGCATGTCATCCATGACTCATTGATTTCCTTAGAAAGATAACTAGAAGAAGCTTATAGGTTCTCTTCTTGTGGATCCTCTTCAAGGATATTTTGTTCCTCTTCTAACTTTTAAAATGAAGATTCATCCCTAGTGACCATTCTAAATTGTGGACAAGGATTTAGGAATATCCTTGCGGTGGCATACCCTCCTTCTCTAAATGACTTCTTTAACATTCAAACTCAAAACTTTCATAGGCATACCTTGATGTGATTTTCATGTACTCTTGTGTAATAATGAAGCATGCTTATCCTTCATTCACTTCCACCTTCATAGTGTTGGCCATTGGCCTAACATTGATGCTTTGAAGAGTAATACAACCATCAGTACCTTAAACATCAATTCATTGATGTAGCATACACTAATATTTCAACCAAGAAAACTTTAAAAGACAAACAAGACAATGCGTGTTGTTATTCATGGTATGGAATGGAGGTTTGCAAGGTAAGTGGCAGTAAAGTATGGGTAATGGAGGTATTTATCCAATCAACAAAGGGGTTTGCATAGCATTTTTTATGGAATCTGAAATTCAACCACCATATTTATGAAAGTATAATTGAATTAGAGGAATGTCGGTCTCATGTTAATAGGTTTTCTATGAAGTATGCATAGGGACCTAGTGCATAGACCATTTTCAATGTCCCATCAATATATATAATATTAATAAGGGTCATGACTTACTATGTTTACAAAAGTGAGGTATGCATGTGACCAAAACCTATAACCACTTCCTAAGCCTTCTAGTCTCCCAAATGGTGCTTCAGGAAGTTAAATATTCCCTCTTGGGGCCACAAGTGCACCCCATATTTGGCAAGTACACTCTTTAATCAATGAAAATAGGTCAACCTTTTTCCCCTATTTAACACCCAACTAGCATGCTGCATGTTGATTTTGACATGTTATTATGTGACATGTTTATCATAATTTTTCTATCCCCTCACGAACCTACAAATTAAAATGGCATTTATTCTTGACCTCCTAGCAATTTTCTCTCCAACGCCTACAATTTTGGGTGTCCACACACATATTTACAAAAATGAGGTTACCAATTTCCCTTGATTAATGACTCGGCAATTTACAACTCCTAATGGATAATTAAGTATGGTTTGCTCCTCTTCCCTTTTTAGATGACTAATTTCTATGTGATCTAGCTCTTGTATATTCTCTCTAGATTACTAGGTTTCTTATTTTCTATGCACTTGCTCTTGGATTAATGTTGGGTGTCCATATCCATTATCCTCCTCTCTCAAGGAGGCATTCCCAAAAGTGTATCCTAGCTTATTTGGTTATGATTTGGGCCTAGTTTTTTCATCTTTAGCTGGAGTGAGTGCATCTCATGGTGGTTGTGAATATCTCCCTTCTTGTTTCTATCAATCCTCCCTTCCAAATTGGACACAATGCATCTTATAGTCCCTATCAATCCCATGCAGTATGTTGAACACAATGGGAAGGAAACCAAAGAAAAGAAAATCCTTCTTGATTTTGTGAAGGACCACTTGATCCCTCACATCATAGAGAAGAAGTGAGATAAGGATATGTATGATGCCTTGATTACTCTGTATTAGAGTGTGAATATTCTCTAAAAATGCTCCTCAAGAACAATCTCACCACCACAAACAAGTGACACAAACACAATGGCTAGCTACTTGATGAAGATCATTGAGTCGAGAGATTAATTTGCAACAATTGGGATGAAGGTTGGGGATGTAGAGTTGGTGTCCATAGCACCGAATGTGTTCTCTTCAACATGGAAAATTCTTTGAGAAGGGTGTTTATGCTCGTGAGAATTTTCCCACCTTTGAGAAGCTTTAGGATGATTACATGCAAGAGGAGACAAGGCTAGAGACAGTTTTAGCTGGAGTGGAAGAGATCCAAAAACTAGCCCTCATCGGGTTGGTGAGGATCAAAGGTAAGAAAGGAGTACTCGGGAGGGGTCAAAACCACAAGGAGGAAGAATTAGGTTCTTCAATTAGGGGAAGAAATACTTGAGTGACGTGAAATGTTACAAGTGCCACAAGATGGGCCACCATACATCTTAGTGTGTAGAGAGGAAGAAAGCTAAACACTAATAAAAATAGTTTGCAAGGAGTGTAGAAGCTTCAGGTGGAGTAGATGAGTTAGCATCTAGACTTGAGAACTCTTCTTCATGTTATTGTGCCTTTCCACTAATTGGTTTCGGTGTAGGGTGGCTGTCCTATTTATATTCACGTGCTAGACAAAAACAGGACTAAATTTGAACCATTGAGCATCAAAAGGGTATATTTGTTGGTTACAATGAGGCCTCCAAGGCTTACCGACCCTATATTCCAACTCATTGGAAGACAATGGTAAGTTGAGATGTTAAATTTGATGAGAATGGATGGTCCTCAAGTCTCATGATCCTCGCACAAAGGTTGAAGAGGGAGAGAAGCTTGTTGTTCCAAAGGCTGATCTGGAAGAAGAGAAATCAGATTTGGTTTAGGAAGGTTCTGAAGAAGGAGCATAGGCCTCTTTACCCACGAGTTTAGCTAGGAAGTTGAGATGTCTTACCCGAAGTTTGCAGGGGGCACATGACCAAGTAGGAGTGCCAAAATCTTCTTTCTAGATGAGTCATCCCCTGAAGAAGTTTCCTACTAATGTTGCACTGATGTCTTCTATCATTGATATAGAGCCTTCTATCTCTCAGGAAGTAGATAAAGAGAACATATGGCAGGATGCTATTATGGAGGATTATGATGTGTTGGAGATAGCTCCAAAACCCTTGCTCCCAAGCATATATATGTTGATGAATTCTTTCTTGAATAAGGGAAATACACCTTGAAGGTTCTAAAAGCTTGAGATGTAGAGGGAGTGACTTGTCTTGGTGAAGAACACCTTCCTCACAAAAAAGGAGTGTTAGCTTTACCTTCTTGCTCAGAAGGTGTTCTCCTTCAAGATTTGTGCAATCATAATGATCAGATTTATTTTCCAACACTATATTCCTTACAACAATGATTGTTGTTGAGGGAGGCCCACTAGTGTGAGTCTAATGTAGGTGCAATAGTTATATATAGTTAGTGGTTAAAAGCACATGCATGCATGTGCCATAGTTAGGATTTAGCTTTCTATATTTAGGAAGGTACAGTTGCATGGTGGCACATCCATGATTCATATTTAGTGACTGGCATCTATTGGATATGGTGTATGCATTCTATCTTCAGATTAGGCACATGCATATTTCCATAATTAGGGAGGGTGTAGATCTGAAGAGAGATAAGGCATTGCATGTTTGGTGCTCTATTTAGGGAAGGCACAAATCCCAAGTAAAGTTGGGTGCACTATATGAGAAGACTTGTGTGGTCATTCTATTATAGGAAAGTCACTCATGCATGTGGGAGCACTGTCCTATGCATTTAGAGTTAGGGCTTTCAAATATGGATTTTGGAGTATACTCCTGTATTTCATCCCTAATTGATTTTTTCAGCTATGGAAACTATGATTCATTGATTCTACTTGATTTGAGACATGTGACTGATCCGCCTTACTAGATCTTCCCATTAATCAAAAATACTTTTGTATTTATCTCTCTGACCTTTATGACCAAATGTATAATACATCGATTTATTTCTCCATGCAGGAGATAGCTAGTCAATTTTTCCAGAATCTATGACCCATTGCAGTTTAAAACCTACATTTCTATGCTTGTTTCAATTTAGAACAAACAAAACACACAATTGTCTCTCCTGGCAGTACTAATGGCCCAATTCTTAAAGTTCGTGTTCTCTTGTTCTCTAATGAACTCTAGGCCTTTCCTAATATTGGCTTACCATTTTTTCTCTCTTTCAAGTTTGTTTCTATTGCCTCTTTTTAATTGATTATCTTGTGAGAGTTGATTCATCATCTAGGACAATTGGAAATTGTTCAGTTTATTTTGGTGCCTTTCCCTGATGTCTATAACTTTGCCTACAAGAATTATTACCATACTAGTCTACATGAATTCTTGATATACAGAGCCCCAAAAAAAAATTGAGCTTTATCCCAAGGTTAGAAGTTAGAACTAACAGCTTTAATACCAGTGTAACTACCTGCAAGGTTAGGTAGGAAGAATAAAACAAATCATGTCATAAAGCATTGAACGAGAAGTATACTTGAATTGTATTCATTACATGACCAAAAGAGTTTTTTCGGGTAGGAAAAAGTAGTCACATTGCATTTCCAACATGTTTATAATGGTGATACAAAATTGCCCCTGTTACACTCTTCAGGATTGGGGTCTTCATACTCTCTTGGCCTGTATTTCTAGATCTCAGATAGTTCCTATTAAAATTTATAGATTATACTAAAAAAAAAACATGCAAAAAAGCCTTGTAAAAGGGACTAAGTACATTAACAAAGACAGTGGTATGGGAGTAGCTATTTACACAAATACACTGATAGGTACTACCCTAGAGACATTCACACTCCCTGGATGGTTAGATAGGAATAAAATAACAAATCTTGTCATAAATAATTGAACACAAAGAAGTGATAAAAAACTACCCTGCTACATTCTTCAAGATTTGGTGCCTCATACTGTCTCTTCCTTTATTTCCAGAGCCTGAATAATTTCTACCAAAAATTGTTTAATGTACAAAAATGGAAAAAACATCCATAAAGGAACTAAGTATTATGGGAGTATCTATTTAGTATTTATACAAATATGATTAGGGGATCTGCATACCCTAATCAAACACATCACAACATGAGAAATATTGGATTTGTTAGTACAATTTGTCAGTGGCATGTCGTTGGGGTACCCTTGAATAGATATGATGCTAAGAGCCTATGCTTAGCCAATCTCCATGTAAATACCCAGTGGAGTTATTGAAAAAACTTATTCTATAAGGTAATCTTATATATTGCCTTTAGTTATAATTCAACTAGTTCTTGAATTACGACGTAACTACTAAGGTCCATGACTAGAAATTTGAATCCTATATTATACTGATTATTTTGTTTCATCCTTCTCTTTAAGTAATAAATGAAAAATTCAAAGAGTTGCAGACTATTCTGTCACTTCTATCTGATTTCATAGATATGCTCTTTGAAAAATTCAAGATTCTAATTACAAATCTTCAGTAAACCTTTTATACTAGTTTTGTGTAAAAAGACAAGGAAAAGCTGAAAATTGTCTTGTTCCAACAATTATGAGCATCTTATGATTATTGTAGGGAATCAGATGGTCGGAGAGGTAGAAAATATAAACACAATGGTTAAAAAATATATATATCTAGAAAAAGTTGGTAGAAAATATCCTTCATGTGGATTGACTAAAATGTTTGATATAACATGTTGGGATAACCGTACCAAATTCTAATTTCTTTTGCTCTGAACAGGCGGCTCCACCACTAGAATCTTTGGCCCTTTTTCCATTCTGTCGAGGAGAAATAAGAACGAAAATTCGAGATATGTAAACCGGGCCCTAGGGAATTAGAGATTTTCGGGATGGTCACTAGATAGTAGACTCTGTAGCTCTCAAGAACGAACCGAAAAAGTAAAAAAGCTTTGATTTTATCCCAATGCATATATTGGCTAAGAGCCTATGCTTAGCCAATCTCCATGTAAATACCCAGTGGAGTTATTGCAAAAACTTATTCTGTATGGTAATCTTATATATTGTCTTTAGCTATAATTCAGCTAGTTCTTGAATTACGACGTAACTACTCAGGTCCATGACTAGAAATTTGAATCCTATATTATACTGATTATTTTGTTTCAGCCTTCTCTTTAAGTAATAAATGAAAAATTCAAAGAGTTGTAGACTATTCTATCACTTCTATCTGATTTCATAGATATGCTCTTTGAAAATTTCAAGATTCTAATTACAAATCTTCAGTAAACCTTTTATACTAGTTTTGTGTAAACAAACAAGGGAAAGCTAAAAATTGTCTTGTTCCAACAATTATGAGCATCTTATGATTATTGTAGGGAATCAGATGGTCGGAGAGGTAGAAAATATAAACACAATGGTTAAAAAAAATATATATCTAGAAAAAGTTGGTAGAAAATATCCTTCACGTGGATTGACTAAAATGTTTGATATAACATGTTGGGATAATCGTACCAAATTCTAATTTCTTATGCTCTGAACAGGTGGCTCCACCAGCGGCTCCACCACTAGCATCTTTGGCCCTTTCTTCATTCCGTCGAGGAGAAATAAGCACAAAAATTTGAGATATGTAAATTGGGCCCCAGGGAATTAGATATTTTTGGGATGGTCACTAGATAGTAGGCTCTGTAGTTCTCAAGAATGAACCAGACAAGTAACAAAGCTCTGATTTTATCCCAATGCATATATGGGCACTGGGCAAATCCCATACAATTTATACCATGTGGGAGGGCCAAAATGCTCTCAGAAATCCCCTTGTTTTTTGGAAATCAGGCAAAGGGAAGATTGTAGCTACCTAGTGCCCATACCACAAAATATGGGCAAATTAAACCATAAACCCTGATTTTACCAAATGGAAAGGCGAAGAAGCTATCAGAAATTCCCATCCTTATAGAAATTTGGCTTATGGAAGCTTGTCCCTCCAAATTTCAGGGGCAAAATATAATTTTGTTTCCTCTATCTCTCCTAAAAACACGGGCTACCCTTGTACACAACTTTTCCCCTAAAATAAATTATGGGATAATGATATAAGTTTGAAAAAATCACTCTAATACAAAAAATTCGCCCAATAAAAAATTTGAGGCCCCTAAATTTCGCCCATGAGCGAAATTTCGCCCCTAAAATCATCTATGCTTATCTTCCCGTTCTTGGCACTCTCGTCTTCCTCTCATACATTGCATGCAGGATTTCCTCAATCTTCTCCACAGCCCGAAGATCCTCTATCTCTTCCTCGTCACTCGCCAAGCCTTCCCTCGTGGATACAAATCTCTTCTTGGTATTCACATTGTACTGGTAGGGTGTTCTGTTACGCATCTTTCAAGCGGTCACCATGATCTGCTTGATCTGGTTGTTGTCCATAATGATTGGGTCCAAGCGTTACTCCTCCTTTCCCTTATCCTTTCCTCCTTCCATTTATCCTCTTTTTTTCAGTGCTTCCCCCCTTTCCCCATGCACTTAGGGAAGTTTAGTTGTCTGAATCCATTGTCATTATACCTTTGTTGTATAGAAGTGTACAATGATCTAATGTACCTTCCTCTAGGTCCACGTAGGAACTGTGTGAATCCATTGTCATTATACCTTTGTTGTATAGAAGTATACAATGATCTAATGTACCTTCCTCTAGGTCCACGTAAGACTTCACTATGTCTACTAAAAACTCTGTTATAAATCCTGCCACAATACTATCAAGCCAAAAATCTATTGCGTGGGTGAATTTGTTGTTCACCTGCTGTAACTGCTCAATCTGCACTAGGGTCCAATCTAACTTTTGAGTCTGGTTCGTCACATGGTTATCCTTCAACCTTAGTATCCACTCCTACAATAAGTGTGGAAAATCACAGAAAAATACTTCATGTAGATCAGTAAACACATATTTCTGAAGATATTTGTGGGGTGTTATTCTATGGTTTATGTTGTCTTTCTGTGCAAACTCCATATCTTTGGCTCTTAACCAAGTTTCCATATCTACTTTTGTGGGATTCCATGGTCTCAACATCCCCTTCTAGCGGCTCATTGCTCTCTACCCTAATATTTTCTTCATATTCCTCCGACAGACCTTCAACTTTTCTCATCTACTCAATCCTCTCTTTTTCCTACCAATGACAATGGAACCATTTGTTGGTTAATTTTTCTATTCTATCTGAGTTCGTACTGAGTGACCTAGGGTTCATGTCTATTCAGGTTTCCAACAAAGCCTCTAAAACTATTGGCCCTCCTGGTAAACCAGAAGGAAACACAACGCACAGAGTGCACTGCGTAGTCTCACCCAAGATAGCTTTAATGGGTGGTTTTAATAGTCATCTGTTTCCAGCCTAGGATTGAGTGTGAGATATGAGAACTATATATTGAACCATTCTTATAACTTGTAAACACAATATCTCGTCATTTGTGAATACGCAAGAAATATAGCGACTCATTCATTAAACATAACAATAAATACTGAAGACAATAAAGATATGCATGCATTCAACACAAAAAACATATGTTACCGTTGTTCACCCCCTCCTCGGCTACGTCCATAAAGATCTATCTCTTGGATAGTTTATTATAGTATTTTCGTATCTACAGCGCCATGCGCGATGCAATTCTTCTTAGTTGGGTAAGATCTATATGATGTAGACTAGATCACACCAAGATCCTCAGCCTACGATCTAACCCTCAATATCTTCCCTCCTTCGTCGTCTCAGGTTAAACAACTTACCCAAAATAGGTCATACAACAAAATATTGCATATTGTAACAACTCATAGATAACTAGCTAAACTCGATAATCCTCTGAACCCCCCTATGATACCTCAGTATCTATATTTATAAGTTTTTGGCTCTTTAGTCGTTTACCATATAATATCAAAACCCTAACCCTAATGTCGTTAGGTCTTCCCTACATCCACGCGTGTTGTTCTTCCTACCAGTTGTCTCTTTCCCCGTGCATGATTTCTTTCCCAAAATCCCCTTTCTTTCTTCTTTGGCCTGCTTCCAACAGTCTAGTATGCCACTACAAATGAGTAGATAACAGACGTGTTGACCAAGCCTTTTTAGAAAATGAAGTTTGTGTACTTCAGAGATAAGATTGGTGTGGTCTAGAATGACTTCCTTGGTAAGAGGGAGTGATGAGTTACATATCTAACTCAAGATAGAAACATGGTATAGTGTGGACAATAGGTTGTCATGCCTAGGCGTTGATTGTGGCACAAGTTAGGATAATGTGTACATAGATCCTTTGGGGAGAGTGTGTTTTCCTAGCTAAGGAGGCCTAACCAGTTTGTGTGGTTGGAGGCTTCGCATAGATCCTTCAGGTAGGGAATGCCTCCAGGACAACTAGAGGGACAACCAAGTGTGTTGGATGTCATCTGCTCGAGTGAAATAGACTGGTATGTTGAGATATTACCACTCCAGTGAAATAGTCTGGTACACATAGCTATTCCAATGAAAGAGCCTGGTACGCTGAGATATTGCTACTCCAGTGAGATAGTCTGGTATGCATAACTACTCTAGTGAAATTGTATGGTACACTGAGATATTTCTTCTCTAGTGAAATAATATGGTACACATAGATACTCTAGTGAAATAATCTGGTATGATGAGATATTTCTACTCCAATGACAGTCTAGTACAACTAGATGGACAACCAAGTGTGTTGGATGTCATCTTCTCGAGTGAAATAGTATAGTACGTTGAGATATTACTACTCCATTGAAATAGTTTGGTATGCATAACTATTCTAGTGAAAGAGCCTGGTACGCTAAGATATTGCTACTCCAGGGAGATATTCTGGTATGCATAGCTACTCTAGTGAAATAGTATGGTACGTTGAGATATTCCTTCTCTAGTGAAATAATATGGTACACATAGATACTGTAGTGAAATAGTATGGTATGCTGAGATATTTCTACTCCAGTGACATAGTCTGATACACATGGCTACTACAATGAAATAGTCTGGTATGGTGAGATATTGCCACTATAGTGAAATAGTTTGGTACGCATGTTACTAGTTTTGTATGAAATAGATGGCAGATTCTGTGTGAACTAGAGATTTACTAGTTCTATATGAAAAAGATGCCATATTATGAGTGATTTGGCGAGGTTACTAGTTCTGTATGAACTAGATGCCATATTCTATGTGAGCTTGCGAGCTACAATTTCCTAGACTCCACTTAGAATGGGTAGTAGCGTAGTTCTGTGTAAACTGTCTCAACTTCATATTCCAGAGCCTGTGCAACTACAATGGTGATACTTCTGACATGATATGTTTGATCGTGATATAGCCTATTTGTCTATGCTACTTTTTACATGATCTATTTGAGCATGATAGGGACATATCCCCATGCTACTTGAGACATGATTTATTTGATAATGAGATAACCTATGTGGCTATGGTAATGCTACCTCAAGAGTGGTTTGCAACACCATGTGATTCTTTCCCATTCGATGTGATATGTATGGATATGTTTGAGACCATTACATGAAGAACATCTTATTTAATACCTCTCTAGATAAGAGAGAGTGTTGATGTTTTGGTAGTTGCAGGAGGTATTAACCTCCAAGTGTAACCTTTGTACTTAGAATAGAATATTTTGGAAGTAACAAAAACATTGAACAGATGTGCGGAAACCCTAGAATAGAAACTATCCCAAGGAGAATAATAATAAAGAAATGGAAAATCCTAGAAAAAGAAGTTGGCCTTGCCAGAAAAAGTCAAGGTAAATTATATTTTCCAGAAAATATAGGTTGGCCCTGTAAGAAAAGTTCACTCGAAGAATAAGTATAAATAAGGTGACTCTTTAGCTCATTTTAACACTCTTACACACTCACTCAGCAGAAGGAGGGCACAAGTATGAGGAACAGTTGCAACAAAAGGAGGCGCAAGTATTGAGAGGGTGGTGCAGTTGTTGTCGTGGTGTCATCTAAGTGTTTTTGGTATATCTCTTGTGTTCTTTTGTTGGTAAATATTTACTTCTATTAGTATAGGTACATTCTCTTGGTATTTTGTTGTTGTTGCATTAGTGGTGTTTCTAGTTAGGTTTTATCTGTTGGTTCTATTGTTGACTTGTTGGAATCATTCTATCTAAGAAAAGGCTAGTGTGCTTGGGGATGGCATAGTGAATGCATATGGTTGGGTGACAATTATGTGACATTGTATATGGTTAAATGAGAATACAAAAATTTTAACAATTAAATACCTAAGAGGTGACTTAAATATATTTAGGAACACCCTGAGGGAATAATTGAATGTTGGAAAATCCATTGGATAAGATAATCAATCCGTTCAAAGTGATCTTTAGGTTTCAATCAAGGAATTGTTGGTTCCAATTTTGTATCGCACATGTATTAATTCCTCCTTTTATATGTGGGTCATGCGATATAATCACAATATGATATGCAAAATACGTGTCTCACGCCATGCACCAAATTTTTTTTTATTTAAGGAGAGTTTGGCCAAGTGGACTTTTTGAAAAGGCACATGACCAAATGGATTTATTGAGGATACAATATGAGACATTTTTAGCTAACTAGAGGGGAAATCAAAAATAGGAAGCTTGAGACTAATCTAGACCATTGGAATTTATCCAAATATGAGAACTTGAAAGGTATAGCAAGACCAAACATGTGATCAAATGTCAAATATGAAAGCAAATAAAGGAAGCGGAACCCTACCATATTGTTAGACATCATATGGGAAAACTGTGATTGTGTGCCTAGGATATGACAAGCTAACTCAAAGGAAAGCACTTCACCAAAAATGTTGTCACAAAGATAAATGGAAGAACCTAGTTGTAATCCATGGATGGGTCATGTATGTTGAATGCACAGTAAATACTCTCCACGCACATGAGGAAATAAGTGTATTAAAAATACAAAGTGTGAATTCCATACATTAGAGCCTAAGCATTTAAAAAAGGAAATTGACTAAGAGGAAGTGAGGAGTGATACATAATAATTTTGATGCTATTATACTTAAGCAAGTTGAGTGTGATACATAAATAACTCTATAACTAAAAAGGAAACAAAGAGATAACATAATCAAAAGAGATAACATAAATAAACCCAAATTAGATCAAATTTGCATCTACTTATACTACAAATAATAACCTACAAAATTTTGCACGGATCAAACATATCTAAGAAATCATTGTGGCTCTAACATTAAAAATAGTTGTCATAGAGGTTGACCCTGATCAAAGATGATCAATACAAAATCATGTAATATAGTCTATACACTAGATGATGATTTTATTCCCTCTATGACATATAGAGTTCACATATTTATATAAGTGAACAAACGTAATCTTTCATTATTGGAATGATTACAAACTCTGTTAGAAGAATAACAAACTTCTAAATTTTTGGAACCCCATTGGTTGTTACTGGCTTTGGAGTGGACTTGGTCAATTTGTTTCATCATAGGCCATGGGCACACCAATTGAATCCTTTCTATAATATTATTCTAATGTTTCCAAGGAATATGGATCCAAGATGGCATGTTGATATGCATGCTAACTTTTCAGATATTCCATACGGATAATTTGTTGAAGAAGGATTTGTGTAACTCTAAAGGTCAAGCATGGGTCACAATTCAATTATGATGAATGTAATGAGAAATAAAACTTGGTCATGGAGTGGAATGTAACAAAATATGTTGAGAGTATAATTGATGATTTTAGGGGTTAAATTTTGCAAATGGGTTAATTTTTCATGTTTTTTCCCAAAAAAAGATTTGTCAATTTCATTTTTTTCTAAAAATGATTCTCTCAAATTGCATAGAATAAGATCATTTTACCTTAAAAATCACCAAAATTTTATAGAAACTATATTAAATTCTTAGAGATTTGAATATTTTTACAAAACTATCGCCAAACATTTTACATTTTTCATATTAAGGACTAGTAAGATTAACCCATGTTTTTACATTTTAATATAAATTTTCATCCTTAAAATTATCCCTCGAGAATACTCTCTTGATCACAAAAGAAGCTAGAAAAAAAAAATTGTATCCAGAATTGTAGTAAGATGGAAATAAAGAGTGTCATCCCACCCAACACTAAGTCTTTGTTACCCCGCATATCACATGAAAGGTTTATGTGTGATATTCTTCATACAACATGTTTTGGGGGGTGATACAAGGATATATACCTCCTTATTTTTCCTAAGATGATGCATAGATCACCTTGCATTATGGTTGTATTGCATGGGATGTTATTCTGTGATTCATTGTCTAGTTCCCATGGATAGTTTTGTTATGATATGTCATTAGTGAATATTCCATTTATTAATACTCTTCAGATTGCATGCTTTCTATAGATGGATCAACTTCTCATAATGCTTGCACCTTCCTTCACATGAGTTTTTTTAACGTCCTCGTATTTACGGAGTCCTAATCATTGCATTGATATCGTATGAGGTGATATGACTCTTCGAGAGGAGGGCCCTACGATATGAAATGTCTATTATTATCTTATGATGATGTATGATGCAATATATTATGATTCTCATACTGCACTCAAATGTTGAAGAGTGAATTCTTAGTCAAAGGAGGCACCAGACAACAATGTGTTATAACATAATTTAAATGTGAGAAAGCGATGGTTGTTTTCATTTTGCAAAGTTTACTACCAATTGATGGATCCTTGATTTGACAAAGAGAACAATTCAAAATGTAAAGGTGAGCGAACGATGCTTCTTTTCATTTTGCAATGTTTACTAACAATTGATGGATCTTTGATCTACCAAAGATAACAATTGTTGGATTGTGTTACATTTTCTGGGCATTCATGCTTACAATCAATCATTGTTGAGGGAGATATGCATTTCATTTGGACACAATGCACAATGACTGAAGCCAACAATCAAATGTTGAAGAATGGATTCTCCGTCAGAGGAGGCGCCAACTGCTACAACAAAATTTAAATGTGAGCAAGTGATGGTTCTTTTCACATTTCAAAGGTTATTCCCGATTGTTGGATCCTTGATCTGCCAAAGAGAACAATTTTTAGTTTGTGTTACATTTTCTAAGCATTCAGGCTTAGAATCAGTGTTGAGGGAGATATGCATTTCATTTCGACACAATTCCTGAAACTAAAAATTAAAAACAAATGTTTGAGTCACTTGGGCCAGTCAAACAAAGGAACAGTAAGATGTTTTGGACACATATTCAACACTTTTTATAGTAGGTTCTCTTATTTCTAGCCAGTGAATTGTGTTGGAATTATGACAAGTTAAGGTGAAAACCAAGTTTACCTTTGTAAATTTATAAATTTAATATATGTGGTTCTTATAACAAATGCTGTTCTTGGAGGCATTTTTATGGTTGTAAGATTGATTGTAAGCACATATTGAATAATAAAATATATTGATACCTTTCCCATAGACGTTTCCTTAACACACCATTAGGGTTTATCACCTCGTGTGTGT
>ML781323.1:306557-325765 GCA_009831015.1 Picea engelmannii | reverse complement strand
TCATATTTCTTGCATTTGTTATTGTTTCAGGCTCCTTAATACCAACAAGTGGTATCAGAGTGAAGGTGTTTGGTCTGTGGAAAGAAGAGGAAGAGCATTAGAGTATTAATTTAAGCCACCAAAAACCCTATCCGCCATTTGATTTGAGTTTCGTTGCCTGTGTGCGTGAGTTGATAGCATGAGGAGAGAAAGAGATCAAGTCACGTGTAAGGAAATAATAGTTAGGAAATGAAAGGACGAGCCTTTCTACAAGGGAAGAAGAGTCACCAATTTCTTGTCTATCTTCAAGGTGTCGGTCGAGTTTCATTTAATGCTGGAGGAAGCCTCCTATTTCAAATGCACAAAGGACGAGTAGTCAGGGTTTCGTGTTGAAGGAAGTTACCTATCCGACCCACGCAGAGGTAGAGTTTCCATTTGAACATAGAAGTAGAGATGGATTGTTGTTGCTTTTGTAGAGGAAGAGAAACAAAGATGCATTCGCTAGTTCACGGAGACTGAGAGCCAATAAAATCTTGTGGAGATTGGGTTTAGTGAAAGAGTTTCCTTCATCTAGGAACATCGAGCATAACATCCAAGGAAGGTTCTGTCATTTTTGTCCGTGGAAGAGATCGAATTTCAAAAAGTGCATAAACCTTGTTGAGATATAGTGTATGGTTGTCTGCATTAAACGCTGGTCTCTACTCTCAAAGCGATAGTACGGACCTCTGAAATCTGTGGCCTATTTATGGTTGGCTTTGCTAGATCTGTGAGGGTATCTGTGGCTTGTTTACGGTTGGCTTTGTTAGATCTGTGAGGGTTTTTAGAAAGTGAAAGTAGTAGATTTAATCCCTGGCATGATTGCATATAGGGTTATTTAAAAAGTGAAAATAGTAGATGTAATCCCTGAGTGCATGTAGGGTGGACGAGGTGGTTTTTCTAATTTGCTTCGGAACAACCAAATTTGGTGCGGAACAACCAGGCCCATCTCGACTTTTCGACGAGAGATAGGGAGGAAAGGCTATTAAATAATATGAGGAGAAGAGTTTGGGTCGCACACTGAATAATTCACAAAGAAGTGAAGTAGGAGCCTTCCAAAATTAGAGATTTTGAAGAGTGAAATCGGAGCATTTTAGAATTGGAGATTTATTTTAAGAGAACCAAATTTAGAACCACCCTTTTACAACTTCATTCCAAGATGGGCTGCTCTGGTGTTGACTTCCTACTATAGGGAAAACTACAAATGGATTGGGGCGATACGAGCACTTAGAGAAAGTAGCTGTGTAAAATTATTCAGTGTGCAGATTTTTACAACTAAAACTTTTTAGTTGCAAGGAAACAACAATTACAGGTATGCTAATACAAAGTACAAGATGGGATGATCTGGTGCCGACTTCCTTCTATACGAAAAATTGTGAATGGATTGGAACGAGACGAGCACGTAGCTATGTAAAATTATTCAGATTGCAAATTTTTACAAGCCTGACCGAGAGTCTTCACAATTGAAACATTTTACACAAGTACACAATAATTACAGGTATGCTGATACAAAGTACATATTTTTACATATTATTTGTATCATTACATATTATTCATAAAATGGAAAGAACACAAAGCCAGCGTTAATGTCGTTTACTAAAATAATGTTATATTTGCTTAGACTATTCATAAAATAACACAATAATTGCTTCAACTTAGTAATGGTCGGCATCACTATTTATTTGTATGTCGCACTGGTGAAATGGCCGAATTCCACGGGTTATTTGTATGCTCCGAAATCATGAGCACTCACTGGAAGCAATAAATCGGAAATGGAAGCCCAGCAGTATACCAGAATTATCCGAGCCAAAAGAAAGATATATGAAATAATTCCTATTCGCTCAAGCCCTCCATTTCGATCCCATCCATCCTCCCTCACAGTTAGCCTTGGCTAATGTTGGAAATTGTAATTACAAGTCCGTGAGATCTTCACGTCACGGCCGATTTGAGATCTTCAAGTCACCACCGATTTGTCTCTCAGTCAAAATCTGTCAGTGGTTAAAATGTCAGTCAAAGTCTGCAAGTGTAAAGTCGAGTACTTACTCAAAAGTCATTCGACAAGCAGGAGAACTCTAAATGAAGCCAAATTCTATCTTCCCGAATTAAATTAAATGGTTGAAGAGTCAGTCGTAATTATGGTTGAGTTAAATGTTGAGTCGGTCTTAGCTTTTGAAGGAAGTTTATATAAGTCCGAGTTTTTTAGTTAGAATATATGATGGATAGATAGAGACATAGAGAAAAAGGAGAGAGGGATACAGAGAAGCAGTTCAAGAACCAACACCAGCTGAAGATTTGACAGAAGAAGTATCAGAGCCGAAGCTCATTTTGTCACTATATTTTGTAATCAGAGTGCATTGCGCCGAAGTACATTAATATCAAGTATTTTGTATTTTTGACAAGTTTCGTGTTATTTCTTTATTATATTCTGCATTCGTAGATCATTCTATTTAGTGTGTGTATTCACAGTGCGCAACAATCTGACAGTCTTTGCATTGCGCAATGATCTTGAGAACTTTGTCGCTTAACCTATTTGGTGCATAGTATTTTAAACTGCGTTGCGTAGAGTAGATTGCGTGCATCTCCCTTTTTCCCCCCTTCAATGTAGTATCAAAGCAGGTTCTACCAGAACGAGTTTGTCAGAGCAGAAACTATGTTGAAAGTGAAAAAATGGCTTCTACCTCAAATCTGCAACCTCCCACTTTTACAGGAAAGAACTATGAGATGTGGTCCTTGACCATGAAGGGTTTGTTCTGAGGTCAAGATTTATGGGAGATAGTCAAAAAATGGTTATGTTGAACCGACAGATTAGGCAACATATAACGCCCTCACACAAGCTGAGAAAGATGTCTTGAAAGAACAAAGAAAGAAGGATGGAAAGGCATTGTTTTATATACATCAAGCCATGAATGAGAGCATATGATGCAGACCCCCTATCCCTCCTAAGGGCTTCACGACCTCCCGGTCAGGATCTTCTGATTTTGGAGCCGAAATGGCTCTTCTAGTTCCGAACTGGAACCCTTCAGACAAATACCGAGGTCCTTTACAAAAGTTTTGCTGGCTTTTTCGGGTGCCAAACGTGAGTTCCCACAGCACACGACCAAGGGTTGTGACCAAGTGCCAAGTCGAAAAGGCGCTTATCGGGGACTGAGACTTCACGAGTCAAGTGTCCCGTCTTCTGGTCTCTCGAACCTCCGGTAGCCGAAATGCCAAAATGGCCCGACACTCGCTCCTTCGGGATTTCGCGTTTCGCGAAATCTGGATGCAAGGGATATCCTTGCACCTTAGGGTCTTTGGTAGCCAAAAAGCCAAAATGGCCCAGCGCCCACTCCTTCGGGAGTTTGTGCTTCATGAAATCTGGATGCAAGGGATATCCTTGCACCTTAGGGTCTCTGGTCACTGAAAAGATGAAATACCTAGCACCTCTCGAATTTAGGATTTTGTGTTTCGCGAAATCAGGATACGAAGAGTATCCCAGCTCCTTGGAGTTTTCGTTCGTCGAAAAGCCGAAATGACTCGGCGCCTATTCGTTTTTGGGATTTTGCGTTTCGTGAAATCAAGATGCAAGAGGATGTCTGTGCTCCTTAGAATCCCCGGTTGCCAAAATGACGAAATGCCTTGATGTTCAAATCAATGACTCACAATAATACCTCAGATCGATGGCTCACGTCGAATCACGATTTTGCTATTTCGTGATTCGGGGTTCTAGGGGACAAGAACCTCCATCCTTCCAACTCTCGGTACCCGAAGTCCTGAAATGAACATTGAGAAACTCTCGCCGCTAACCTCCTCGTAGCTCTACCTAATCCAACGACCTGTGGGGTTTCGATGTTCCTCCTCGAGGATTCTCCATCGTCCGTTCGGATCTCTGAACTCTCCTACTGGGTCTATGCAGGGTTAAAGACTACGCTCCTTTTTTCAATCAAACAGTCTACAGGAATTTCCACCACGATCCAATGATTAACGACGTTCTTCCTTCTGAGCTTTTACTCGATTTCGACTTAGAATATTTCTAAGTCCCCGAAGAGTCAATCTTCGATTCTTCCAGGGGATGAATTCCTGGACTTCGAAAACACTTCCAAGGTGTTATCCCTCTTGAGCTCTTTCTGGTTCAGACGTCGATAACTCAGATTCACAACGTTTTCTCCCTGGCTCGATGCACACCTTGCAGAGCTCCCGGTGAAGAGAAAACAATTCCACAGTGTTTCTCTATGTGGCTTGATGCACACCTTGTAGAGCTCTTAATGAAGAGAAACAATTGAAACTAGAAAAAAAAACTCACAGTTCCATTCACTTTCTTATAAAACATAAATTAACAGGAAAATACACACAATCCAAGCACAACACATTTGGATCAATTTTCCATTCTGCTCTATTCATAAATGCCCACTGGCTACTAAATACATACAAAATAAAGTAGTTCCAAAAAATGAGATTTTTTGCTCACTCGCAGTTCTCATACATATGACTTCTCTGTATTACAGCTCTCTCCTCTCTTCCTCCTTACCGCTAACTGGGCTTACAAACTTTTACATAACTCCAAATGTTCCTAGGGTTTCCCCTGGCTACTTGCCTACCCTAAACCTTATCCTACGCTATCTAAGATCGGTCACCTTCTAGAGCCGAAGTGGGAGCTTTTGCTCTGTTTACAAATTCAAAAACATGCTTCAAGGGGAAAGATCCAACATCGATTCGAGCATGTATCCGAAGGTGAATTCGGCAATGAGTGGAGGCAGATCCCAAAATCAATTGAACTTACACGTTGAAGTTCCAGGAGAATTCTCACATGTTTGGTGGTCCCACCTCTGGGCACTTGCCAATGATGCACCTACATCATATTCCCCTTGACAAAAATTCATGGACTCCTGTCCATGAGCTCCTCTACTGACTTACCTTGCTTCTAGATAGAAGCTTCATTTTCCCAACAGGCATCTTCTATTGGGCATCCCTTCCATTTGACCAGATACTCAAAACAAGACTTCCTCTTGGTCTTCTTGCCAATCCTCTGATCCAGAATCTTCTCCATCTGTAGCTTCTCTGCCAGAGGCATCTGCTTCTCCCACTGAATCTTTCCTTGATCTTTTGATCCTTCTGTGTCGTCTTTCCTGTAAGGATACAGGTCTGAGACATTGAATATGGGTGAAATGCCCACACTGTCTGGCAGCTCGATCTCATAGGCGTTCACATCAAACCTCTTCAAGATCTTACAGGGTCCTATCTTCTTCATATTCAATTTGTTATATGTTCCCCTAGGGAACCTTTCCTTCCTGAGATGTGCTAAAACCTGATCTACCACTTCAAATTGAAGTTCCCTGCGATGTTGATCGACTCTATGCTTGTATTTTTGGTTATAACTATGTAATTGTTCTTTGATCCTGCTATGGAGTTTCTGCATTTCAGTAGCAAAATCCTCTGCTCCAGCGCTTCTGATCTCTCCCTGTTCCAAATCTCTCAACTTAGACAGTCCCCTGGGTTGCATTCCATAGAGTATTTGGAATGGGATCCTTCAAGTGCTTCTGTTTGGTGAGTCATTGTATGCAAATTCTACTTGTGGCAGAATTTGATCCCGCTGGTTGTGTTGTTCAGTAACCAGAATTCTCAACAAATTTCCCAAACGTCTATTTACCACCTCAGTCTTCCCATTTGTCTAAGGGTGATAAGATGAGCTGAAGGACAAATTTTTCCCCATGTTCTTCCATAATGTCCTCCAAAAGTGACCAACAAATTTTGTGTCTTGATCTGAGACAATGCTCTTGGGTAGACCGTGAAGTCTTACAACTTCTCAGAAAAACAGATTTGCAACATGTGTTGCATCACTGGTCTTCTAGCATGGGATGAAATGTGCCATCTTTTTAAAACCTTTCCACCACCACAAATATGGAATCGAATCCCCTTTGTGTTCTTGGCAATCCCAACATGAAATCCATGCTTATCACATCCCAAGGCCTCTCTGGTACTGACAATGGTTATACAATCCAATGTTCTGTCTTTTCCCCTTTGCATGTTGGTAGATTCTACATCTGTTCATAAATTTTATCACCTCTATTATCATACCTAGCCAATAGTATGAACTTCTCAACTGTGCAAACATTTTTTCGTGGTCAAAGTGTTCAACCAATCCTCCATTATGCTTCTCCTTCAGAAGATTGTCTCTCATTGAGAATCTTGGTATGCACAACTGATTTCCTCTGAATGACAATCCTTCCTAAACCGTATACTCTTTCCACTGAATTGTATCTCTTAGTACAGTGATTGTACATGCTTCGTAGGCCTCCTTGAAATCTGCATCATCACAATACATATCCCTAAGGTGTTCAAACCCCAAGGTCTCCACCTAGAATTCCTGTAGAATTAAACACCTTCTGCTTAATGCATCAACAACCTTGTTAGCATTTCCAACAATATGTTTTATGAAAAAAGTAAAATTTTGCATAAATTCAACCCATTTTGCATGCCTCTGGTTCAATTTTTCTTGTCGGGTTATGAATTGTAAAGCTTGGTTATCGCTGTATAGGACAAACTCTTTCGGGACAAGGTAATGCCTCCATTTCTTCAATGCTTGAATGATGGAATACAAATCCTTGTCATATGTGGAGTATTTCCTCTTAGTCTCATTTAGGCAACAGGTCTGTTATCCTGACTCAAGACAACTCCTATTGCAACTCCACTTGCATCACATCTTACCTGAAATGTCTTCCCAAAGTTCGGCAAGATCAGAATTGGTCGTTTTGTTATCTTCTCCTTTAGTATATTGAAGCTCCTTTCAGCCTCCTTTGTCCATTTAAATGACTTGTGCCACTTCTTTACTGTATCCATCATCGGTGCACAAATTCCATTGAAGTCTCTAATGAACTTTCTGTAAAAACTTGTTAAACCATGAAAGATCCTTACGTCGAACATGCTCCTTGGTGACAACCATTCTCTGATCGCTTTCACCTTCTCTGGATCCATCTTCAATTCATTCGAAGATATCACAAAACCCAAGTAAATTAGCTTCGTTTTCACAAAAGAAGACTTCTTCAGATTGATCAACAACTTCTCCTGCTGTAGCCTCCTCATTACTAGCGTTAGGTGCCTCAAATTCTCCTCGTTAGTCTTGCTGAAAATCAATATATCATCCACATATACAACCACAAACTTGCCAATGAAATCTTTCATAATTTCGATCATCAGCCTCATAAAAGTGCTTGGGGAATTTGTTAAGACAAATGGCATAACCAGCCACTCATACAGGCCTTCATTCGTTTTAAAGGTTGCTTTCCATTCCTCACCTTCTCTCATCGTGATCTGGTGATATCTACTTTTCAGATCTATCTTAGAAAAGAAATTTGCTCCACTTAAGCAATCCATTAAGTCATCCATTCTTGGTGAAGGAAATCTGTACCTGATGGTGATCTTATTGATGGCTCTCGAGTCTGTGCACATTCTCCATCCTCCATATTTCTTTGGGATTAACACAGTTGGTACTATGCATGGGCTCAGACTTTCTCTGACTAAACCCTTATCCAACAATTCTTGGACTTGGTTCCTCACCTCCTCATTCTCTCGAGGTGTTAATCTGTACGCTGCCTTGTTTGGCAGGCTTGCTCCTGCTATCAAGTAGATATGATGAATGATACTCCTGATGGGCGACAATGAGTTTGGTAGCTCATCCACCACTATATCCACAAAATTATCCAGCAGTTCTTGGACTTCTTCAGGTAAATCGTCCATTGATGTACTCATGAGGATGAATTTGGGATTCCTCACCACAATGAACTTTATCTCCTGTTCTTCCTTGTCTTCTTTCAAGAGTACCTTCCCACTCATGATAAGTATGCTTGTGATGGCTTCCTCTTTCACTTTCTTCTCCTCCATCGGCAACAACATATACGTTCTACCATTCTTCTCCAATGCATATGTATTCTTCCTTCCATCGTGAATGACATTTCTGTCAAACTTCCATGGTCTTCCCAACATAATGTGGCATACGTCCATCAGAATTACATCACATGTGATTTCATATTTATATCCTCCTATTTAATTTCAACCAGGCATTGTTTAGTGATCATTACCTGGTGTCCCTTTTGCAGCCATGAGACCTTGTATGGCCTTGGATGTGCAGTTGTCTTCAGCTCCAATTTCTCCACCATCTCCGTGGATACTAGGTTGTCGGTACTCCCACTGTCAATGATCACCTTGCATACTCTATCCTTGGTCTTGCAAGATGTCCTGAAGAGATTGTTCCTCTGCACTAGCTTCTCAATTTTTGCCTCTGGTTTCAAGAGAACTTTTCTCAACATCAGGGATGCTCCATCCTCTGCTCCTTCTGTTTCAACATCTCTTCGTTGTGCTTCTAAAATGTGAGCTCCTCCTTCTTCTCGGGACATTCCCAAGACATGTGCCCTATCTTTCCATAGTTATAGCACCTTACTCCTCCTCTGCCTCTTCCTCTAGAACAGTTTCTTGCACCATTCTGTCTTCCTCGTGAACTTCCTCCTCGTTTCAAGTGATTGTGTGGTTTCTCAGCCCCATCCTTAGACTGATGTTCTCTGTCACGGTTAAATCCCTTGCTTTTTATTGGGACCGAGCTTTTACCTCTACCTCGCTAGTTCTGTTTTCTGGCCAGCTTCTCCTCTGCCTTCAGTGCAAATTGATAATCATCTTCCACAGTCCTCACTGAAATCATGCTAAGCTCATCCTGGACTTCATATCTCAATCCATTTATATATTTGGTGATTTTTTCTTCATCTCTCTCCCTTTGTCCAGTTCTGATGTTCAGCCTGTAGAACTCCTCGGTGTACTCCTTGATTGTCATTTCTTTCTGTCTCAAGTTCTTTAGCTTCCTTAACAGATTGATCTGGTAGTCCTTGGGTATGAACTTAGCCTTCAGCTTGGCTACCATCTTGTCCCAACTCTTTATCCATTTTTTTCCTCTACTTCTCCTCTCGGCCTGCAGTTCATCCCACCATAGTGTTGCATGCCCTTTTAGCCTGGTGACTGCCTGTTTCACCTTCTTCTCCTCATTGACATCTTCATAGTCGAAGTGTTTGTCCATGGACCTTATCCAGTCCAACAATTCTTCAGCGTCTAGATTTCCCTCATACGTGGGAACCTCTATCTTAGCCCTGCCTCCCAATCTAGCAACTGCTCTCAACAACCGTACTTCTGCAGCATCCTCTCCTGCCGCTTCTTCAACCTCAAATTCTTCACTTTTTACATCACTGACATCCCCAACATAAGGTGCTCTCCTCTGTGCTTCTTCCATTGCTTCCATTCGGGTGCGAAACTATGGCATCTCCCTCTCTATAGCATGATTGCCTAAAGGTGGATCTCGTCTTCTTGGCAGCATTGTGTCGACTATCTATCACACACAGAGTACAACTCCGAGGTTTTTGTCTCCTTCCGCCTTTTTCTTTTCTCCTTCGCCTGAAATCTACAGACGAAAAATGGGCTCTAATACCACTTGATGCAGACCCCCTATCCCTCCTAAGGGATACACGACCTCCCATTTAGGATCTTCTGATTCTGGAGCCGAAATGGATTTTCTCATTCTGAACTGGAACCCTTCGGACAAATGCCCAGGTCCTTTACGAAAGTTTTGTTGGCTTGTTTGGGAACCAAACGTGAGTTCCCACAGCACACAACCAAAGGATGTGACCAATTTCCAAGCTGAAAAGGTGCTTATCGGGGACCGAGACTTCACGGGTCAAGTGTCCTGTCTTCTGGTCTCTCGAAACTCGAGTAGCAGAAATGTCGAAATGGCCCAACGCTTGCACCTTTGGGATTTCACGTTTCACGAAATCTGGACGCAAGGGATATCCTTGCACCTTAGGGTCTTCAGTAGCTGAAAAGACGAAATGGCCCAGCGCTCACTCCTTCGGGAGTTCACGTTTCGTGAAATTTGGATGCAAGGGATATCCTTGCACCTTAGGGTCTTCGGTTGCCGAAAAGCTAAAATACTCGGCACCTCTCGAATTTGGGATTTTGCATTTCGTGAAATCAGGATATGAAGAGTATCCCTTCTCCTTGGAGTTTTTGGTCGCTGAAAAGCCGAAATGACTCGTCTCTTATTCCTTTTCGGTATTTCGTGTTTCGCGAAATCAATATGCAAGGGGATGTCTCTGCTCCTTAGAATCCCCGGTTACCGAAAATCTGAAATGTCGAAATGCCTTGACGTTCAAATCAATGGGTCACAATAATCCTTGAGATCGACGGCTCACGTCGAATCGTGATTTTTGTTTTTGTGGGACAAGAACCTCCATCCTTCCAACTCCCGGTACCTGAAGTCTTGAAATGAACGTCGAGAAACTCTCGCCGCTAACCTCCTCGCAGCTCTACCTGATCCAACAACCTGCGGGGTTTCGATGTTCCTCCTTGAGGATTCTCCACCGTCCGTTCATATCTCTGAACTCTCCTGCTGGGTCTATGCGGGGTTAAATCCTACACTCCTTTTTTCAATCGGACGGTGTGCGGGAATTTCGACCACAATCCAACGCTCGACGACGTTCTTCCTTCTGAACTTTTACTCGATTTTGACTTAGAATATTTCTAAGTCTACGAAGAGTCGATCTTCGATTCTTCCAGGGGATGAATTCCTAGACTTCGACAACACTTCCAAGGTGTTATCCCTCCTGAGATATGTCTGGTTTAGACGTCGATAACTCAGATTCACGACATTTTCTCCCTGGCTCAATGCACACCTTCCAGAGCTCTCGGTGAAGAGAAAACAATTCCACAACGTTTCTCTCTATGGCTCGATGCACACCTTGCAAAGCTCTTAATGAAGAGAAACAATTGAAACTGGAACAAAAAACTCATAGTTCCATTCACTTGCTTATAAAAAATAAATTAATAGGAAAATACACATAGTCCAAGCACAACACATTTGGATCAATTTTCCATTCTTCTCTATTCATAAGTGCCCACTGGCTACTAAATACATACAAAATACAGTAGTTCCAAAAACTGATATTTTCTTCTCACTCGTAGTTCTCTTACAGATGACTTCTTTGTATTACAGCTCTCTCCTCTCTTCTTCCTTACCGCTAACTGGGCTTACAAACTTTTACATAACTCCAAATGTTCCTAGGGTTTCCCCTGGCGACTTGCCTACCCTAAACCTTATCCTATGCTATCTAAGATCGGTCTCTTTCTAGAGCCGAAGTGGGAGCTTCTGCTCTGTTTACAAATTCAAAAACATGCTTCAAAGGGAAAGATCCGACATCGGTTCGAGCGTGTCTCTGAAGGTGAATTCGACGCTAAGTGGAGGCAGATCCCAAAATCAGTTGAACTGCCACGTTGAAGTTCTGGGAGAACTCTCACGTGTTTGGTGGTCCCACCTCTGCGCGCTTGCCAATGATGCTCCTGCATCAACATACTTCCGAGAGTTGCATCAACAAAGAAATCCAAGGAAACATGGAATATATTACAAACCACTTATCAAGGTATGGATAAAGTAAAAACTGCAAAACTTTAGATTCATAGAAGAGATTTTGAAACTATGTCAATGAAATATTCAAACAACATAGATTTTTTCTACACACACGTCATTGGACTGATAAATCAAATTAAGTCTCACGGTGAAATCATAGATGATAGAAACGTTGTTGAGAAAGTGCTTAGAATTCTTCCTCCTAAATTTGATACTCTAGTTGTAACTCTAGAAGAAGGAAAAGATCTGAGTCAGTTCAGTCTAGATGAACTGCAAGCTTCCCTCATCAATCATGAACATAGATTGAACAGGTCAAATATGTCATTAGAAAATTGTTTTTCCACACAATCATCTATAGGTCATGGAAGAGGAAGGGGGAGATCTAACTCTAGAGGCAGAGAAAGAAGTTATGATAGAACTAGATTCAGTAGCAATCCTGGAAATATTGGTGGAAGAGGTCAAAATCCAAGTACTGGCCATTCAACTTGTCAAAAAACTATCAAATCAAAGATTCAACACCAATGCCATTACTGTAAAAAGTATGGGCATTACGTATATGAGTGCAAAAAGAGATAGTATAATCAGTACAAGCAAAGTCAAGATTAACCACACAACACAAATAACCAAAAATGACCTATGTTTATGGCGTGCGTTGTAGTTGTGCCTAGCGCATAAGAAATGCCTAATATAGTGTCACCAGTTGAATGCAATGTTGCTCAAGCAAGTCCATGTGACATATGGTATTTAGATTCAGGCTATAGTAACCACATGACATAAAATATAGAATTGTTTTCTAGTTTGGATGAGTCAGTCCAGACCAAGGTTACACTTGGAATAGATATCCAAGTCATTGTCTTAGGAAAAGGAAGTATAAATATTTTAACGAGACAAGGAGATGAGAGAGTTATGTTTGATGTATATTATGTTTCTGGTCTGAAGCACAATCTGATGAGTACAGGACAACTGTTACAAAAATGATACAAAATCTACATGGAAGATAATCAGTGTGTGATTATGGATAAAAGGCCAAGCAATTTACTTATTGAAAAAATACAGATGACAAGTAACATAATGTTCCCATTGACATTAAATCAAGTCAAGAAGAAGAACACAACGCAAATTGTTGACAAAAGAAAAAGTGCACAGTTAGACACTGCATTTACAACATAAATCACACACAATACTAATGAAGAAAATAGTGTGTGCAGTATCAAGAAAAGGGAAAATGGCGCATAAATGAATGAAACATTCCAATCTAAAAGATAGGATGACTCCTGGATATGGAATTTCAGATTTGTACATTTGAACTTTGGAGGTCTGAAACTATTACACACAAAGGATATGGTAAAAGGCTTACCATCGATTGAAAAACCAGAAAGGATATGTGAAAGTTGCATATCTGGCAAGCAGCATAGAGAATCATTTCCAGTTGGAAAGTCTTATAGAGAAAAAGATCCAATGGAAATAATACATTCTAATATTTGTGGACCAATGCAGACTCCGTCTATAGGAGGCAGTATTTATCTTCTAGCATTCATTGATGATTTTTCAAAAAAGACATGGATTTATTTTCTAAAGCATAAATCTGACGCATTGGGTTTTTTTCAGCAGTTTAAATCACTTGTGGAGAAACAAAGTGGTTATTACATCAAGTGTCTAAGAACGGACAGAGGAGAAAAATACATGTTAAAATAATTTCAGAACTTTTGTAAAGATCATGGCATCTACAAGCAATTTACCGCTCGATACACACCACAACAAAATGGTGTTGCAGAAAGAAAGAACATAACCATCATGTAAATGGCACACAGTATGTTAACAACCAAACATTTGTCAAATGAGTATTGGGCTGAGGCAGTAGCAACTGCAGTATACATCTTGAATAGATGTCTGACAAAGAGTGTGAAGAATAGAATTCCTTAGGGAGCATGGACAAGATCAAAGAATAATGTGGCACATTTAAGATTTTTTGGTTACGTTGCATATGCACATGTTCTAGATCAACTGAGAAGTAAGATGGACAACAAAGGACATAAATGTATATTTGTTGGGTATTCTGAAGAAACAAAAGGATACAAGTTGTATGACCCAGTCACAAGAAAAGTCATAATCAACCGCGGTGTTCAGTGGGTAGAGAATGAAGCATGGGATGGAACCATAGAAAAGACAATAAAGATAATTGACACAATGGAGGATAATGACGCAAAGGATGAAGTGTTTCAAACACCATACACAGGCCAGTGCACAACTTCATCTACACCTGGCACTGCAATGCAAATTACCATGCAGAATACTCTGGTAAGAACAACAAGTGCGTAGTCCACACCTAGAGTGCAACGAACACCAACGTGCAGTCCAAATACTTATACTTCTCCAGATCCAACATTAGCAAGTTTGTTACCAAGAAAGACAAGAATTTTGCGCGACATCTATAATGAAGACACAACAAATTCATTTTCAGTATTTGCTCTGTTTTCACAAATAGATGATCGATTAACCTTTGAAGAAGTTGTTAAAGAGAAAGTATGGGCACAAGCCATGGATGAAGAAATTAGATGCATAGAGAGAAATAAAAAATGGAAATTGGTAGATGTACCTAATGATAAGGATGTCATAAGTGTCAAGTGGATTTATAAAACCAAACAAGATGCAGAAGGAAAAGTACAGAAGTACAAGGCAAGATTAGTTGTGAGAGGCTTTACACAACAACCTAGAATTGATTACAATGAAACATTTTCACTAGTTGTGTGCATGGACACAGTCAGAACCGCGTTAGCAATTGTCGTGCAGTCCAAATGGCCAGTTTATCATATGGATGTGAAGTCAAAATTCTTGAATGGAAACTTAGAAGAAGACGTATATGTGGAACAACCACAAGGTTATGAGGTTCCAGGACAAGAAAACAAAGTATACATATTAAAGAAAACACTATATGGATTAAAGAAAGATCCGAGAGCTTGGTACAATCGCATAGATTCCTATCTCACACAGAATGGATTTCATAGAAGTGAAAATGAGCCAACATTGTACATCAAATCAAATCAGCAAGGTAATGTGTTAATTGTTTGTTTATATGTGGATGATTTGATATTTACAGGTGATTTTGGCATAGAAGAGTTCAAGTTAGTCATCAAGGATGAATTTGAAATGACTGATTTGGGACTTATGACATATTTCCCATGGAATAGAAGTGCACCAGTCCAAAACTAGTATATTTATCTCACAGTCCAAGTATGCACATGAAATATTAAAGAGATTCAATGTGGTAAACTCAAAAGCAGCACCAACACCTGTCATAATAGGATTAAAGCTAAGCAAGGAAGATAGAGGGTCCAAAGTGGATCCCACACTATTTAAAAGATTGGTAGGCCGTCTTATGTATCTAACAACGACAAGACCTAATATTATGTATGGAGTGAGCCTAATTTCAAGGATCATGGAAACTCCAAAAGAATCACATTGGAAAGTAGGAAAGAGAATCCTAGGATATGTGAATGGAACAAAAGATTTTGTCATAAAGTACTCCACTTCATAAGATTTCAAACTCATTGGATACACTTTCAATGATTGTGGAGGCAGTATAAAGTACCTATGGGTACACATTTCATTTTGGAATAGGTATGGTATCATGGGCATCAAGAAAGAAACCCATAGTGACACTTTCTTCAGCAGAAGCAGAGTACGTCGTAGACACAAGCGCAATTCGTCAAGAAATATGGATGATAAGGATGTTAAGAGATTTGTTGAAGGAACAACAGAAACCAACTACAATTTTCTGTGACAACAATTCAGCCATCATGTTATCAAAGAATCATGTGTTTTACAAGAAAACCAATCACATTGATACAAGGTATCATTTCATCAGAGAATTGATGAATAACAAAGAGATCTGCTTAGAATTTTGCAGGTCAAAAGAAAAAATTGTAGACATTTTTACAAAGGCCTTAGCAAGACATGCATTTCAACATCTGTGCAGTAGTCTACGAATCCGTGCAGTAACAGATGAGCGACAGTAAAATAAAAACTCAAAATTTTGATGTTATTTTCTTTTGTAACTCCACCAACTTATAATTAAGGGGGAATGTTGGAAATTGTAATTACAAGTGAGTGAGATCTTCACGTCACCGTCGATTTCTCTGTCAATCGAAATCTATTAGTAGTTAAAATGTCAGTTAGACAGTCTGACAAGTCTGCAAGTGTAAAGTCACATACTTACTCAAAAGTTAGTCGGTAAGTAGGACAACTATAAATGAAGTTGAATTCTATCTTCCCAAATTAAATTAAGTGGTTGAAGAGTCAGTCGTAATTATGGTTGAGTTAAATGTTCTGTCAGTCTTAGCTTCTAAAGGAAGTTTATATAAGTCTGAGTTTCTTAGTTAGAATATATGATGGATAGATAGAAACATAGAGAAAAAGGAGAGAGGGATACGGACAAGCAGTTCAAGAACCAACAACAGTTGAAGAGTTGACAGAAGAAGTATCAGAGCCGAAGCTCATTTTGTCACTGTATTTTGTAATCAGAGCGCATTGTGCCGAAGTACATTAATATCAAGTATTTTGTATTTATGATAAGTTTCTGTGTTATTTCTCTAGTATATTCCTCATTCGTAAATCATTCTATTTAGTGTGTGTATTCACAACGCGCAACAATCTGGCAGTCTGTCCACTGCGCAGTGATCTTGAGAACTCTATCACATAGCCTATTTGGTGCATAGTATTTTAAACTGCATTGCGCATATGAGACTGCATGCATCCCCCTTTACCCTTCAGCTAATAGGCAGAGAGTCTGGGTGAGATAAGGGAACGAGGCTCCTCCATGATTGGAGGGGCCTCCTCGGAAGGGAGCAAGATAGGCGTCCTTTAGGTGCTTTCGTGCAAGGGATTGACCTGCAAGAGAAACTTGAGCAGGGGAAACTTGAGCAAGGAAAGGGCATGAGATGGAACTCGCAACCATAAAGGTGGTGTGATGGAACTCTTAGCCAGGAGGGGTAGGCATTCGAGAGCCCAGAGCTACCAACTATATACTTGCCCAACATTATTTTTTGGAGCTTTGAGGTGTCTAAAGAGCAGATGTACCATAACATGTGAGACAACTAAAACCCAAATGTAATATAACATGTTAGTTGAAAAAATGATATAAACTTAAAAATGGTATAAGTTTGCAAATCGTTTGATAACATTTAATGAAGTAATGTTAGATTTATTTCTAACATTACTTAAACTCAACAAAAAAATACTAAACAAATATGTCTTTTAGCATAAAGTTTTGGTGAATAATGTGGGGTTCAACCTTGAGATGAGATCAAATAAGATTTCAAACATGAATTTAGGATAAAATTGAAAAGAAAAAAAACCTCAAAACGTACATGAACTTAAGATAAAAAGAAAATTGTGAAAGTTTTGGATTAAAATGTTTTGAACCTTTGCAAAACTAATTGAAAAACTGACGAATCTATTACTATATCCCTAGCATAAAGGCAGGAACTAATAATAACTACATGAACTTAGATTTGCTTATCTTTTCAATATTAGAGTACTGTATACATTTTATAGATTTGTTTATCATTTAAATATATGAGAGTATTATATACATTTTAAATATTTTGAGAGAGAGATCCATTTTATAATTCGTTATGAGGAAATGGGTTATTTGTGAGTTTTGATACTAGTTTTGGAATTGGAATACATTAATAAATAAAAAATAATATGATTTAATAATAATCAATTTAGGTTTATTTTTAAATTGGATTTATCATACATTAGAGAAATAAATTTTTTTCATTATAAAATAGTTTATATTTTTATAAATTTAATCTATCTTAATATTTAATAAATATATACTTAACATAAACCTAAATTAATTATTAATTCAATTATTTAATAAAAATTACTAATAAAACAGTTTTATAAATTTGATCCCCTTTTCTTTATAGTTTACATAAACCTAAACTTAGAATATTAAAAAGAAAACTTTAAAATTTCAAGCTAATTTTATTATTCCTACATAAAATTGATAAAGATGGATGAGCATTCAAAATATGGAAAATAATGTTGAATGATATATAACATTTATAACACGACAAAAAATTAAACTGATTCTTTAACACTATGATGCTTATAATATGAGCAAAAGTTGTTCAAGATTATTGCATTTTGGATTTTTGTTTTTTTTTATTTTGAAACATATGTTATGGGAAAATTAGTTTTTTTTTTAAAACAGTTTCTTTGTTATTCAGTTTTGAATTAAAATAAACTTTCCAATACAAATAGTCATTACAACAAATTCACTAGCTTTATTCATGTTATTAATTAATTGAATTAGTTATGTCAGTTAAATTGAAATTTTACCTAATCAAATTATTTTACCTAATCAATATGATTTGAGTGTAGAATTATTTTACCTAATCATTATGATTTGAGTGTAGAATTTTGTATCACCAAGTGTCTACTTGAATCGAGTTTAATGCCAAAATGGAGGCAGCTGTTTAGCAGATAGATGGCATTATTCTGGGCTATTATTTTATGATGAATATCATAGTGCACTCATCCATGGATCCGATTTTCGCTACGATTGAGACTTGACTTAGCTGAAGCCAATCCTTGAATCTTTGCAGACGCGATTTTGCTCAGTTTCCTTCTTATTATTCTAAAGCCTTGCAAGTTCGATATAAAAGAAATTTAAATAAAGAAACTAGAGATGCGCTCTTTATTCATCACCATGATTGATTCTCACTATAATTTCATTATTCCAGAGAAAATATTCAGTTCTGTTCGATTGGAGACGTCTCCAAACTGCCGAATTTATTACAGAGATCGATTGCGAATGTGAAAGAAATTACAAAAGAGAATTCTGGACTTAAATTGGTTTTCGCAGTGAGCTATAGTGGACGAGATGAGATAGTGCAAGCCTGCCAACGCCTGGCTGGGCGCGTAGAGGCGGGCCAACTGAATTCCACAGATATCACGGAGAGCTTGTTGGAGCAAGAATTGGAAACAACTTCATGCGTTGGAGATCTTGGGAACCCAGACTTGGTCATCCGTACAAGCGGCGAGCATAGACTAAGCAATTTCTTACTCTGGCAATCTGCATACAGTGAACTGTATTTTGAGGATACATTATGGCCTAATTTTGGAGAAGCTCAGTATGCAGAAGCTTTAAAATGTTTCCAGCAGAGGCACAGGAGATTTGGAAAGCGGGTTTCTCACAACGAAATTTCAGAAGATACTAAGTAGTTGTTACTCAGTCATATTAATTCCACAGTTATAGACGTAGACTTAAAAGAACTGATATTCCATAGCATAGAGGTAGACTTAACAGCACTGCCATTAGTACTTGCATCTTCTGGAGATTTAACTGTGTGTTCCAGAAGTTCACAAGTTCACAATGTTGTTTTTTCTGGTCTTTTAATAAGTTGAATCGTTTTTTCTTGTTTTATAATAAGTTGCTTCTGTCTACTGATACCCATGTTCTGAAGTACTTTACAATTTTTATTTATCTTCATATTTTCATTTTTTTAACTGATCTAATTAATTTTGCTCATTTGTGTTTTTTAAGCTCAAACCAGTTTCAAACTTTTGATCTTTGTTATGGATCCTGACCATTTCTTTATTTCTTTTGACATGCTTAACTTTGTGAACTACTAAAGGTTTAAGTTTCACTAGAAGAGAATCTGCTGAGAGAAAAAAAAATTTAGTTACTCTGAATTCACAGTGAAGAAAAGAACTGTGAAGAAATCGTTTGTTATAGAACTTTATCAGTGGAACAAAAATCACATTCAGCATA